>OY560208.1:1200000-1800000 GCA_961405105.1 Perizoma affinitatum | reverse complement strand
TACATATATTACAGATAGGTTAACCTGAGTATGTACGTAGGTAGGTAGGACCTATGCCGCTATAGGCATATAAGTAGTATTATAGCAGTCATGTTTTTCCCAAAATACAAGGTTTGCTTATTTTGGGGCTCGATGATGCTGTGTGCAAAATTTCCAATAAGTAATAATGATTACTTATTTATTTATTTACAGGCCTTCGTTAGCGTAAAACTGTTATTTAAGTATTTAGTTATAGGTAGGTACGGACAACAATCCAAGCCGTATTTCACTTTGATTCGAAATGGTATCACGTAATTTCATCTCCCTGAGCGTTCCAGTGCTTCTTAAATAAACCAGCGTATAGGCAACGATAAATTTCCTTTTCAGACGTGTATCGTGTAGATAATTTAATATTTTGCTTGTTTTAAAGGAGATTGAAGTTGGCGTTGACGGACTGCGTTATTAGTTGAACTGTGTATGTAGTCAGGTAGGTACATAGGTATTCTACTAGCTTTTCGATTTAATAGGATTATATCTACCTAGCATAATTAAATAAATAAATAAATAAATTATAAATAATAATGCTGGACATATTCACACAGCATCATCTAGCCCCAAAGTAAGCTGAGCTTGTGTTATGAGAACTACATGACTGATACACTTGGTACTTATATTTTTTTTTTGTAAATACATACATATTATACATAGAAAACTTTATTGTGTAGCTTTATAGGGATTAGAAGTTTTATAGGTAGACTACCTACCTATAAATCTCGATTTGACTATGTAGATCGCTTTATGATTAAATCTAGATAAGACTAGGTACATAACATCGCGTTAGGACAAGGTAGGTATGTACATTGCGTTTAGACAAGATCGCCAAATTAGGTATGTACCTACCTAATGAAGGTTAGGTAAAAGTAGGTTGGTAGCATTTGTAAATGGGTCCAAGTGCCTGTCACTAGCACCATATGGGTTCCGTAGCAACCCATACAAAGTAAATTGATACAAGTAGGATAAGTTAAAATTTAAGGATTCCGGAGACAGAGTGTTGGCCTCCGGTTCGGTGATCATGTGTTCGAACCGGTCGTGCACCAAAGGATTTTTTCACTCGAAAAATGTACGTCCGCATTTACACGTGCTTAAAACGGTGAAGGAAAACGTCCGCAGAACAAATGTTTGCATATTCTGCAGATATTTGTTCCGGGTCTGGGGTTACCACCATACTCGTAGTTCTTGATAACCACGATCCTAGTGTGGGGTCAGGACTATGTAGGTACTTATGTGTCTAAAATGTTAAAAAATATAGTATGAAGCTACCTACATGTACTACCTACTAAGTAGGTACCTAGCCTTATTTGTTTATGCGGTAGGTTAAACTTATGTGGTACACCAATTACAACCCCTAGTAATCTTTCGTGCAGTCCGTCTCATCCAAAGGTTGTCTTGTAGACATCGCTAATTAGCGATAAGACCGAAAGGTTGTACATGTAGTTTGTACTATATTACAATCTACGGGATATTTACCATGATTTGAGAGTGTTTCCCGATATTTCGGCACATCCAAACTTATTTATTACTGCTGAATTAAGTGAAATATAATTTGGTGTGTAATATATTATTTTCTATAAATCTACAATAAAATTTTGCAACGTTTTAAAACAGACTTCGTTTCCATCACCTACGATGTTTAGGCGATTAAACTATCTAAGAGTCATCCTTGGAGCCATAGAAATGGCTTATTCCACAAATCCCCTTCCGGTACTCAAAGGGGAAGCTAAGGGGATTTGTGGACAAGAATTCCAGAAATCCCCTGATCCATTTATTTACACTGTAATAAATAAAATACATTTAATAAATAGGTAATCAGTCTTTATTTTTTTATACATAGGTTTATAATCATTAACGATGCCATTTAGTAACTCACATAAATCAATTAAATCGATTGCCAGACGCATTTTAATCCAATAAACCATTTCGGATAATGGTTTCAGACAAACAAACGACCTCATAGCAACATGGCAAATACGGGCCCTGTTGTAGCGGGTAATACATTTTAGTTCATTATTTCTTAAAGCTTCAAATGACCATTGCGGTTTAGATCACACTAGCTTCTGCCCACGGCTTCGCCCGCATGGTGCCTGGATAAAAAGAAGTTTATATATTATTCTGATGAATAAGCTATATTACTGTAAAGTTTCATCGAAAACTATTTTGTGGTTTTTATGTGAAAGAGTAACAAACATCCATCCTCATACACTTTCGCGTTTATAATAGTAGTAGGATATGGGGGAACCCATACCATAGTAAGGGTTCCCTACCCAATCCACAATGCTTGGTTTAGCTCTCGAAAAGAGTAGTAGTTGAACCCTAAATTACAACCGCTGGCTAGTCAACCGGCGTGGCCGGCGCTTAGCCAGCGTGAGGTGTGGGTTTGATTCCCGCTGAGGCCCAAATGTTTGCATGTATATAGCGGACGAGGAGTGGGCTATATTTGAATTGATTCGATTTCTATACTTAGGGTAGATAGATAGATATAAATTTCTAGATTGCACATAACATTAGTACATAGGCGAACTTATTTTTGCAAGTAGTAGTAATACTTAAATACTAAGGAAACCAAGGAGGAGGTCTTTAGGGCTTCAAAGTGTGCTTAGAAAATCTCTAGACTCTTTAGATCTAACGTTTGTCGGTACAAACTGAGTCGCTCATGACTAGCGAGAGGAAATGGGCCGCAATTCTCTCAGGGATAGACCCGTCATAATAGTGACGTCACACAATACGTCACCGATACCCCACGTAATAGAATTCCGCATATCGTCAGACGGCCTGTCAGGACCTCGTGAGACATCCCAACACGTCACAAATTGTTTCTATTATGAGACGGGAGTCAGAGGGTGATTTCCTACGACATTTTCTGAAGCCACAAGCGAGCACTAAAACAACGGGTTTACCGAAATTAGAAGTTTTATGCGCGTTCACATTTTTTTTGACGACCTCTGTCGCGTAGTGGGCGAAGGCCCGCTTGAGACGCTGAAGGTGGCGATTCCCGCCGCGGGACAAATCTTTGTATGACCTGTAAATATTTGTCTCGAGTCTGGGTATCTATTATAATATGTATGTATTTACAAAAAAAAGTATATAAGTATTACATCAGTCATGCAGTTCCCATAAGCTATGTTTGGGGCTAGATTATGCTGTGTAAAATTTGTGCAGCATTATTTATTTTTTATTATATTCCTGATGTTTCGTCTGTGTTGCAACAACCGTGGTCACGTGTTGACTGGAGTTTATGGCAAGTCAAGAAACAAATTCCGTAGCCACAACCACTCTCGTTTCAACTACAGATTCAGAAAAGTCCATGTTTATATTACAATACACTAGATACTAAACGTATCACGGCACTTGTAAATCGAATCGCGACGCGCACACCTGTTGATAGGATTTTAAGACGCAGAGTATAGCCGTCTTCACGATTTAAATTTAGGTACTTCTTGATTTCATTCGCTTCAAGAACCATCCAGCAGGGAGATCACACTAACCCATGTATATGATGGCAATCAATCCACAAAATATTTGATTATAAGTTATGTAAAAAACGGAACGTCCATCCAGCCTAAAAATTAGCGTGATATGATTCAATCTATATGTTTTTTTACATTTCTATCTATGTGGCTATTGTGCCTCAGTATGGTGTGCTCAGAATATCGCGGTCTCGTTTTCGTCAAACGTCAAGTTTTGACAGTTTTTCATATAGAAACAGAATGTCATCCGCTGAAGATTGTTATTGGAACCCGAGGTCAGCCACCTGAAACCAGGAAAGCATCTGAGCGATTTCCCGTGACCTAGAAGTATTATTAGCCTCCAGAGCAGAAGCAAGGACTTTACCCGCGATCCAAAAACAAAAAAGAATCTGCAGGCGACCCGATTCATTGATTATAACTGGGGATCGGCTTAAACATCATGAGAAACTCAGCACCAACTCCTGGTCTACTGCTATCTATTACCGCCCTGGCTGGGGAATTGGGACGTTGGTAAAAAATAGTTGTTTGGCCGTTGCCATGTCGTTATTACGTTGATTGATAAGTTCCTCTGATCATTGGGGCCCTGCAGACTTCCATTATCTTGACACATCTTGTATGCTACTCAGAAGATACAATATACTATAAACTACTAAATGTATATACTTAATAACGTAATGTATGCAGGATAGTAATCCTATCCTACAAATTGATCGAGCGAAGCGAACAAAGATCTCTGAGTATACTTCGAAAATCCAGCGTTGTACGCATGTTTATTTTCTATGTTTATTTGTTCGTCCAACAAAACTGCAGAACTGTGTTTTTAATTTTAATGAAACTAAGTAAAAAGGTTATTTATTTTAATGTGAGTTTAATCCTAGCGACTTTATCCAAGTGGTTTCTAGTTAACACGCGTGACCAAAGAGCCTGGCTCTTATCTGGGTGGCAATGCGTCCTGTATTTTGGGAACGCTTCCGTCTGGTAGTGATCTGCATCAGTTATCTATAGATCGTTTGCAGCGGTCTTTAGATAGCTAGCTGTTTCGTCTGTATTTTTTGTATATACCTACTTGTACATAGTAGTATGAATAAATATTATTATTTAGTTAACTTCTAGTTTAGATAAATTTTAATTTATAGATCTTCTAAGTATCATATAAGGTACATGGTTCACCCATCCTTTAGTAAATTCCTTTGGCCATATCCAACCACCCCCGAAGATCTGCGACCACCCATACGTTAGCTAAGAAAGGGTTGAGCAAGTGCTACCTGTAGGGTGGGGGGTGGATTTACACCCCTCATTTGTTTGCGATGACCCCCGAGCTATCTCCGCAGTCTTCGTATCGTGGAGATTAGGCGTGGCTTACATTATTGTGCTTTTGTTGGTGAAATTACTCGGTAGACTGTACCTGGGAATTACTACGGTGCAGGGAAATTACGAGAGCGAATGCTAGTAAGTCTTTTGTTGAATTCTTATACGAGGTAAGCCGCGTTTGGACCTGGTTCATTATTAAAGTTGATGATAAACATAATTAATAAGGATTGGGTAGGATTAAAATAAAAAAACTTGCAGTCCTTACACAGTTCGACAAATTTTGTAAAAAGGTACTCATGCCTTTAAAAAAAACACAAAGTTGAAGAAAGTCTTAAGAAACTAGAAAAGTTTCAGTTTCTCCCGGTGCAAATAAATAGGTTATTCGCTTTCTAATTAGGTTATTTAATAATGAAATATTTCTTGGTGCAATAGTTATGTCATGGGCGACCCTTTGTATGGGGAAGACGTATAACGTACCCCCGGGGTCAGTATATTTTAATAGTAGCTTCTGCCCACGGCTTCGCCCGCGTAGAACCCGAATAAGAAGAGGCTTGTGCGTAATTTCTGTATTAATACCTAGAGATACAGAAAATATTGGTTCAAGAGAGATTCTAGGTCATAATGAGTTAACAAAAATTACTTGTTCCAAACAGAATATGTCAATTTTTTTTCGAAGAGGCGGAATTTCTCATTTATTCTTTATGTTTTTTTAGGTGTATGTTACGTGAACCGTTTTTAATCTTCGCTAATTGTGAACCGATTAAAATGTTTTTTTTTAAAGGCGGATGACATCCTGTTTCTAAATGAAAACCTGTCAAAACTTTGACGTTTGACGAAAACGAGACCGCGAAATTCTGAGCACACCATACTGAGACACAATAGCCACATAGATAGAAATGTAAAAAAACGTATGGAATGAATCGTATCACGTATCATCCAGCCTACAATAATTTGTAGGCTGGATGTATCATAGATGGACAATACGAATGAACGAAATTCCCCATTGGACGTTCCGTTTTTTACATAACTTATAATCAGAGGATAATATGGATGTACGACTTAGTGATTAACACGTCCTGTCTTCAACCTCACAAACCAAGCTACTCCCTACCTCATCAAATCCAAATTTAACATTGTGAACGTATCAAGTGACGTGGCATTGTCAACTTTAGGGAAATTCTCGCCCTCCGGATATGCCTCGTATTGCATTTCTAAAGCTTGAACCATTTCTCCAAATACTGTGCAAAGAACTCGATCCTAAAGGAGTGAGAGTGAACGTAGAGAGCCCTGGTCCCATCATCATGGAGAATGTTGATTGGGATTCCGCGAAGGAACTTACAGCATTGAAAGTCGTGGCTCAACTTAAAGATGTCGCGGATCTGATTTTCTACCATAAAGCAAGGAGCATTACTGGTAGCAACAACGTACATGATAGCGCTTATATTGCTGATCAATAAATAGTTAAGTTTAGTGTAACTTTAAGTTCTATAAGAGTATCGGCCATTTGCGATACCTGTAAAGGGTGAATATGTCTTTAAGTTTTTAGCTTCGCAATAAGACCAAATTGTAGGTAAGTCTCTTAATTATGTAAATAAAACTACTACTACTAAAACTATGTAAATAGTAGAACATAGTTATTAAGATATATGAATATATTTTCTTCAGCAATTTAATTTTATATCATAATTGTTTTTTAAGAAGTTAAGCAATTTCAATTTACAGAAACCCAAAGCGGACAAAAGCCTGCGATGTTTTTGCCCGCGATGTGAGGCTGACATGAGTTATATTAAGTTTTTGTTCTGGCAAATAAAGTACGTAAATTCTTTCGGTTCATTCAAACAGACACATAAATAATAAAACCTCTAATAGCAAACGCATATGTAAAAAATGTAAACTGAAAGGATGAAGAATTGGTTTTAAAGCCTGTTTTTGAACGTGTCCTGATTAGAAACGTCGTATTTGCTTACTCTTTTGAACTTAGGGCCAGACTTATAAAGAATAAATAAATAATGCTGGACATTTTTCACACAGCATCATCTAGCCCCAAACTAAGCAGAGCTTATATGTATTA
This sequence comes from Perizoma affinitatum, assembly GCA_961405105.1. Classification (NCBI taxonomy): domain Eukaryota; kingdom Metazoa; phylum Arthropoda; class Insecta; order Lepidoptera; family Geometridae; genus Perizoma; species Perizoma affinitatum. Next base: position 1,793,115 of record OY560208.1, on the reverse strand, counting down.
TGGGAACAACATGACTGATATACTACTTATATACTTTTTTTTGTAAATACATACATATTATACATAGAAAACACCCAGACCCGAGACAAACACTTGTCCCGCAACGGGAATCGAACCCGCAACCTTCTGCGTCTCAGGCGGGCCTTCGCCCACTGCGCCACAGAGGTCGTCAAGAATATTTAAACAGGTGATTAATGACACACTGCTTTGTCTATTTCTGTTGTATCTTTTGCATGTTAGGTCCAGAAATTGTTAGGAGTTATAATGGATCTCGAATAAAACAAAATTCTAATTTTGGAAATTCAATTTACAATTTGCAGTGGCAAATCGTTGTTTTATTCTGGTGCTAATCTATCAAACACTTTCAGTTTTTAGGGTTTTTTATATAAATATACCTACGAGGTCGAAGCGACGCGTGTCAAGAGAGTTGGCTCTTAACTGAATCAACGCTTATGCAATGCGGCCAGTATTTTGGGAACGCTTCCGCCAGGTAGTGATCTGGATCAGTTGAGCTATCTATAGATCGTTTGCAACGGTCTTTAGATAGTTAGCTGTTTTATCTGTTTTTTTTGTATATACTTAATTGTACCGAGTTATATTATTCTTTCTGATATTTAGTCATGTGTATGGATAATATTATATCAAACTACCTTCAGCCCACGGCTTCGCCCGCGTGGTACCCGGATAAAAAGTAGTACTTATTATCTATATTACTGTAAAGTTTCATCAAAATCCGTTTAGTAGTTTTTGCGTTAAAGAGTAACAAACATCCTTCCTCACAAACTTTCGCGTTTATAATATAAGTAGGATTAGCAAGTAATTAATACATTTATTCATTAAACTATATACTTTTACAAAAAATACATTGGTGCACGACCGGGTTTGAATCCACGATTTCCGGATCGGAAGTCAGGGTACCGCCCTCTAGGCCTTCACGGCTCATAATATGTCTTATTAAATTTACGTAGTTTATAAGTTGACATTTCTACGATTATTATCCTTGTGGGTTCAATGTATATACTCTTTTACTGTACCTGACTACCTATATGCTCTGGACGTATTTTTTTCCAAAGTTACCATGATTTATAAGTTTGGATGCTTTCGATAATCGCAGACGAGAAACTATCTCCGTGTAAATGGAACTGATTAGGAACAAGCACGAAATTTAGGTGTGGTATTATCTCCAGGCCGCTCTCGTCTAACGGTTTTTACCAAGATTGGAAACTTGCATAAGTGGTACCATATCTCTCGAACTTCGTGTGTTGCTGAGGTTTTATGAAGTTTGAGAAGCATTCTTGCATCTCAAGTCATGCTAAGTAGTTGCATCTTAAGGAGATAGGTAAAGAGAGTTATTTTACGAGTCCTTCCGAAAAGTTCTTAAAATATGCCTAGGTATCGAAGATGGTGGCAAATTACTTCCGTTCCAATTACTTTCTCAAAACTAAGCTATCTCGATGAGTACAATTTTAAAACCAACATGGCTTTGAAGTAGTCTGCTAGATTAGGAATTGTCAAGAAAAAAACCCTGCAGAGCTGTCCAGTGCGCACCAAAATATCAATTCAGGGCTATATTTGTTCTAATGAACGTATGAAGGTAATGGTCATAACATACTCCATGTAATTTTGCTACTTGAGTGGTTTTATTTATATTTTATTGTGTGAAGTGTTATCCAAAAATCCGCATACTTTTATAAATCAGCAAAGGAGGTAGGATTTTAAAAGGACCACCACTTTGTGATCGTTCTCTGCAAGGGACATAAAAAAATAATTAAGTAGGACCAAACCTGACAAAGTAACCGGCGCAAAAAAAAAAATAAAAAAAAAATGATGGTGTTTTTGGAAAAAGAAAGGATTAAATGTTACAAATTATTTATTTTCTTTGTGTATTTCTCATAAGATTGACAATAGTACATTTTTCAACGAGGGAAGAAATTGACCGAGTTTATAGTAGCACTTTCTTCCTTGTGATAAATAGTGTTTCATAGTATACTTACAAGGAAATTTTTATGTCTTGTAACATTTATTTCTGGATTTCTCGGGTAATAGGCTCTCAATAAATGCTTGAGCAGTTTCTTTTAATTCTGGATGCGTCATCAATTCTTTCAATACTAGACAGCATTTCGGAGAGATAGTAAACACAAATTTAAAATTCAGATAAATAAAACAAAAACAAACAATCAACACGCGTGCGATTTTTACTTGTTAATTCTTTTTATAACAGTAATGTTTGGAAAAAATCATTTTGAAATGTAAGATATTTTCCGAGCAGGTATAGTAAAAAATAAATCACTTACTGAGAAAGCTTATTCAATTAGAAGACCTAATTGGTATGACCATATAATTTAAAAGTAATGCAATGAGAGGTACAAAGGTTATTAGTTTAAAAGAACTGAAGATTAAAACCATTTTCCATTATATAATTATAATAATAATTTTATTAATCAAATAAATTAGATAAGTGGTATACATTAACTTTCCAATGACGATACTTCTGAAGTAGATAAACAATCGAACATTCCATCGCCTAAATTAAAACAACTGTACAAAAGAAAACTTGACTGTTACTTTTTGACGGCCGAGGCGCGTCATGCGCCATCGTCAATATGACAACTGCAACGCAAGCGACGAGGTGCGGGTTCAATTCCCGCTGCGGGATAAATGTTTGCATACCTATGCTGCAGACATATGCAAACATTTAGTTCCGGGTATGGGTATTGTGGTACCACGATACTCATATTCCTGATACCCATGACACAGGGAATCCTAGTATGGGGTCAGGACTGGTATGTGTCTGTTGGTTGTTGATATATTTATTGATCAGCAAGATAACCACAGTCAATTATGTAGTTGCTACCGGTAACACTTTTCGCTTTGTCACTCGCCAGGTACAAAATGGTATCCGCAATCTCCTCAGGTTGAGCGACGACTTTCAATGCTGTGGTTTCCTTTACCGCATTCCAATTGGCATTCTCTACACCAGAATTCTCTAAGAATGATGTTTCCACGGGACCAGGGCTCACTATGTTCACTCTCACTCCTTTAGGAGCGAGCTCCATAGCACAGTATTTGGAGAAATGGTTCAAACCAGCTTTAGAAGTGCAGTACGAGGCATATCCGGAGGGCGAGAATTTCCCTAAAGTTGACAATGCCACGACACTTGATACGTTCACAATGTTACCTTTGGATTTGATGAGGTAGGGAGTGGCTTGGTTTGTGAGGTTAAAGACAGCACGTAGATTTGTGTTAATCACTGAGTCGTACACTTCCATAAGATTTGGAGCGTCCACGGCGGCTTCTTTGGAGTGCCCAGCGTTATTAACAAGGACGTCTAGCTTCCCGTATTTCTCGATCGTTTTCTTTACGATTGTTTGGTTTTCATCGTCTTTTGCAACGTCAGCTATGATGATGAGGGGTTTCTTGCCGACTTTGCTGATTTGTGCGGCGACGTTGTTGAGTTTCGTTTCGTTCCTGCCGACGATGATGACGTCAGCGCCTTCCTTGGCGAAGAGGATGGCGGTTGAGGCGCCGATGCCGGAGCTACCACCGGTCACAATGACGACTTTGTTCGCGAAACTCATGTTTGTTACGTACTGGCTGTAAATCTCATAAGCGTTGATTTATATACGCCAACGTTAAATGTTGAACAGGTAGATAAGATAGGTATAGGTATGAATGGGTAAGGATTTAATAATAAAAGCGAAGATATAAATAAGAGCGATTCGCCTTGGCAGGGCAGAAATTAGATAGGAGACAGAAGATAGGACCTTTTCAACCCATATTTACCAATGCAGCATAGACTGCCCTCGTTAGCACTGGTTAGCACACGTATTGTATTCTACTGTAATTTACTATTTTTTTAGAGCCGTGCTGGCCTAGTGGGCGATAATCCGACTTCTGATCCGGAGGTCGTGCACCAATGGATTTTTCCACTCGAAAAAATTATGTGCGCATGAACACGTGCTCAAAACGGTGAAGGAAAACATCGTGAGGAAACCGGCATGCCCTAGAATCAAAAATTCGAAGGCATGTGCCAACAGTTAGTGTTCCAATGAGCGGCGATGGCCTCTGACTACCCCCTACTTGGTATCCACAAAGATCTCACTGAGCATGTATCTGAGGATGTCCACCATGGGGAATACAGTAGTGAGCGTGTTTCTTTGTTGTTTTGTAATTTACTGTGTTTTTTAATTGTTTGTCCTTCTTGTAATTTGTACTTGTATCTGCTCTAACTATCTATCATATATTTTTCGTGACCTATACAACATTTGCTGATATTAATGGATTTCAATCGATAGAGCAATGTATCTGCATTTATAAGTACGGACCACATAATTTTTGAGACGTATAATATTTGAGATCTCAATAACATTAATCTTTTAGGATATTTTTACCACTATGCCCAGGTCCCGTGGAAATATCATTCATGGAGAATGCTGATTGGGATTCAGCGAATGAACTCACAGCATTGAAAGTCGTGGCTCAACCTGGTCGCGGAAGAACAGGCAGTAGATAAAACCGACGTTTCAAAGTGATCATAGTGATTTTAAGAAAAAAATGAATTTTGTCTATGACTTTGAAATTTTTCTTGACGATGGTTTGGTTTTCGCGGTCTTTTGCGATAGTATTTTTCGCTTTTTTTTGATGACCAGGGGTTTCTTGTCAACTTTGCCGATTTGAGCGGCAATGTTGTTGATTTCTTGGTTCCTATTCTGCCGACGATGAAGACGACAGCGCCTTCTTTGGCGAAAAGGCTGGCGGTTGAGGCGCCAATGCTGTATCTGCCACCGGTCAACATGAGTTTCACAAACAAAACTTTCTTTGTGAAAGTCATGTTTGTTATGTAAGTATTAATTCGATTTCAACTCGCTATGACTTATATACGACCAAACAAATTGTTTGTATAGGTAGACACATTTGTATTTTACTGAATGAATGAATGAATGAATGAATGAATTAATGAATGAATGAACATATTTATTGCCATTGTGAACACGCATCTATTTATCTTATCGCACGGTAACACGTCGTTAACACATTTGATAATGTAGATACTTACCTTGATAAAACTGAGTGACTCGACATATTAAATTTAACAAGTCATGGTGCAATCGATTTGTTTACGTTTTCTTAATCTTGAGTAGGTACTAGAATACACTCAAGTTTATGATTAATACGAAAAGTTTACTGTATCCGATATAGCTATCTATAGATCGGTCTTTAGATAACTAGCTGTTTCATATATATTTTTTGTATATATATACTTGTACATAGTTGGTCTAAATCATAAAAGTATAATATGGATTGAATGATGATAACTCATACATTAATAGAGATTGATACAATACTTAGCAACAACTGCATACATATATTATATACGCATGAAATGTCATTCAGCCAAAAACAATAGCATCACATATTACCAAAGATAATCTTCGAGGCCGGCTGTAACCACAAATTTAATCCGCGATTAAACATAACCTAAATGGTAACCGCTAAACCTATAGAAACCGCGCTGGGCCATTGTGAACACGTATAACAATAAGGTGGGCATTATAATAGGTATATTAGACGTTATTGTTCCACTGCCATGGACCTTGGCCGAACTAAACCATATATTCATCCTATTATGCTGTCTTGAATGTGGCCGCTTGTCTTACAGTTTGGACACACGGAGACTACGGATAACTAACTTTGTAACATTCTTTGATATCAAGTTATTAATGAATCAATTATTTTGTACTTATGCAGACGTCATCCTTTTTCAACTTTACTCATATGCATCGTGTCATGTCCACAATTAATATATTTTGATTTGATTTTTGGGAGGTCTGACTGACTACTAATTCGAAGGTTGTAGGCTCAATCACGGCTGTGAACAGATGGATTTTTCCACTCGAAAACTGTGTGCATGTTTTAACACGTGCCAAAATGGTGAAGGGATACACATTGAAGGTACCGGCATTGGCTTGCCGTGAAACATAAATTTGAAGGCATGTGTCATCGGTAAGTGTTTTTATCAGCGACGTAAGTAGCCCTATAAATGTTAACCATAAGAGGTTGTTTTTTTGTCGTTACTTTTTATCTCCAAAAAGGCTTCTATATATTTTTTTATATGTAAGTCATTTCAGATTTCAGATTCAACACATTGAATCATCGATTGTGATCCGGTTGTGAGCTCTTTTGAGCCGTGTGTCCTGCTTTCAATTTGACAATTAAGATTCCTCGGCTCATTGTAATTACACCTATGCGGGTGTCTTAATGAAGTTAAAGGGAATTAATTATTTTAGGGGCATAAATTTAATCTGGGCCGACCTCTGCACAATGCGGACCTAAAGTTGATTACAAGCGTTTATCTTCGGGTTATCGCGCGCTTAATATTACATAAGTAAATAAAGTAAATAATATTACATAAGTAAAGAAAGAGTTGGTTTCTTATATACACATTGACTTGTAAGATCACACAATCAAATTAATCGTCGGATTTATAAGTTCTGTTTAGACTATTATGACGGGAAGTACTTAGCTAATTATACAAAGCTTTGAAACAAATTATTTGATGCAGACAATAATTTCCGTACCTAAGAGTTCACTGTTTAAAAAAATTGTACACATTCAGATGCAAAAACAAGTTATAATGTAAAAAACTAATAGTTTTAATATTATTCAAAGAAATTACCAAATGGTGTTAAATCAACCCTTAAATATAAGACATTAAGTGATGGAGTTTATATGTTTTACCACTGAAAAATACGAACACGTTCTAAGAATACTTATGGGATACGGACAAGAAGATGAATGTTCAATTCCAAAGATTTAATCAATTTACTTTGTGGCGCAGTGGGCGAAGGCCCGCCTGAGACGCAGAAGGTTGCGGGATCAATTCCCGCCGCGGGACAAATGTTTGCATCTGCAAATATTTGTCTCGGGATCTGGGTGTTTTCTATGTATAATATGTATGTAGGTATTTACAAAAAAAAAACGTATATAAGTAGTATATCAGTCATGTAGTTCCCATAACACAAGCTCTGCTTACTTTGGGGCTAGATGATGCTGTGTGAAAAATGTTCAGCGTTATTTTATTTATTTACTATCCACATAAATTAATTTAAGGTCAAGTACACAAAATCACTTAATGTAATCAATTTATAATACAGTCTTCTTTTAGTCATCTTAACAACTTAAACTAATAATTAATTTATATCCGAAAATATAACGAACTCAAATAACATTAAAGGTTTTCTCTCTTAGTTAATTAAGTATTAAAAGCTGAATTATAAATACAATTTCGTGTTTTTATTATTTAAAATAGTTTGGTTTAGGTTATACATATCTTTTGATGGAAACCTCCTTCATCTCTACAACTTAAAATAATCTCCTAAAAATGCCATTCAAATTTTGACTCCATGCATTTTCCCTCTGTAAGATTTTTGTTTTAGAGGTTGAGACTACTTAAGTCTCTTAGGCAGGTACAGATCTATAACACGTCTTATTTAGTTCAAACAGAAATATCAGACAGAGTAGTACCTAGAATTCTATCGCTCGGGCATTTATTAGAAAAAACTTTATCGGAAAGTTGTAGATGCTACAACTTTCCCAACACACTTAAAACTCAACTCATACTTTACTGTTCCAGAATTCAAGGCTCATAATACTTTGCAGGGTGTTTTATTAGATGCAAAGAATAACATTGCAGTTTTCTAGTTAATATTGACTCGTCAACAGTGGATTTCGTTCAGAACTTTTCTCATTTCGAATCCAGTCAAAGTACAAATGAATGTTAGAGGCGTTTTTTGCGCTCTGTCCTAATTGACATTACAGGAATTTTGGAGCCAGGAACATTTCAGTTGAGACGTTCGATGGTCAGTTTCTTTTTTTGAAACTCAGTAGTTTTATAATTTAAGTATACGTCAGGTCGAATAGCTATTTATACGATATTTCAGCGCCTTCTGACGTGTGCCGTAAAACATATCAAATTAGTACTTTTTTGAAAGTCAAACAATATCAAAGGCCCGAATATAGTCTGCCTGAGACGCAGAAGGTTGCGGGTTCGATTTCGCGGGACAAATGTTTGCATCTGCAAATATTTGTCTCGGCATCTGGGTGTAATATTATATGTATGTATTTACAAAAAAAGTATATAAGTAGTATATCAGTCATGTAGATCCCATAACACAAGCTCTGCTTACTTTGGGGCTAGATGATGCTGTGTGAAAAATGTCCAGCATTATATTATATTATAATATTGCAAAAAATGATGGTGATACCATACATGAAATAAAAAGGATTAGGATGGCTGGGACTATTATGAAACAAAAATCAACAATGTGGTAAGTATACGTATTACGTAGCATGGCCTACATGAAAGAACAAAATTAACAGAAACAGTAATTTCCACACACCTGCTAATCCATCAGATAGTTCAATGTTAATAAAATAATAATTATTTTATGAGCTCCTATATCTATAAAAAACTAGACAAAATTCTTAAATTTTTGTGCACTAACATCTTATAAGCTTAAACACACAGCAAAAGCCTGGCTTGTTGAACAGGATTATACTTCTACAGAAGCCATTCTTACTGCCCTTAAATAATAAAAATAAAATATTTAATACAATTAATACCTAACTAATATATTCAATTATATTTTAGTATACTTTTTTCTTTATTTTACTACTTTCTTGTTGAATAATAATTGTACTACAGTTTTTAGTAATTATATATACATACAGACAACTTTGTCTGGCGGAGGGTATTAGTACACCATACCACAGGGCATCCTAGTTTGGGTACTAATGTTGTCCATATATGATTATACAGTATTTAAACATATTATGATAACTACTTTTAAGATTGTACCTACATGTATAATAATGTTTGTTGTATTCAATAAATAAATATTATTATTATTATTAATAATAATTAAAAAAATCAATCTTTTACGTATTTTTCTCGTACATTTCATACATAATGTTAATGCCGATAATAATTGAATATCTGCTAATCTAAGTATGTTTATTGACAATTACACTTCATAAATGCGAATGCGTTTAGTAAAAACTTGTACTTTGTATGACAAGTAGCGTGGGACCGATTTTATAACAAGCTTATTATAAAGCTTAACTCGTAACTAAATAACAAATAAACAATGCAATTTTGGAACTCAATTTTAACCTAATTCTAATTGTCGTATCAAAATGAAACTTTGTATGTATATGTAGTTCGGATGACAACACTATAATTTGGTATCTTGGAGCTGATCTGATGATGGAGCCAGGAGGAGGATAGTGGAACTCTTCAGTGGCTACTAGTAAACCCCTCGAGTGTGGGCTCATATGATTCGTTTTGACGAGTCCAATAGATTGGGCTTGGTAACGTGGGTATGATTATGGAGCCAGGAGGAGGATAATAGAACTCTTCAGTGGCTACTAGTAAGCCCCTCGAGTTTTGATATTCCTTTTTTTATATTTGTAAATGCATGTTAAAAGCGCGAGCTTTTTTTTAAGTACAAATTTTGTTGTTATTGAAGAAATGGTCTCCAGATGATGGTCTGTTAAAAATCAAAGAGTCAGCGAATGTAATCCACCCAGAAAATACTATCAAACTGATAAAATTACTGCCATCATTCTCCCGTGCGCGTACTCCGTGGCATTTTTCTTACTTTGCAGTGAAACCAGGGATGGATCCATGTTCATAATCCGATTATAGGGCCCTGTTATATAGGTTCTTAAATATTTTGTGATGTTATGTTTCGGTATGTCAGTTAACGTTCGTTCAATTTTTTTTATCAATTTTAACATGATTAAAAAAATAAATTGTTTAATACCGATATTGAAGTTTAGGAGATCGAAACAATTTTGTAAATACAAAAATATACCACCATATAAAAATGCATGAAAGTTTAATCTTTGGAGACCTGTCTATCCTGAATCTAAAACATATGAATCTGAGTAAACCAATATCTTAGATTGTGGTCAATCATACAAAAATCTAAAAAATCTCAGTATTTGGGTTCAAAATGACAGACGCAAATACCTTGAGGCAACCACGCTGTATAAAACATTGAAGAGCTGCTTTGATTGCATTGAATTGGTATCGGGAGTTGGTTATATCGCTCCAGGAACTGTTCATAGGCGGGCAGTGTATGCGGGTTCCTTGTTAGCCTTTCGCCATGTTCGTGAACATAGCGACTACGCGCGCCAGATCGTCCAGAATCCTATAATTATATTTTTATAGATATTGATATCTTTGCTTGTAGCTTAGGTTGCTTTAAAATATTCTGTCCTCAGTTACCTTTCATCATAGTTCACTTCTCGGGATTTGGGTAAGTGGATGTGAATGATGAAAATTACCCTCTTATTCATAATCTCACTTTAAGAGCGTGATAAAAGTTGTCCGCCTCTATCCTTTGTTTAGTGCAAGAAAGGGGGTTAAGTTAACCCCTTAAGATAACTTAAGGGGTTAACTCAATAATGAGTGAATATGAATATGCGGGTATGTTTCTACTCTTAACACGTCGTCAGAGAAACGGACTGTGTGCTGATTCTGTGCCCCCCTATCAGCTCCTGAATCCGGACACGGTCACAAAGCGCGGTGATGCCGTTGATTTTTATTCATTTGCCGCGTCCCGGCCATCCGGGAGACATATCGGTGCCTTGGCCCCGGGAAATTGCATTCTGCCCCCTAATAATTCGTTTTCATGTGTACAGGGGTATATTGTAGGTGTGGAAATCGGACAGTTCTCTGAATTATGTTTACATTAATATCAAGGCTCTAAACTTGCTAAAATATTTACATTATTACGATCGACACTATTCACGTCTAGCAAGTTCCGAAATGTATGACGACGTGATTATAAACGAAATGAGTAGATTAATTGTATCGATAATTGTTGAAGTAATCTGTAAATTACAGCCTTTATTATGTACTATTAAATAGTCTGTGTAGGTAATAGAGTTAAAAAAGCACCTATGAAAATAAACATATATGGTGTGTATTTGTAATCCATAGATACTTGTAGGTTCCATAGGTCTATGATGACCATGGAGAATATTCGTGTCCGGAAAATATTTTGAACTGCGTTCGACGTTGTTTGGAACGACATACATTTTTATCAATGTTGTAAAAGATCTCTTGTTCTTTTATGTAATATATCAGTTATTCCACAGAGTTACAATATTATACAGAGGTAAAGTTTGTATGTAAGGGGTATTTTACTAAACTACTCATCCTATTTCAATGATTCTTTAACCAATATTACGAACGGGTCTTCAGAGTGGACATAGGCTGTATGTATATTATCCCGTTACAAAAAAGGACATCAATTGGAGATCAAGTTTTCATGTGAGAATGCGTTTCTTACGAACGCTGCCTTAACTGTACATTTTATCCTTTTATAAGCTGTGGCTAGTCTGTTATCAAGAAAATAATTTGGCTGATGGAGTATAGTGATTTTAAGGAATATTATTCACATATTACTCTACAGTTTCTCCCTGAAAACATTTTCATCGCACCATTCTAGATTTTAATTTGTCATTCGACCACTTAGTTCGCTGCAATAATTAAAGCTCGCTCTCACATCCACGCTCTATGGAACTCTACAGCTCTATGCGACACTCTATACTCTATGGACAATAGTCGTGCTTGTCTATGGCGCCAGGCGCCTATTGAATTTCCCGCGCCTCCTACTCTCATATTCTGCGTACTGTGATTATTTTCTTTAGAAAATCGTGAAAAATCTCGATTTGGTTTTGTCACAGTACATCCGAAAATATGGCGACTACATCTATTTCCGACTAGTAATATTTTTTCTGATTGAAAATAAAATTTACAGTATAACTTAAAACTATCATATTAAATAACTATAATAGTTTTAAAACACTATGAATATATGTAATTATTATGAATATATTTTTTTTTTAAAACCGGGTTATTTTATAACCATGATTCGTGATTTTTCCTGAAGCGTGGCCATTCAAGAAGGCAAAGGGCTTGGGTATTGCTCAAAATACTTTGAAGATTTTGCGTGTGAAAAGAGCAAAAAAACAAATCAAACATCCCCTTATTTATTTGAATAAAATCATGTCCGGTACTTGTGAAACATTTGCAATTTCAAGAGGTCCAGTCCACCCCTTATACTCATATATCTACAATCTGTTTCTGAATACAAGCATTTCAATACGGCTGTCTTCGGACAAGTGTTCGGGTTGAATCGTACCTTGGGGAGTGTTTCAAAATAAAATATCTTTATTATTTTTCAATAGACTTGAAGATTTGAGGGCACCCTACTTAAATCTTATGAATATTGGCAGTACTGTAGCATCACCCTTTCCAGTATAAAAATGATTATCTAAAGATTATTAAATTAATGATGATGTTGCATTATCTTAAGCAAAATTTAATTTGCTGCATTAAAATTGCCGAATTGTGATCAAGACGAATCTAATGATACCTCAGTTATCAAAATCCATTAAGCCGCGTAAGCCTCACCATATATTCCTTTATCTAGAATTATTAATACAAGTGGGGTTGGTGAATGACAATATTTGAAACCCACAACCTTAGTGACAAGCTACGATCAAAGCGATTACGATTTTGTCATTTAATTAGGAGCACTAATAAAATAATATGCTCCACCAGTAACTGGCAACACTCACGCGTGATTAAAAAATGGCGGCCACCGTCGACGTAGCATAATTTATACTGCGTTCCTTTTCTTTATTTTCGAAAAATGGAAAAACTGTCGTATTTCCCACTACGATCATAAAGCATCCTGATGCGAGAGATACAATATGCGAGCCCGATATTGTTTCTTTGAATTTTAAATATGGAAACAAATACGTTTGCCACCACTATTCTAACTTATCAATCGTATCCGCCATATTGTAAGAGCGATTTTGCCGCGAATTCGAAGCTCTCAGCACATTTTGTATGCTTGCAACACATGATACTGTTTGGGGTTGTGCGGTATTGGGATTTTAAACTTACTTAACAGTTTCTATTTCTTTAAATCTTAAGTCTTACGCCATAAGGGTGAAATTTTTGAAATGTAGGATATCATAAGTTGGTATAGGGAGATCACGTTTACGGCGAATGTTGGTAAATATTTTAAAATATGCAAATAATGTGATACGTAAATGTGTCTCATACTATTGTCATTTCGGTACATTCGATAAATGATTGTTTGTTTATTTGGTTCTAGTGATTTTTACATTAAATACGGTATAGGACACAGAACGGAACGTATGCACTAGCATCTTAAAAGGCCACGACCGCCTTCGGCCTTCGACCCAACGCGTCGCATCTTACTTTTATTTCTGTCATTTTTTTTGCTCGGTCCTAAGGGTAGCCTATAACCTTCCTCAATGAAAGGCTATCAAATGCAAATAAATATTTTTAAAATCCGACTCATAGTTCCTTAGATTAGCGCGTTCAAACGAACAAACTCTTCTAATATATATAGCTTTTTATATTAGTATATATCTATAACCAACAATAAAGGTTCTTTAGTGGCCACCACTAACCCAACAAAGCAGTTTTAGAGAAACTAGAAAGGATTTTGATCCGATGGACCGATTAAAGCTTAAAGGTTCCGAAAAGCTGGTGGATGGAGGTAGTTTAATATAATTTCTTTCTCATGTCAAGAAGTGGACTTCTACAATTACGCATATCACACTTCATGATGATAATAATGATGTGTGATATGCGTAATTGGAAATAATCACAACCCACTCCAGTCCTGACCATTACGCTAAAATGTTTACCGGAAAAGAACTGACAGAATGGTAAAAGAAAGACTCTATGTAACTTGACGCGAGAAACTTGTAAAAACAAAACCTAGACGCGGTGCAGGGAAGTAGAAAACCAGGAATCTGGATAAGACATCGTTGTTTTCATGTTTGTACACCCACCCTGAAGTACATAAGGAGATAAATAAAAATTTTAGCAATATATACCTACCGAAAAGAGGAGCACTGACTGACTTTTTGACATCTATGGCATAGATTCGTTGAAATACTGTAAAGGAGTTTTTTTTTAAACATTTTTCTTATTCCTGATTCTACACTGGAACTACAATTACCATGGTATCACAACACCCAGACCTGGAACAAATATCTGCAGAACATGCAAACATTTGTCCCGCAGCGGGAATCGACCCCGCATTTCTTGCATCGCAGCCGGCGACTGACCCACCGTACTACTGAGGTTTTTTATTTTTTAAAGAACACTTACTTAGCTTAGCTAGGTACAGAGAGTATACATAAATACATGTGCCATTAGGCATAATTAGCCATAAAATATTCTGAAATCTATAAAGTCAATAGATTCTATACTTTTTCTCTCTTTTCCGGTGTTGCAAGATTTCGTTTCACCCATGACGCATTGAGTCCGTGACTCCGACAAATGCCACATCCGTTTTTCTAACATAATTGACACCAGCATTACCTATGTTGGAGTGGCTGCTGGCTAGACGAGGCTGTCTTCCCTTGGGTTCACGGATGGTATGCCATGCGGTAAAAATATGAAACAATCGAAATATAACAGAAAACATACTGTCCAAACACCAGCGTCTAGCAACGCAGGTAAAAAGAAATTCAAATTCATATTCACTGTATTTTGCGATACATGGGTACAATATATGGTAAATATATAACAGTGTTTTACAGCCATGATTAACTAATATAGCATTCAAAAATATTAACAAGGAAAACCTCTCCAAAAATGAAAATAGTTCGATTCAGCCGAAAAGCTCGACAAAAAATGATAATCCTACACATACGAGAACGAAGAGTTTAACGGGGGTCTTCCACTCATCTCGACTCTTCCATTTTTGATGAGGATTCTTTTGATATTGCCCCGAAACAACCTCAATGATGTCGATAATAAGCGGGACACACGGCCCGGATTTGTAAGTCAATGTTAAGCTATAAAAGTAAAATTTTGATATATAGTTTCTGAGCGCACCCGTACATACTAAAAAACCCTACCCTCTAAATTTCAGGTCTCTTGGACTAACGCTGATATACATTGATTGTAATTAACTCGTGTGTCCATGCCATTTTACAATTTAGGCCAATACTAGCCTCTAGCTGTGGCTTAAAAGCCGTATAAAAAGTACCTAGCATCATTATGCTTACGGCGAATGTTGGTAAATATTTTAAAATATGAAAAAAATACGTAAATGTGTCTCATACTATTGTCATTTCGGTACCTAGAATTATTCTAGGTTTCTAGGATTCTCATTTATTATTCTAGGTCACGAACTATACCAGTTTTCATGTTTCGAATTTCATCTCAATTGGTCTAGTTTTTACGGAGATTTTTAACAATAAACACGCAAACATCAAATCATTGTTAATAATAATAATAAGAACAATTGATTATCAAAATTGTTCAATCAATCAATCGGAACTCGTCCGGGGAAGTACTACCGTCAAACCTATTTCTACCAAGCAGTAATGCTCGTATTGCTGTGTTTGAAGGGTATATAAGTCGTTGAAGTTACAGGCACAAGAGATTTTTCATCAATTATGTCTTGTGATCCCTCTGGTGTTATAGGCGTCCTTAGGTTACGGATAGTCTTATAACGTCTGTGGTTAAAGTAACCAATTACCTACATAGAGGCCGATGCTTCTCTGCCACTGTAGTGTTATAAACAATCGTCATCTAAACATTATATCCGTGTGTAGACATAAACCCCACTTGAAAGTCGTTGCGTATTGAATATTTTGAATGCTCATGCCCGCTCAGTTTCAAGTGTATCCAAATTTTGGCGTAATTGCAACGGTAGGTAGATTCATTCATGGCCACTAAATAAAATATTCTGTCTGAAAAATACGTCTTATAGTCCCATTGGCTTGTTTCTTGCATTGATGTAACTACGATAATGTTAGGTATTTACCGATGAAATTGATCGTAATTTGACTGTTTGATTCAATTTGTTTTGTTTTGTCTTAAATTATGTGTTATTTTTTACAAGTATTTACAATCTGACAAGGCCTATGTATTAAATTGACCAAATTCTGATGAAGCCAAAATGATTTTCAGGTTGGTTCAGGCAATTGATAAGTCCATGGTTTGTGGGTAATCATTACTATAATAATTATGATAGTCAGTGATGCTTACTTACTGACACATACCCGTATGTGTCAGTAAGTAAGTAATACCTTGTGCAGGTCAGTAATATCTCTAATGAGATAGTTCTAGAATGTATACCTACCTGCCTATATCTGTATAAGAGGTTATCTATTTTCTCTATATAACTGTGTTATCTTATGGGTCTGGCATAAACAATGTTTAAAAGTTCTTAAATAAATGAAAAAAAAACTTATGTATCAAGTAACATAACCATGAGTTCCCTGTGTTCCGAAGGTGAATAAATTATATGACTTTAACAGATAAGTACATTTATTCATACAACTATGTACAAGTAGGTATATACACAATTTTTTCGTTTATATGTAAAGAAATTCTATTTTCAGTAACAGTTATCTGTTTTTATTTGTTATTCAATTGTTTTCTATGTATAATATGTATGTATTTACAAAAAAAAAACGTATATAAGTAGTATATATCAGTCATGTAGTTCCCATAACACAAGATCTGCTTACATTGGGGCTAGATGAAAAAAAAAATGACCAGCATTATTATTATTATATAATTTCAATACATTTTACCCGGGATCCATGTAAGCGAAACCAAAAAAAAAACACTAAAACTGTTATCTGTGATTGAAAACAATGACAGTGCATCTAATCCTTTTCAATCATAAACTAAAACAATGAATACTAAGGATTCACAAACGCCTTGTCACGTCCATTAACCACAAAATCATAGTTTTAACATAGCGTGTGTTGAATCAAAATTCATAATAATCGTAAAAACTGATATTTATCATGCGTCATGGGGTGATTTTAATTTTCCTAATAGATTTAAATGTGGAGTATTTTATTTTTTGTTTCATTGGGCGTGTTCCATTGCCGTTAATTCACCTACACGGGAGTTACGGATACAATACAATACGAATGTTTTATTTTATTATCAGTAACGTTTACATACAAGGGTTTGAGCAGCCCTCCTATGTAGATATCATTGGTAAGGGAATTCGCTCTTCCGCAATAAAATTTCTTCAAAACGATATTCTAAATTATTAATCTGACACTCTAGAAACTATGTATAAAATTTGAGTTGAATTAAGACACATGTCAATTTAAATAGCTGTTGCCAGAGGCTTAGCACGCATGGAGACGTTTTAAAAAAAAACCCGATACAAACTTTCACCCGCCATTTAAATGTTTAAATCCAAAAACCCTGAAACACGTGACTATTGATTTATGATGAGTGGATACAATTCAAATTCTCAAGATTTGACCTCCCATTGCCACCCCTTAAAGTGAAATTTCTATAAATAAAAAAAAGTTTATAAGTAGTATATCAGTCATGTAGTTCCCATAATACAAGCTCTGCTTAGTTTGGGTCTAGATGACGCTGAGTGAAAAATGACCTGCATTATTTAAAAAAACAAACCCTTTCTTATAAATGCTTACGTTTTTAAACAAACCTATGCAGCTTTCTAAACTTAATAGTTTTAGCTGTGCGTTGATAGATCAGTCAGTCAGTCAGGACAAACGATTTTATAAGTTTAGATTCCTATAAAAGACACAATATTATTTACATTCTAAAATCGCAAATGTATGATTGTAACGGAGTTTTTTAATAGTTTCTCCATCATTTTACTGTTAAAAGAAAATTTTAAGTCAGTAAATATACCTGGCAAAATACTTTCTCGCGACCCCAAAAATACTGGCACATTAAATATTCAGTAGCATAGATCTCAAGTGATATTTCGTATACGTATATTACGTATGTCATCGAGTCGTCTCGTCTGTAATAGGGTTTAATTTTTAATACGAAGGGACGCAAAGATAAGTATTCCTTTGAAGGGTACGTATCTATGAAAGCAGCAACTTTTTAAGCGAAGTCAATTTAGGCAAAGTCTGTTGTTTTTTATTTAAAGTCTTGATCATTATAAGCTATTTATTAATGTTTTGAAGATGTTAAATTGGCTAAAAAATGTGTTAAATAAAAATCATAAACAACAGAAACATAAATACCCTGATCTAGCACTGGATCTTGGGTATTAGGATCATTGTACTCGTAGTTCCTAATTATGCAGATATTTGGTCCGGGTATATCTATCTATATCCGGATATATAGTATACACATGTATATAATATCTGAAGAAATTAAATAAAAAAAAAACGTAGTTCCGTAGTCCGGGACCGGGGCCGTAGACCATTGGAACTAAAAAAATCAAGCTAAATCAATGCAATAACAAATACTGATTCTTGCAAATAAATATTACTACTATAGGGTACTTCCCGTTGACCTAGAACCATGAAATTTGGCAAGAAGCAAGATCTCACAGAACAAGTAAATAAAAAACGTTTAATCGTTAATTTGTAGTTTTATCATTTTTTTTTATTCGCTCGAGGGTGTTTATGTTGTAGGACCTCTAAACAACGAAACGTCAGCGGGAGAATAGTAAAGTACGTGGTATAGTCGTGATAATATTCTAAAATGATACCAAACCACGATAATTTTAATTCCATTATCCAACGTACTTGTGCCTGTACCTTGTGCGCTAAAGTATTTACTATCTATCTATCTAACCCCTCTCTCTGACTATCCCCTATTAAGTATCCTCAAAGATACTAAGCACTGTATCTGAGAAGCCTATAATACAGTCGTTATTGTGTTTGTTTATTGGTTATTGTAAAATTAGAGACCAAACTTCTCTTTCTAATTTCGATATGCCTTATTTTATTCCAAAAACTATCGTTATTTGATTATTCATATTATAAAAACGAGATTTTTCACGTTCCGCACTATCGGTGAAGGCACTCATTCGTGCGACGCGGAGGAAGAGCATTCGATCACTCTCCCTGATGAAGACTCTCGGAATGAGTCGAAACTTGGTCGGTGCCTTCATTGATAGTGCGGTAAGTGAAAAATCCCGTTTTTACAATATGAATCGACAAACCTTTTTCGGGATGATTGTACCTACTGAACTTCAAAATGATTGACGTACTGTCACTCCCAAAAACTATGACGGACAGTTAAATCAAACTCCATACACGAACTTGTTAATAGCCGGTTCACATGCGATAAATACGTTATTATATCAGATATGCGTTAGTTAATTTAATTAAGGTACCTATCAAATATGAAATAAAACTGCCCAAGACGAGTCGAGCCACGCTATATGAGGGTTCCGAAGTTGCCGGCTTATAATAACTAGAATATAATTACGACTATACCACGTACTTTACTATTCTCCTGCTGACGTTTCGTTGTCCGTTTAGAGGTCAAGAGCACCGTCCGCGACCACGCTCGACGGTCGTGAGACGGGAATTATAATAACTAGGTGATGATTATGTAGATACAAACAAGGATCCTTATCCAACAACCAATTTCTATTGACGTTAACGCCTGCATAAAGATTGAATTGTATGGAAATTATATTGGATTTTAAAATATCACATGGCTGCTATCAAGTTTTCCCTTGACGCATTTGCGTTAGCGCTAATTAGTTGTCCTTTTTGAAAGTAAAACTAAACTAGCGTGAGATATTCGGAAAGGTGTACAAGATGACCTTCTAAGGGCAAATATGTAGATATATGTACACCCAGGTGTATGAATGAACCTTTAGTAATTTCTGAAAATTATTTAATAAATCTGAGCAAACGAAATAAAATGGTAAACACCAGTACATCAGTAATTGATGATTTATCCAAAGATCTTTCAATGTTTGATATATCTTCAATAGTTTTGAAATAATACTGATTGTTTCAAAACTATTGAAGATATATCAAACATTGAAAGATCTTTGGATAGTTTTGAAACAATCAGTATTGTTTCAAATATCAATTACTGATGTACTGGTGTTTACCATTTTATTTCGTTTGGTCAGATTTATTAAATAATTTTCAGAAGCTTACTAAAGGTTGATTCATACACCTGGGTATATAAAATGATCCCTGGGGTAGCGGAAAAACGATCCCATTTAGCATGTCAAGTTCAAATAAAATATGTATTGTACAATTGCGTCTCATCGTGAATCATGAGGTCATCATGATTCATGATTTATGATGACCTTGCACTTAAGTGCGAGTGAGTAACCAGGCTTGGTAACCAGCTACTATCTATCTAATCAGCCCACATCCACCCACTGCTGTGTACAACCCTCTTTATGAATCATGAGGTCGTCATGAATAATGATGAGGTCATCATAATATGATGACCTTGCCCTTTAGTGCGAGTAAGTAAACAGGCTTGGTAACCAGTTACTACCCATTTAATCAGCCCACATCCACCCACTGCTGGGTACAACCCCACTCTCTCTGATTCTGCGCCAATCGAACCCAGTTTCCACCACCATCACAATATCATCCAACCACCCGCCCCTTGTAGTATGACCCTCGCGTGCCCACTTGGTAACAGCCTTTGTCCTTCTGCCAGATTATATGAAAAAAAATGTTTGATACTTTTTGGATCGTGTTTTGAGACAGGAACATACAGGAATAGATTTCTTTTCCTTGTACCTATAATATGGACTCCCTCGCATGTTCGACCGCGCCTTCGTATCAACACGATATGCAAATATGGGACATAACGGTAATATTTCGTGATAACGTGGTGGTAATTAATAAAATATGCCCGTAGGTTGGGCATTCGATGATGTGATTGCTTCACGCATGATTTATGCCTGACCTTAATGCTTGTGGCCTCAATTTGGTGACAGTATTGAAATATAGGGTGTTGTAGGTTATTTTAATGTGTTCCAAAACTATAGTTTTCGCGGGACTTGAATCCGCATTTTTTGGTTGGTCGTTTCTACACAGTAAGCCAGCAATCTGGGGTCAGGGGTCTAGACAAATACTTGATGCTAACTTTTCCTTTCACGCTAACGTAAATTTGTCAAGGTAAAGCTGGCAGCTGTCACGTGACATTTCCACAGCTAATGTCAATCCCATACAATTATATCTTTCCACAGTTAACGTTAACGCAAAGTGGTATTTGTCTAGACCCCTGGACCATCGGCTTATTATTTCTTTAACACTTCTCTATGTCATCAAGTTTTTGTAAATAGCTGTAATTTGTAAAGAAATATTCGACTCTAAATAATAATACCAAACTATTTGTCAGAATAGTTTGGTAGTTATAAGAAAAATGGAACGAGAAGAGTATATGTCGAAGTACTATGTCGAAGTCTAAGTCCGATCTTATAACGAAAAATTTACTGAACTTCAATCAGAGTTCAGTTAATACCACTAAAACAAGGTTTAAAGTAAGGTAGACCTTATTGAAAAACTATGCTATTGCACAGACACGAAAGCATACAATTTTATCCTACTATCCTACTTCCTACTAATCCTACTACTATTATAAACGCGAAAGTTTGTGAGGATGGATGTTTGTTACTCTTTCACGCAAAAACTACTGAACGGATTGTGATGGAACTTTACAGTAATATAGGTTGTACATCAGAATAACACATAGGCTACTTTTAATCCGGGTACAACGTGGGCGAAGCCGTGGGCAGATGCTACTAATATAATAAATGCGAAAGTCTGTGTGTGTGAATGTTTGTTACCACATATCTCCGTAACTACTCGTACTAAACCGACTTTGATGAAATTTGGAATGTATTAATTTAGATTCTGGAATAACACATAGGCTTATACAGGGTGGTAAAGTTTCTATGGAAAATTTTATTCCTTGGTTAGATTCTGCCAAAACTTAAATTTAATTTATGTAATTAATAAGTATCAGTTAAGTCAGTAAAATGATATCGGAAATATCTATACCAATACGCTAAACGGCTATTCACGGCTAAACTGCAGAGCTATTTGGGATGAAATATGGACATAGTTTGTAGCCTGGACTTTACTTTTATGAACAGATCACGCGGGCGAAGCCGCGGGCAGAAGCTAGTACGAAATAAAACCGCGGAGTGGCAATTTGACAAAAACACGCGTCGACCATAGTGGTTTTTCAAATTTAAATATTGCAAGCTTTATAATCAATTCTTGGATCAGGATTTTCGTTTGTATAACTACTTACCTACGGTTTGTGATGCATGGTTCTACTAGGAGTCGAAGACAATAGGTATTACAAGAATCATATTTTGCAAAAAAGCTCTTAAAAAATAATAATAAACGATCTCGATGGCGTTGTGGGATAGTAGCTGGCTGAAACAAGAGATGCTGGTTTGACTCCCGTTACGGGACAATTGCATGTTCTGTAGATATTTGTTCCTGTGCTGGCCGTTCTGAAACCACGGTACTCGTTCCTGATACCCACGGGAACCAAGTGTGGGGTAAGGACTATGTGTCTGTTATTTTGTATAACTGACTTCAAAAAAAGGATGTTCTCAATTCGGCTGTATATCTTTGATCGCGTGTGTTTGTTACCTGTTATCTTTGCAAATTGATTTTTATGATTCTTTTTTTTAATAGGTAGGGTATACTTCAATGGTCCCACATAAGTTTTATAAAAAAAAAACTCCCAAGGATGAAAAAATGGATGATGGAATTGCTTACTGGACTTTTTATTCGTTTCTCGTAATGCGTCTTATAAATTATTGAGACTGTTATTTGTTATTCGTTTGAGAAAGTCTTTGCGCTTCAAAATAGTTTGACCAAAGACTATTGACACAAACTTCCGTGAACTTGCCGCAGAGCCTTGGCAAACACCAATTACACGCGTCTGCATGTTTGCCATTTGTTTGCTGTTTGTCTATACCAGTAATAGGGTTACCGGCAAATCGCGAGAGTCAATATCGGTCAGTAACTTGGAAGGCACACATTGCACCTTTGGCGAATCTTGCAAGGGTGACAAGGTTTTGAGATGTTCCCGGACTTTCTTTGCGGTGCGTAGCGGCGGGCTGCTGCAACGCAAAAAAAATGTATGGAATAGGAATATCAATTCAATTGTTTTCAATATTGTTAGTTTCATAATATCAATGCGTTGCAGCTTCGAAACGCACCGTGTGGTTTGTCTGTTATTTTTTAACTTAGTAGTTTTTGCCTACTTTTTCGTTAAAAAGTATTAAAGTTTTCTGGGTCGATTGACCCAGATTGATTGTTGTCAAATTTAGAGATTTTACAAGCAAGTGGTTTAAGTTGAGAAGTCTATAATTTGGACACAATTTTAGAAAGTATGTCAATAGTGACATTAAATTCAATATAAAAACCGACTTTAAAATTAGGTAGAGTTTTTGAGGTTATATTTTTCTAGTGTTATAAATTGGTACGTACGTACGTAATGTTACGTACGAGTTACTACTTGATTCCACTGAGTCTAACGTATTTCTTCGTTGGCCGAGGTTTGTATCCTAATCATAGAATGACTGCAATTCTTGCGCATTTTATTTTTAATTTAATCTCATAATAAATCCGGGAGTTCTTTTTCAGAGCTAACTACATGGTCACCCTACTTCAACTTGAAATGTACGTGAATAGTTTGAAGGGTCATAGTCTTAAGGGTTATTGTTTGATTTTCTCTAATCAATCTAAGGAACAGCTTAGGGATCACTTAGTAAATATCAGGTAACTTAAGGTCCACTTAACAAATATGGGTGAGAACTTTTGCATTGTTATTCAATTAAGGTACCTCCTTGGTCGTTGTTTAAGTTTAGTATCAATCATTTTACAGGAGCAATGAGCAATGAGCTTTAAAGGACATTTTTTAAAGGTTATTTTGTTTTTTATTATCCTGGTACTTTAAAGGGATCCAAAGCCCAAATGCAATACACCCACGTAATCCGATGACAAACCTTAAAATTTATGTTTATCTGTCAATTTTTTGTCGTATTTTATTATTGAGATGACATTTCGTGAATATATTTGCTTTTTTTAAGCCAAAAAGTATAAATTGATTTATTTTGTACGCCGCCCTCTTTTATAGGGTATAAAATAGAAAACAAAAAACAAAAACAAACACGCTCACGACTGTCTTCCCCATGGTGGACATCCTCAGATACATACTCTGTGAGTAGGGGGTAGTCAGAGGCACGTTCAAACATTACATTTGGTACATGCCCGCGTTTTGCAAGTAGTAAGCGTTCCACGTGACAGGTTGCAAGCCCATCGCCGCTTATTGGAACACTAACTGTTGGCACATGCCTTAGGATTTTTGGTTCTAGGGCATGCCGGTTTCCTCACGATGTTTTCCTTCACCGTTTTGAGCACGTGTTAATGCGCACATCGATTTTTCGAGTGGAAAAATCCATTGGTGCACGACCGGGTTCGAACCCACGACCTCCGGATCAGAAGTCGGGGTATCGCCCACTAGGCCAACTAATTAACTTTGATGTTAGCAGAAACACCTTTTATCAGGAATAATAATATTTTAAAGAGTCCTAGAAGTATGAAACAAAGTTGAGCTATCTATAGATCGTTTGCAACGGTCTGTTTCATCTGTATTTTTTGTATATACTACTTGAACAAAGTTAAAGAAGTAGCTTTACCCAACTATAAACTTAAGTTCTGTTAAGCGGTAGAACTTACAAACGAAAATTGGTTTGATGACCTCCGGGACATAGCTTGTCGCTTGGTCAATTTTACTTTAAAAGTATACCCTAAAAATAAGACCGCCTTCAAAATTCAACTTTTAAAGTGTCTTCAAACTTTATAATCAAACAAAATTTAAGTTGTCAGTTAAAGAATGCAAATATAAAGGCAAATCATTAAAATTTGCTCGATACTACTATGGTTTTACATTAACATAAAACAACACTTAAAATTCCCTCCCGTCTTAAACTTTATTAGGAGATACCTCCGCGATAACTCCGCAAAATATAAATAAAATGACAATAGAATAATTACCCAACACAAACAGTAGGGTGTAATATCTGTGGTAACCCTTTCATTCGGCGGACTCTACATTCATTTCACTCTCTAAGGCAGGGATGCACAGACTTATTGAGACTAGGGGCCACTCGGGCTAATCATGAACTGATGGCGGGCCGCCAGAAGTATAGGTAATTAAAGACAATAAAGAATTGATAATAATATAGTAAAATTGAAAAAGAATTTATTAATTTGAAGCGTGGCACTGCATAGTGCTTACAATCTTTTTTATATTTGGCTCAAATTTACTTGTAGCAACACGTAAAACTGCTTCCAAACTTAAATTTTTCGAATGTACGAGAGTATTATTTTTGCTGTCGGCGGGCCACCAGTATTCCACCGGCGGGCCGCGGTCTGTGCATCCCTGCTCTAAGGAATACGATTCCACGGCATAGGTGGCAACTGGCACAATCGAAGTGATCTGTCACGAGGTCACTACTTACAATTTACCTTCTACATAAGGACTATATGCAGCCGACTTATCGCCTTATAATTATAATACTGGACATATTTTCACACAACGTCTACAAGCCCCAAACTAAGCATAGCTTGTACTATATATACTTTTTTTATAATATTAAAGTATTATGAAAACTTGAGAGCCAGCGGACGTCTAGACATCCGTCGTTCACGCACAAAAATTGTCGACCAACTAGTACTAGCAATTGTTACCAGATATGTAAGGATTTAATATTAATAAATATATCTGTGATTATTCTAGTCTAGAAGAATCAGGCAAAAAAACTCTGCTTGCTTTTCTGGTCCTTTCTTCAGCTATAGTTTGGTGCCAATCGAACAGGTTGAACTCATGAAAAATAGCATGAATCATATAATTAAATAAAGTGAAAAAAACGTGTGTCGTATAATTTATTTATGGAGATTGACGATCCCTGTGGCGCAGTGGGTAAAGGCCCGCCTGAGATGCAGAAGGTTGCGGATTCGATTACCGGGATAAATGTTTGTATGTTCTGTAAATATTTGTCTCGAGTCTGAGTGTTTTCTATGTATAATATGTATGTATTTACAAAAAAATATATTGAAGTATATCAGTCCTGTAGTTTCCATAACACAAGGTCTACTTACTTTGGGGCTAGATGATGCTGTGTGAAAATGTTTAACATCATAAAATATCCAGCATTATAAGATGTAAAGATTGTCTTGACCCTACAAGCAGTGGTCACAAACTAATATTGACTCACAACTGGTCATCCCGCTCCCATGGCTCTAGGTAAATGTTGACTGACTCTGGGAAAGCCAATGGGGCTGCATTCAGTGCGGGATAGTGATTTCAGAAAAGTTGTTATGCACCTTGTTGCATTTTAGTCGTTCTTGACAGATCTGTACCCTTATTTGAAGTTTGCCTTCAATTTGCCATTGCTTGTAAATGAGTAAGTTTACATCGATAACTGTCGCCGTTTACAGTTTCAGACAAATATTAGATATTTAGAGACCTTTTCAATAATACCCAACACAGGGATTTTGGTGGTCTTACACCACTCTACACAGGTGGCGTAAGATTGCGCATATGTCATTATTGGACACCGGTGTAAATGTCGCCAACTTCAGTCGTGTTCTGATTACTTTTTGTGCCGATATACGTGCCCGAAAAATTATTAAGATAAGTGTGAAAACAACGAGTCGAGGTGAGTTCAAAGTTTTTATGGCCTTTTGATCTTTTGACAATATTATGCTGGTCGTTTCACTTGTCTTTTGTCATCAAACTTTCGGCATACGACAACATATTTCAATAACTTTCTAAGAAATGGCAGTACTATATTGATGATTACGCCAGAGGCTAAGTGTGTAAGTTTGCGCATACACAAACTTACACACTTAGCGGGGTTGGATACTTTTGTCGCGTCGTACATACCACTTTGTATTATTAATATATTTTATTTATGTTAATTGTATAAAAGCTTTTCTGGTGCTCCATATTGTTGTAAAAATTTAGAAGGACCACGAAAAACTAACGGTAAAGTCTACTTACCTTCCAAGATGGAGAAAGCAACAGGCAAGTAGCTTTTTCTTTAGGGATGGCTGAGTTAACACTAATATACCGATTGTAGTAACCACAATGTGCCATTAAGCTACTTGGATATGAAACTACATTTAGTGATTAAGTAAAATAATGTGATGTGAACTGGGTTTTGAGATGGGATAGGGAATTAAAAAAAAACAATCACACTCTCAGCTGTATTCCCCATGATGGGAATTGGGCATACTGATACATATTAAGCGCATAGATCTTTAAGGTAGAGGGTAGTCAGAGGCACGTCTAAACATTATATTTGTTACTCAAATGTGATTTAATCAAGTAATTTGTCTTATGGAACACTGCGCAATCTTACCGCCATCTATTCGCAATTTTACACACCGGGGTGTGTAAAATTGCGCAAATCCCGACTTCTGGCTGTTTGCTAATTATGCAAAAAGTAATAATGTTTGCTCAAAAAGTTGTACTAGCAATTGTTACATGATAGGTAAGGATATGATATTATTAAAGAAATCTGTGATTATTGCGTACGATTTTATTTTATGACCGACTGATACAAAACTGCGCACAGTTACACCACTCTACCCTAGTCGTAGTTAGTTCCTGATACCCAACACATGGAGTCCTTTTGCGGGATTAGGACTATGTATGTGTTAATTTAGGGATTTTTTTATTTATTAACTTTACGGGTTCCGTTTTGCCATTGGCTTTGATACTCTAAAATCAACTTTCGAAATTTTTCGATGAAATATTCACTTACCCGCTACCTACTTGACTGATGTAAACGCGCACTTCATCCGGTAATGATGTCCTATTGACTGCACCGGACTGAGCATTGAAAGAAACGTCTTCCGGTCAGTGTAAACAGAGCCTAATAGCCGCTATTCATGGATTGCGCTCGGCCCCCGCTGAATGGGAGGGCTTATAGCTTGCCAGGAAAGAAATTAAACCTCTTCGTGTCGGTAGCGATTCGAACGATAACTAAAACGATGCTAGCTTTTTACCCGCGATTGCAGTAGGCCGTTTATGCATTTCAAGGATGTTTCTCAGATGAGTTTCTAAATCAATGAGTCACTAAATGGAACTAGCAACCTTTTGACAAGTTTTAAAATTTTAAAACTATTAAAATGTTTTTATAGTCAATTGCAGGGCCACCTAGTGACTTATGGCGATAAATAATAGCCAAATCATACAAATCTATTTCAAAATCACAGTATTTCAATCAAATAACCCGTTACATAATCATTAATAATAATATTATTAAATAATTAAAATTAGTATTTAAAAAAATAGTTTATACATCTAATTAGTGTAGTGTATATGAAAAATAAAGGTATTTTTATTTAAACTGTTTCGGATATAAATGGTAACAGGTAATTATACAAACAAACAATATTTTACGGCAAACATACGTCAAACCCGGTAATTAAAATCCGTTTTTTAACACGCTTATATTTGCGTCATTTCACTAACAAACAATGTAATCAAAATAATCTTGGAAGTCAATTTTAACCTATGTACTTCTAATTGTCGTATCGAAATGAAACTTTCTATGTGAAAAAGAGCGCTTGAACCTTTCCCAGATTGTATGCAGCATATGCTGGGATAGGGAACTTTTGACCCCACGCAACACATATTTTTATTTTTTGTAACGTGTTCTGTGTTTGTATTGTATTGTCCTGTATTCTGTCGCCCGTTCTGTTGTGTTGGTCAATAAGTGTATTTTGTTTCTTTTCTTTTTATGTATACTTCGGGTGACTATACTATAATTTGGTATCTTGGAGCTGATCTGATGATGAAGCCAGGAGGTGGGTAGTGGATTATTTCAGTGGCTACTCCTCCCCCTCGAATTTGGACTCATATGATTCCTTCTGACGATACCAATAGGCTTAGTAACGAGGATCTGATGATGGAGGAGGTGGGAGCGGAATTCTGTTTTTTTTTAACTACACATTCATATTAAGTTTACTTCTTTTTTCTTTGCTTAATTTGTATTTGAGACATAGAGCCAGAGTAAGACTAAATAATGTATAGATATTGATATGAAGTATCTCGTAGATAATAACAGCGTAAAGTTAGAGTAACCGCTGTAATATTCTCGCAGGCTGTTTGCAGGCGTATTGACTCCAACTTGCCGACGCATATTGGACAAGTTGCTATCTGTGTTGGATGGATCTAACTGCTCAGTAGCTTATCTACAAACATTCTATATGAAGGAGTTTCTGTCGGGCCTGCTTAGATCTATTTGGTTTTATTACAAATCCGTTATGTCTTAACTGATTTCAGCATTAACCCTTTCACAATTTTGTGTCGTCATTTAAATCATTCAAGTTTCCATAATAAATAAATAAAATAATGCTGGTCATTTTTTTATAAAAATGTCCACATCATCTAGCCCCAAACTAAGCAGAGCTTGTATTATGGGAACTAGATGATTGACATACTACTTTTACACTTTTTTTTTGTACATACATATTATACATAGAAAACACCCACACCCTAGACAAACATCAGCGTACAAACATTTGCCCCGCAGCGAGAATCGAACACGCAAGCTTCTGCGTCTCAGGTGGGCCTTCGCCCACTGCGCCACAGAGGTCGAAAAATGATTTTATTATTCCCTCATCCCGGTTGGGTTAAGAAATACCATAGAATTATTTCTTTAACTTATCTTTGTAAAAATTTTCTTGGATATTGATTAAGGGGACCGCCTAGGATATTAGTTGGAAAGGGAAGACTCTGCCAACGTGCTTTCTGGCTATTTCCCGTGATGGGCCTCGTCAGATACATACTCAGAACTTAGAGGATATCAAGTAACTAGGGGGTAGGCAGACGCATCCAAGCACTACATTTGGCCCATGTTTTGCAAGTAGTTTTCATTCCACGTGACAGGTGCGTAGAGCTGATGTTTTTTACTGATAGTCTTCTTTGGATTAACTTTGGAATAAATATGTTTAAAAACCTAAAAATGAATACGCTTTACTTTTATTTAAGGTAAATACTATGTGTGCGAAAGATAGCACGAGGTACTAGTTTTCCAGAAAAATAAAATTTCATAATTCACACTTACAAAGAAAAAATGAAAATTATTACTAAACTTCGGTGAGAACTGAGTTTAAAATTGTGAGTTATCGCAGAAGATAAATACGAGTTTATTTTATTGTAACACCTTGCGACTCAAAAGTGGGAAAGTTGGCAACATTAATAGCGAAAGTAACGTCTTCCCGAGTTGTTGGGATTAATAAAATGCTGCCACACTTCTTAATTAATAGGACTTCTCAAAGAAAACAATATCATTTTATTAGCATAAACTGTAAAGAGGGTTTCACACTTGCCGGAAATACCTAAAAGGAAAAACATTAATAGATAAAGAAAAAAAATAGTTTTACTTCACTTGTGGGGTGACAGAAACTTTGAGAACCTTTTTCAGGTTAGCATTTTTCAGTTGGATACAATGCTATGAGGACGGGCATATGACAAGATATTACAAGATGAGTATTTGATCGAGCGAGCAAAGACTCCCCAAGTCTTAATTCCGGGCAATCCGGCATTTGTATGTATTTCGTTGTATGAATGTTTGTCCGACGATAGCTGCCGAACAATTAAATCTTGGTGAAACTTGGTAGTAAAGATTTTTTTTTTGTTTTTGAAGTTTGAATATGAGGTTAATCGGTATGAGGATTTTTGAACTATGTGTTTAGTTCTTGGCGCACTAAGGTAAGTCTACAGGTTTTAGAAATATTAAATTTATAATCATATAAAATGGTATCGATCTGAGAATGTCCATCGCGAGGTTTACAGTCGTGAGCGTGTTTTTTAGACCGTCTCAAATGTATACGTTCCTCAACACCAAACTCTAAATAAACCGATGACAGCAACTTCGCGACTTTAGGCCGTTAGAGTTGAAACAAACTTTTTTGTTGACTGTTGATGGCTCATCCATACTAACTAGTATTGCGTCTATGGCCCTGCATTGATACATGGAGCCGTTAGGGGCACTTGGGCCCAGTTACCTTAACGCCATATTTATCGCTCTGTATAATTTTGTTTGGAATTACTTTGAATTAAATGGAAGTGATGATTTGTAGGTTATGTTGATCTTGGCAGATTTACGAGGATGAAGCTCCATCATTTTAAACTCTTAAAATTAGTAGGTAGGTGTTTATAAACCGTATCCGTACCATAAGAGATATATAATAAATTATAGAATATTTATATTTTAATTTTAATTCAGGTGTAAATATGACAATGTGCGTATTTTATTATTTAGTTAGTTTATATGCATTTAAATGTATGGTTAAAAAACTTAGTTTGAATATATTTTTTATGAGATTCTATGTATTGTAATGTTCGTCTTTTTATACTTACGTTTTTGAATATTATAACCTGAAATTGAAACATAAGTTCTCTCCAGATAACTGCATGTGCATTATCTGGAGGTTAAGCATTCCTAGGGCTCTATAATTTGTATTAAGGTTTTTCTGTGGATTTTAGACTTCTCAATGTTTGTTTACTTTCTGTAATGTCAGTTAATGACAAGCCTAGATTTTATTTTTAATTCACCGCTGGAGCTAGGAGTTTTCTATGTAAGGTTCTATGTAATTGATATTAGACCTGCATATAAAACACTTTATTATTTATGTTCTAGAACCTTGGTTCAAATAAATAACAGGCCCTTCATCAGAAAAAACGATGACAGGGAACGGGGGGAGGACGGTCAGTCTACTTTTGGAATTGAAGCCGGCAAGACGTGAATAGAAAGGAGTGGATGGAAGGGCAGTTTCCTCCTAGCTGAGAACAGAGAGTCCGATCCTCCTACTACCTACGCGTATAAAAGTGATGTCGGAGTAAAAAGTGAAACGACGCGTCATCCTATTTTGACGCCTTTTCCTTCTCTTTTGACGCCTTCTGGAGATCGCCAAGCCGGCTCTACCTAGTCCTGGACACTCCAGGGACGCTTAGCCCTCCACTAAAAGGAGAGAGAAACCTGATTCAAGAGGCCTCTCTCCTCTACAAGCCCGTGAACACGCTAACATTTCGTGCCCCGGTTCCCCTGGCCTTTCCTAGTGTTTGTTTTTAATATATTTGGTTATACAGTTCACCTTTTTCTCTGGAACCGTACTCTCCTCCAGATCTGAGGATAGGTAGGAATAGTGTGACCTTACAAATTCCTCCTCCCAGGAATAAGTAACGTTACAAATTGGCGCCCAAATCACTACTAACCCACCCCTCTTAAATCATTTCTAGATACTCGGACTCTCTAAATTCTAAAATAAAACCTTCCACAAGAAATTATATTTGGTAAGTATTTTCATCATATTTTCTTTACATCATCCACTTCAATCCTCGACTCTTCTTCTTACTGTACATCATCTGGTTACTCTACGACATGCTATAGGAGAGTATCCTGTAGTCGTTTTACCACATACACTTAAATCTCTACAAATACATCGCTACACTGCATCCCACACACTTGCACACTACTGCGGTTACCCTCTGGTAATCGTACCCAGTGTCCGCTTGGGTGTGTTAACCCACTCGTGGGCACTATCAAGTTGGGTGCTGGGACACTACTTTACGACAGATACAGGAGAGTATCCTGTGGACGTTTAAACAAACTTATACATCTACGTTACACAAATTACAAATACTATACTTAATTTAGTTTTGATTTGTTATTAGACATTGGTTGCTAGGTAACAAACAATGTTCTAGGGGGTCTATTATGGTGACGAATATCGGTACTGAAAAGACTACTAGAAAAATTCCGTAAATCTCGACTAAATTAAACCTAATATCTTTAAACCTTAATCATGGATAGAACAATAAGATTCTCGTACTTAAACAAACTTGAACTGGAATATGAAGTGACTATTAGAACTGAAAAACCAGCTGAGACTGTGACGAACCTGAGAGATCAGATGACTAAACTTGAACATATTTTATCTAATGATATAAAATCCTCACCCATTCCTCTTCATCTTGACCTATCACAGGCGGAAAATACTCTTAACTATATCGACGGTAAAATCTCGAATATCGAATTATCAGGAGATCGTAGTAGTATAAAAAAGATTCAGTCGTTTATGAATCATCTCCATTATCGTCTAGAGCGTATTAGTGCTGTGCCACCGTTAATCGAATTATGCTCGAGCGTAAGATCTCGATTTTTCTTACTCCAAAAACGTTTCGAAACTTTATATTTGGATCATATTGAAACTGAGGACGTGTTGGTGAAAATACATAATCCTCCTACTCAGAACCAATCCAACCCTCCGGCTCAGAATCAAGCTGACCCTCTTTTCAGCCCGAAAATTTCCGAACCTTCTGAGGTTCTTACTATGTCTCAACCGGTTCCATGTCCCGCTGCAGTTTGGAGTATACCGCAGTCTTCCTCGATGGGGCAGAATGGTTACTCGCTAGGCAATTTTGTAAAGGATTTTAAAAGGTTTTCATATGATGGTAAAACTTGTCCTAGGTCTTTTCTTCAGAAGTTAGAGGAATTTCAGATCTCTAGGGATATCTCGGAAATAACTCTGGTTAAGCATGCTTTTGAGATTTTTGTCGGAGATGCGCTACATTGGTTTAGGTTTCAACATAGTCGGAATCCTTCGTTGACTTGGAATCAAATCCATATTATGCTTATTAAAGATTTTGGAATTCAAGACTATGATTACAAATTGCTAGAAGCTATTAGGAATCGGACTCAAGGGGCAACGGAGACTATCATTGTTTATGTGTCGATTTTGTTCGGCATGTTCAATCGTCTTTCTAGGAAACTAACAGAAAGCGACCAATTGGAAATTTTACTACATAACATAAAACCATGCTATTCAGTTTTCGTTGCACTCAAGGATATTAACTCAATTGACTCTTTAATCTCAACTTGTCAGAGCTACGAAAAAATTTCTGAAAGAGATCTAAATTTTCATGAACCCAGATATTCGGATATCCCATCTTGCGCTGCGGAGTTCACTTATCGTCCGTTAACTTCTAAAAATAGTTCTAACCTAAGTCACTCTAACGCGATCCAGAATAAGCAACCACCTTTTTCTCCACAATTGCCCTCTTCTTCGCAAACTCCTTCCTGTCAAACTCAAGATAAGCCCAAAGAGGACTATTGTTGGTGTTGCCGGATTACGGGTCATACTTTAAGGGCGTGTACTCAACCAAGATACTTGATCTGTTTCAAGTGTGGTCTGAAAGGCGTGAAAATTTCAAATTGTCCTAGATGTACCCCGTTTTCTCAATCAAAAAACTAAATAGCGACTTGAATAGTTCTAAATCTGAAAAATTTAATCTTAGCGATTGGAATCAGTGGTTAGACACTATCCGAAATTTTATGTTTTGTTATAAAACAACTTCTGCGATCTATGACAAAGAAAGGGACGGTAATAGACCTTTTATTAATGTATCTATCAACAACGTAAGTTTTTCGGGTCTCTTAGATAGCGGAAGCTGTTTTACTATTTTGGGAAATAATTCTCATAAAGATATTCAAAAGCTAGGGTTCAAACTATTCAAGTCATCAACTCAAGTTATGGTTGCTAATAAACAAAAATCATCGTCTTCCGGTTATTTCGATTTACCGATGAAATATAACAATCGGATTCGTGTCGTTAGAGCTTATGTTTTTCCAGAGATATATCCATCTTTGATTCTTGGTTGGGATTTCTGGAAAGAATTTGAGCTGTGTCCTAAAATGCTTTCGCTTGAACTTAATCTTAGTAGAGATTTTAAGAACTGTGCTATTGAGAATAAAATCATGACATTCGATCACCTTTCCGATAACCAAATAAATATTGCAAAGGATATGATTGAACGTTTTAAAGACATTGCTTTTGAAAAGAAAGGTAAATTAGGTCTCACTCATCTAATTTGCCATCGGATTAATACCGGTAATGCTTTGCCTATTAAGCAACGTTGCTATCGCCTGTCTCCTGAAAAACAAAAGATTCTTATTGAAGAAGTCGATAAAATGCTCAAATTAAAGGTCATTGAACGATGCGAAAGTCCTTGGTTATCTCCTGTCCTTATTACGCCCAAGTCGAATGGCGAATGGCGTTTCTGCGTTGATAGTAGGAAATTAAACTCAGTTACTCGTAAGGATGCTTATAGCCTTCCTTTTATTTCTGAAATACTTGATAACCTTAAAGGCTGTAAATATTTGTCTAGCATAGATATTGCTAAAGCTTTTTGGGAAATTCCTTTACATCCTGAAGATAGAGATAAAACTGGGTTTTATGTGCCTGGCAGAGGTTCATTTAGGTTTACGGTAATGCCTTTTGGTCTAACTAACAGCCCTGCGACTCAACAAAGACTTATGGATCACTTATTTACTCCTGAATTCGATAATAAGGTATTCTGTTATTTGGACGATATTATAATCATCAGTTCCACATTTGAGGAACATATCTCTCTGTTACTTAAAGTTCATCAAAAGCTTTCTTATGCTGGTCTTACTATTAACTTTGAGAAAAGTAAGTTTTTTCGTAAAGAACTCAAATACCTTGGTTATGTAGTAGACGAGGAAGGACTACGAGCTGATCCAAGTAAAATTGAAGCTATTTTAGCTTATCCTATTCCTGCGTCTAAAAAAGAAGTAAGGCAATTCTTGGGTACATGTAGTTGGTTTCGCCGTTTTATTCCAAATTTTAGTTCTATTGCCTCTCCCCTCTGCAAATTAACTGCCGCTGGGAAAAACTCTCCAAAAAAATTTGTTTGGAATCAGGATGCAGATTTCAGTTTTGCCAAACTGAAAGAATGTTTGACTTCGACCCCGATTTTAGCTTGCCCTGACTTTGATCTTCCTTACTTTGTCCACTGTGACGCTTCTAATTATGGTATAGGAGCTATGTTAACTCAAAAACAAAACAATGTTGAAGTGGTTATTGCATATATGAGCAGAACCCTTAGTAAACATGAACAAAATTATTCTACTACTGAACGTGAAACATTAGCTGTTATCGCTGCACTTGAACATTGGCGTTGTTATATTGATAATGGTAAACAATTTACAGTTTATACGGATCATGCTGCACTGAAATGGTTTTTGAATTTGACTAATCCTTCTGGGAGATTAGCTCGTTGGTCTCTTCGACTATCATGTTTTGATTTTAATCTGAAACATAAGAAAGGAAGGGATAATGTAGTCCCGGACTTACTTTCTCGTCATAAGAGACATACACTCATTCTTGATGGGGTTGCACCTGTCTCTAGAGACAACGCGTCTCAATTAGAACATTTCAATAAACTTTTTACAAAATGTCGTGATAATCCTGATGATTATCCTAACTATAAAATCCGCGATAATAAGCTTTATCGTTATTCTAACTCAATCAATGATCTTAATGAAGATTTTTCATGGAAGGAAATTCCTCCTCCCTCTGAGAGGCTGGACCTTATCAAATCTTGTCATGGCTCAGTTAATAATAATCCCCACATTGGTATCTTTAAAACTTACAAAAAGCTTTCCTTAAGATACTACTGGTCCGGTATGTTTAGAGAAGTGGCAAAAGTGTGTTCTACTTGCGAAACATGTCTTGCCTATAAACATTCGAATCATTCACCATATGGTCTCATGGGTAATCCAAAAATTTGTTCGAGGCCTTTCCAAAATATATCACTAGACCTTATGGGTCCTTTACCTATGACGAGACAGCGTAATCAGTATATTCTCGTGATTACGTGTTCATTTTCAAAATACTGCCTTATTTTTCCTATCAAACGTGCTACAGCCACTAATATTATACAACATCTGGAAAACTTTGTATTTTTAATTCATGGTGTACCTCAAACCATTATTATGGATAATGGCTCACAATTTCAGTCTAATGAGTTTCAAAATTTTTTAAATAATTACAAAGTTCCCTTTATATTCTATTCGCCTAAATATTGCCCTCAAGTTAATCCAACGGAACGTTATAATAGAACAATTATCACGGCGCTAGCACAGTTAGTCGGAGATGATCACCGTTCATGGGACATTCCGTTACAAAAGATTCAATTAGCACTAAATAGCTCGGTAAATGCTGCGACAGGGTTCTCCCCATCTTTTCTGGTCTTTGGCCGTGAAATCATAACATGTGGTTCACTCTATTCTAGTTGTCCTAACCTAGACGAAATAATCTTCCTTCCTCGTGATATTTATGCCGCTAACATAGGGTTATTATCTGTCATCTTCGATAAGGTACAGGTTGCACTACACATGGCTCATACAAAAAACGCATCTCATTATAACACTAGGCGCAGTTTTAAAGAATTTAATATCGGGGATACCGTCTGGCGGAAAAATTACGTACTAAGTAATGCCGGCGCCTATTTTAGTGCCAAGTTAGCTCCTAGATATATAAAATGCACAATTGTTGAGAAACTATCACCACTTGTTTTCATTTTGGAGGATCAGAACGGTTTAAGAGGAAAATGGCACATCAAAGATTTTAAAGTGTAATTTTATATCTGCTCTGTTTTCGTATTTTCTACTCCTTGATGTCTTCTAAAATTTTAATTTTATATATAATTATAATTTAATATTTTCTACTCCTTGATGTCTTCTAAAACTTGTACTTATTCTTGTAAAAACCATTTAGATTTAAGTTCTGTAAATATTTACCTTCTCCAAAAACTTTTGGCATATGTTAGTTTCCACTATTTTTATTTAGATTTTTTTTATAGAGCGGTACACAACTCTTTAAATAAGCCATTGTGTCGAGCGGTCTCATAACTCGTAAAATAAGCCTTAGTGTATCTTAAACTAACTTAGATAATTTTTTTATATCCTTGAACTTGAAACTACTTGAAACTCGAAGGCTTACCTTGACACCTTCGACTGTTTTCCTTGAGCAAGAAAACATTTGTAAATATTTATTTTAGTTTTAACGGGATTTTAAAAAGGTGCGGGTTACGACACCTAATTAAAATAAATAAGCCTTCGTAAACCTTAAAAATAATTCCTTGTGGAGTATGCGTCATAGAATGTGAACCATATCCCCTAAGTATGCTGGTGATGTATGATTGAGAGTGTGAAAGGTGGGTTGATGAAAGGTGTATGAAAGAGCAAGGTCTTATTTACAACATCGAAATTTTCTAAGTTGATAATTTTCTGTGGGGGGGAAACGTAGTGTTAATTTTTTTAAACTTTCTATACCACTGTAAATAGTCATAT
The DNA here is from genome assembly GCA_961405105.1 of Perizoma affinitatum. NCBI lineage: Eukaryota > Metazoa > Arthropoda > Insecta > Lepidoptera > Geometridae > Perizoma > Perizoma affinitatum. The sequence continues at coordinate 1,755,046 of OY560208.1, read as the reverse complement.
ACTTAGTTTTATTTTTATTGGTTAATGGCCTCTTAATGTTGTAAATACTAGAAAAATTTTTTCATTGTATTCAAAAATTTTCCGGGGTTGTCGGGGTAATGTAATGTTCGTCTTTTTATACTTACGTTTTTGAATATTATAACCTGAAATTGAAACATAAGTTCTCTCCAGATAACTGCATGTGCATTATCTGGAGGTTAAGCATTCCTAGGGCTCTATAATTTGTATTAAGGTTTTTCTGTGGATTTTAGACTTCTCAATGTTTGTTTACTTTCTGTAATGTCAGTTAATGACAAGCCTAGATTTTATTTTTAATTCACCGCTGGAGCTAGGAGTTTTCTATGTAAGGTTCTATGTAATTGATATTAGACCTGCATATAAAACACTTTATTATTTATGTTCTAGAACCTTGGTTCAAATAAATAACAGGCCCTTCATCAGAAAAAAACGATGACAGGGAACGGGGGGAGGACGGTCAGTCTACTTTTGGAATTGAAGCCGGCAAGACGTGAATAGAAAGGAGTGGATGGAAGGGCAGTTTCCTCCTAGCTGAGAACAGAGAGTCCGATCCTCCTACTACCTACGCGTATAAAAGTGATGTCGGAGTAAAAAGTGAAACGACGCGTCATCCTATTTTGACGCCTTTTCCTTCTCTTTTGACGCCTTCTGGAGATCGCCAAGCCGGCTCTACCTAGTCCTGGACACTCCAGGGACGCTTAGCCCTCCACTAAAAGGAGAGAGAAACCTGATTCAAGAGGCCTCTCTCCTCTACAAGCCCGTGAACACGCTAACATTTCGTGCCCCGGTTCCCCTGGCCTTTCCTAGTGTTTGTTTTTAATATATTTGGTTATACAGTTCACCTTTTTCTCTGGAACCGTACTCTCCTCCAGATCTGAGGATAGGTAGGAATAGTGTGACCTTACAAATTCCTCCTCCCAGGAATAAGTAACGTTACAGTATTTTGACATATCTAAGTACTCTTAGTTAATTTATTCATACTAGGTTGGATGTATAAAGAAATACAGATAAAGCAGCTAGCTATCTAAGACCGTTGCAAACGCTCTATAGATAGCTCAACTGATCCAGATCACTAGCAGACGAAAGCATTTCCAAAAGGCACATCACACGTCGCTTCGACCAGTCGCCCTGAAATATTTTAAAAAACTTGAAGGTCCACGGAGCCAGAGTTTCTAACCAAAAATGCCCAAGTAAAAAGTCGCTGCATCTAACTGTCCTCGACAAATGAGATGGAGCTTTAAACTAAGTTAAGTTTTATTTATGAGGTTATCTGGTGATGTACAGTAAAGTATTTCAAATTAATATTCCATAATTGATTCATATTTTTTTATTAACAAATAAAAATATATGTCGAAAAAAATAGTTTTATTCTTCTTTCGATTCGCAAGTTTTTAATATTCGATGGTGATAAGAAAACTGTGAACCAAGCCGTGCCTTATTTCCTAACAACAGGAATAAATAAGCAGCACTCAGCATACGCCAGAATAATTGCAATTTAAATTAGCCGTACACGCGGGTAATGCGTTACAGTTTTGAAAATTTGATAACTTTATCCAAATTCATAGGTCGAGGGTACGTTTGGGAAATCTCTCGTCTCATTATTGTTTCGCGGCCGAGGGCGATGCGTTGACGGAGCGCTAATGTGACCGACGCTACACCTTGCGGAAGCGAGCCACTAAATGTGGAGAAGGCATATACGATAGACATTATGTCATTATAGTAAATAGTAATGCTAGACATTTTTTTTTTCACACAGCATCCTCTAGCCCCAAAGTAAGCAGAGCTTGTGTTATGGGATCCACATGACTGATATACTAATTACATACGTTTTTTTTAAATACATACATATTTTACATAGAAAACACCCAGATCCCGAGACAAATATTTGCATATGCAAACATTTGTCCCGCGTGTTTATTTGTTATACACATTATGGATACCTATGTTGTCCCAATCAGGAAAAGTATTAATTAAGTACCTAAACTGTTGTACAATTTGATTATTTGTGAAGTCTGTTACCAAATAAACTTTATCTTATCTTATCTTATCTTATCTTATGTATTTCAGCATTGATAAGTAGATCAACTTTGACAAAGTTGTTCAAAACTCGTGTGAAGCTAATTTATCTGACAGAAACATCATAGTATAAAAGGTTGCCTGGAAGAGATCGCTTCTAAACGATAAGACCGCCCATTGTACTTTCTTTAGAATAAGATTTTGTTATTATGTTATTTGTGTAAGGTGTACAATAAAGTATTATCATTCATTCATACAATGGACAATCTTATCGCTAACTAGTGATCTCTACCAGACAAACTCTACAAAAGATAACAAGGGGTTTAAGTGGTTTACCACATACTATAAATAAACTATATTATACACAACTCATGTATAATATAGTATGTAACAAATCTACTATAAAGTATTGTATAGTGCTCTATTAGCATCATGAGCGTTAATTCTATGAGCATAGCTCTACGAGCATAGTCTTCAAGAACATAATCTTATCGAGCGAAGACTCTATGTGCGTAGCTTTCTACAAGCATGGTCTTACCTGTACGAGCATAGCTTCTACGAGCGTTGCCTCACTGAGCATAATAGCTCTTACAAGTCTAGCTGCTACGAGCGTAGCCCCAAAGCGCGGCTTGTATAAGCGTAGCGTTTACCTGCGTAGCCTTTACAGGAGATATAAACATTTTATTGATTGAATTCTTCGAATTATACGTCATGTTTTTACAGTTGTTTAAGTAATTACAAGCATGCTTCTACGAGCGTATATATGCACGGATATTTCCTACTATTATAAACGCGACAGTTTGTGAGGATGTATGTTTGTCTTTCACGCAAAAACTAATGAACGGATTTTGATGAAACTTTACAGTAATATAGCTTAAACATCAGAATAACACATAGGCTACTTTTTATCAGAGAACCACGCGGGCGGAGTGGCAGAAGCTAATTTTATATAAAAGTAACTTAGGATATGATCCCATGGTGATTGAAATATGAGTTTAGCCAAATTGTAAATACCACATCCACACTACCTCCTCTCTCCCAAGACCGAGCGAGTTCGCCTCGCGATGGCCCTAAAGCGACAAGTTCCAGATGGATTTTTGCTGTAGCTGAGTGCTCTTAATTATGCTCTGTTATTGGCCTTATTCTAATGCGTAGTGAAGAGATTTAAATTCATTAGGTTGGTAGGTTGCGTAATGTAGGATATCCGTTGGGATGTTTGAGTGAAAAGTTCAGGACTTCTGTTTGACATTATTATCACACGCCTGTGTGCTCCTGGGTAGATATATCAAAGTTAGAAAATACCATGTCTACGTCTTCAGAAATATGTTCCTGCTAGATTTAGCCCACGGTTTTAGGTAAATAATAATAATAAACATGTATACAGGTAACAACATGAACACAATTTTAAATGATGATAATAGGCCCATAACATTAATACGTTAGAGACTAACATACATAGGTATTATAATACTTACACTATTTGTTAACACGTAAAGTCTGCGACGTTTAAGATTGCACTGTGTCCAGTAGTCGCCCGCGAGAACGACGAAACAACATATTTTTCGGCCAAAATTCCTCACTCATGAAGGTCGAAAGATGGGTAGTCGGGACACGGCACACAAAAGATTTACGTTGTGGCGTGACTACAAATGTTCGACTCTTATTTGGAAGTTGGTTTTCATCTTCACATATTCCACTATCTGTTCGACCTTCACAGTCTGTATTACTCTAGGTCACGAACTGTTCTTTTTGAGTTTCATCTAAATCGGTTTAACCGTTAGGAAGATCCAAATATCTATTCATATTTATATTATAAGTAGAATAGGAAGTTTAGTGAATAGATTAGACATTTTTCACACAGCATCATCTAGCCCCAAAGTAAGCAGAGCTTGTGTTATGGGAACTACATGACTGATATACTACTTATATATTTTTGTAAATACATAAATTTTATACATGAAAACATCCAGACCAAAAAAATAATACAATTACTATACTTGTCACTGGGAAAAACCCGTAAAATTGATATAATTTTCCTTCACAATTAACCCGGGTGCTACTTATTTCAGTTTACTCAAACTCAAAATGAAAATAAAGCTGTTTTTCTCTATAAGGCTCACTTTACACCTGACATGTGCATTAATTAGCTGAAAATGTCATCTAGCCCTCTCGACTCTTCCACTGTCGTCAAAATGCGAAACCTATTTTTAAAGTGGCACCAATTAGCGTCAATAAACATTGTAGCTAGTGTAATTTAACTTCTTTATTTTAACCCAGGAGAGATCACCGACATCGCTCTCATAATTTACAAGTAGAAGAGGCCATGAACAGGCTATGATCAGCACCGGATACCGCTGGGGGATGTCATGGTCGCCTTTTAGGTTCGAGAACCTAAAAGTTCCAGAACCTACACCTAAAGGAATCTGAAGTAGTGTAGGAAGGCCTCCACTCGATGGATAGAATATTTTTAACTAGACCCTCTGTCATGCCACTCTTAGGGGAAGCGCATGTACAGGTGCAGATTTCTTCGGGCTGTTGATAATGATAGTACATTATCTGCTTGAATAAAAAAACAATGACTGAATGAATAATAATAATAATAATAAAAATGCTGGACGTTTTCACACAACATCATCTAGCCCCAAAGTAAGCAGAGCTTGTGTTATGGGAACTACATGACTGATATACTACTTTACTTATATATATTTTTTGTAAATACATACTTATTATAGATAGAAAAACACTCAGACCCGAGACAAATATTTGCAGATGCAAACATTTGTCGGGAATCGAACCCGCAACCTTCTGCGTCTCAGGCGGGCCTTCGCCCACTGCGCCACAGAGGTCGTCATCGGTCGAATAACATTTATCTGTCACAACATGAAAGAGAAAAATAAACAATCGTCGCTATGCATGCAAAATCTATGTTGTTGTAAAATGCTTAAAAAACAGATATGCTAAAAACTATAAAAATTGAACAAAATGGCATTCCAAAATTAATTAGCCGATTTTGCATGCGCGACGGTGCATTATTGTTTACTAAGAATATAATGTTGGGACACTTAAAACGAAACATAGAATAAAGAAATAGGTCCTTAGCCTACCTAAAGTAGAAATGAACAGAATTTCCTCACGCACCTTCCTGATCCATCTAGACAGCTCGATGTCGCGCCAAAAAGGAGCTAGCTCAGTTTATGCTAGGCTACTTAGCACTAGTATTCTGCTGACCCTACACAGTGACGTCACAGACGCTTGCTGGGTGAAGTATTGCTGTAGATGTATTAGGAATATGTCAAAGGGATCGACAGATTCCCTAAACAAACTTGTCTGTCTACAACTATTGAGTTCACTGTCAAAACTGTCACTCCATCATTTTGTATTCCATAAACCACGAAATTAATTCTCATTTGCCTACCGAAATTTGAGGCTGATTACTCAAAAATGCCAACCTCCGATTTGAAGGCAGTAACTATTCGACCGGCGAACGTCTTATCCGTTTGGATTTGAATAATTTTTACATTTAAAATCATTCGCTATGACAACATCCAAAGGGTAACCACTCCGGATCGCGACCATTGCGCAGATAAGGAGAATACTCGAAGTTTTGGCCCAAGAAATCGTTATCAGCGATTTTAAACACAGATACAACGATTCAAATTATGAGTATTTTTATCAATAAAAAAAAATAGAATTGATTGATATGTCGCAGATGTATTGCTTAATAAGTTGTTTATAACAGCTATCTGTTTTACAAAACAGCACTGTTTTATAATTGACGTATTGACGTTCAGTCGGAATGTCAATGCGATATGTTTAACAAAAAGGCTCCCAATGTTTAGCCATATTATAAACAGAAGAGAAGTCATAGGTTTTAATAACGAAATGGCGCTCTAGTTTGTAAAAAGGCTACACATTGTCAGCCGCATTGGAAAACGGGAAACGTTTTGTTTATTAGAATTACAATACAGCTGGACGTCAATACGCCGGGTTAGAAAACAGTCCTGTTTTGTAAAACAGCTAGCGCTTATATAAAACAGCTAACTAAGCAATCTATCTGCGGCAGATACACCAAGTATAGAAAAAATAATCCTGTAACATGTATAACAAAGTCTATAAACCAGAATTTATGAGTTAAAATTATATAATCTTGAAATCAAAGTGTGACCTTTCACTATTTTCGGAGTGCAAAGAGACAGAGTAGGAAGCCGCGATACATTTTCAAATAAGGTACCTTAATTGTACGAGTGTGAATAAAAATATTGTTTTCAGATAAATTTGTTTAAACTCGATTACCTTCTTTTCCTCTTTCTCATTTAACACTCCAATAATAATGAAAGGTACTTCTTTTTTTTTGTATAAAAAAAATACTTCATAACATACCAAGTTTTCTACTTGGTACATCTACATTAGATGCGCTTTGACCAAATTGTCTTTTCCCTTGATCGGACATGTTGGCTTAGTTTAATCGCTATCGCCCTTAATCTCGTTCTGTAACCCAAATAAATTCAGAGTGATTCTTTTAAAACGGATTTTAAGCAGATTTTCTGTAGAATAAGTAAAAACGAATCCGTCAGACGCTAAAGGTTTAACTCCTTGAATATTTATAAGTTTTTCTATTATTTTATATTAAGTCTTTGAATCTCGGCTTTATTTTAAATCGCTATATAGATTAATTCCAGTTTCTTACTTATTTAAATAAATTTAATGGCAGATTACTAATGGAGTTTTGACAGTTATTATTTGATTTATTTAAATCTTTGTCTGAACGACTGATGTAGTTTGGATACATTTACAAAGGAGCGCTTCTGTGCTATTTTATTTATATTTTATATATAAAACACAGCAGGGACTATAAAAAGCTCAAGATATCTACTAAACAAAACTTTTTCCTAAACGTCAGAAACGTTATGAAAAAAAAGTAGGATATAAATAAAAAAAAAACACGCACACCTTTGTAATCCCCATGTTGGTAATTCTCACATCGATACTCAGTACGCAGATGAGAACACCAAGTAGAGGTAGTCAGAGGCACGTCCATAGTTAAAATGTCGCAGTTAGAATTCCACATGCCAGGTTTCAAGCACATTGCCGCTTATCAATCGATGGCGCATGCCTTCTAACTCTTAGTTCTAGGGCATGCTAGTTTCCTCATTATGTTTCGTTCACCGTTTTAAACACGACCATTAATTACGATCATTAATTTTCAAATGCAAAATCCATAAGTGCGCGTCCGGGTTCGAACCCACGAGCTTCGATCGGAATCAGTGCCACAGTTGGCAAGGCTTTAAAAAAAATTAAATCAACAATGCTGGTCATTTTTTACACAGCATCATCTAGCCCCAAAGTAAGCAGAGCTTGTGTTATGGGAACTACATGACTGATATACTACTTATATACATTTATTTTGTAAACACGTACATATTATACAAATTTTTTCAGATCTTACAATCATTTGTCCCACGGCGGGAATCAAACCCGCAACCTTCTGCGTCTGAGGCGGGCCTTCGCCCACAGCACAGCTCCACAGAGGTCGTCCAAACAGACCAAAATATAACTTCCTCTTTTTTTAAGTCGATTAAAAATCTAAAGTTTATAATCATTTGGAGAGCGTTCACATTCAAAATCTGCAGAGCCTACTTGATAGTTAGATACCTATGAGTATGCAATCACCGCGGCCTATTCGCACGATTCCCACTTGTCAGCTATTTAGCTGAATAGATGATGATACTATCGTACTCATGAAAAGCTTTTAATATCAAATGAACGCAAAATTGGTAGGTGTCACACGGCATTATTAGGTGTGGGAGACGAGAGTGGCGGAGTGTGACAATCGTATGAAGTAGTGTGACAGGAAGTAAAAGACACAGGCTAAGTTTGTATTCCGTGTATTAATCTCCTGGCTCTCTAATAATAATAATAACAATGTTTTAGTAATTAAAAATAAAATGTTTTTTTTTGCTAAATTACTTGAATTTTACAAACCTGGGTACATTTTTGGTATGAAATATGATTAAAAGTTTGTTGGGATAAAATGAAGAGAATAATAATTATAATGATAATTAAATGTTTTATTAAGCCAAACTGTAGTGTTTCAAATTATATAGTAAAGTCCCTGTCTCCCGGAAAAGCGTGAGCTGTGGCCCAGGAAACAGTTCTACAGAGATAATTTATGCTTACATATTAATAAGTAAAAGCATATATATTTTTTGACACCGTTTTCGATATGTAACTAACTGTTGACGGCCCTGTGGTTGACCGGTACATCCATATTTTATCCAAGATTTAAAAAAAGAAAATCTATGCTGGTATAATAGATATTTAGCGTTGATGCGTCGCTATACTAAGACAAGTATATTTATATTATTTCAGAAAAAATAACGTATACAAACGACGAAAACGACGTTTCACTTATTAATGTATACAAAAAATCATTAGGCAAAATACGACTTCAGATAAAAGCGTATGCTGTTTAATAAAAATAAATTCTTTAATTTTTTTTTTGTATAAAAAATAATTGTATTAAATTTATTTTTATTAGAATCATAAAATAGGTTGTAGTACTACAACCTATTTTAAGACTTTATGCAAAGTGTTTGTTTTTTAATCCTGGTGTATATATTAGAGAGTAATATATCTATCTATCTATCTATAATATAATAAACTTATTTATACTTTTTGTTAAATTTAAAAAGGTATTAACATCTCCTATGTATATAATCGACGGAATCGTTCGCCAGCACTGGAGGAGCAGTGAATAACGGCGTCGCTACACAGCGTGTAATCACGCATTATGCTTAGCGCGGCTAGTGAGGCGAGCTGATGAGGTCTTTCGCAGTCATATCTGCAAGTTTCATGAGAAGTTCTCTGAGAGAGTTGCACTCTGAATTCAGACTTCTATATTGACAAAACTTTTGAAACTATCATAGACAAATTGTTCACAAATAACATATTTTTAACTAAAAAAAACAAACTCAAAAAAACAAACACGCTCACAACTGTTTTCTTCATTAATTTATTTATTTAATGACTAGCCTCTGCCCACGGCTTCGCGTGGTACCCGGATAAAAGTAGCCTATGTGTTATTCTGATGTATAAGCTATATCACTGTAAAGTTTCATCAATATCCGTTCAGGAGTTTTTGCGTGAAAGAGTAACAAACATCCATCCTCACAACGATTTAATTAGAACGGGACAAACCCAATTACAGTAGTTAGTAAACCTACCAGTTATTTAACAAAAATCATAGTTACAGAAAAAAAAATACGAAAATCATAATGGGATGTCCCATGGTGGACATCCTCAGATCGGCCATGCCACATAGATAACTACTAAAATTAGGAAGGAGTTGATACTTGTGGTTTTAACCTTTCGATCGGTATTTAAAAAATGTGACTTCAAATAACGGGAAGTTGATAAAAAGAGTCCAATATGGAGTTTCATTTCTATATGATCCTTGTGATTTCAATGAATAAAAGACTATTGACTTTGACTTTGAAATCCTCAATGGCGACTTTAACGTCGCAGCGGGTGAGTTGCCGGTGACGAAGAGGCGCAGGTTCGATTCCCACTGCGACAAATGTTATTTTCCCAGGGCTGGGTGTTTGGGCCATTGTACTCATAGTTCCTGATACCCACGACACGGAATCCTAGTGTGGGGTCAGGATTATGTATGCGTCTTTTGGATGTTTATAATTAACATGCCCGCGTTTTGCAAGTTAGCATTCCACGTGACAGGTTGCAAGCCCATCGCCGCTTATTGGAACACTAACTATTCGCACATGCCTTCGAATTTTTGGTTATAGCCAGTGGAAAAATATATTGGTGCACGACTGGGTCGTAAAAAATACATAAACAAATATAATTAATAACACATCTTATAAAACAGTTATATGAAAGTTTAATGTGCAGATATAGCACCGTCAAAAAAGGTCTGTGCTCAGCATAAAGTTGAACTTAAAGCTGATTAAAGCAGGGGACGTGGATTAACAGATAATTATGGATAACGACATTGGTGGTTCGGAGCACACGTTAAGCTGTCTATTTTTCTGTTGTATTGTAAACATTCAAAAAACAAAGGGATTTTTATTGCATCGAAACGGAAATTCGATCCCGCGAAAATTGCGTGCACTATCTACCTCCCCCCGCGACCCGCTCCCCCTACCTTTGTCCTTAACGAATCGTTACATTTTAAGGGAACTCTAATCTCGATAAAAATTCAATTTTGTGCCGCGATCATTTGACGACACCGCGCATCTTAACCCTTTGTCTGCCCAAGGCCACAGAAACAGAAGAAATAAACTCATCATCATCAGACGAACTCTGTGGCGCAGTGGGTGAAGGCCTGCCTGGCATACAGAAGATGGGGTGCGATTCCCGCCGCGGAACTAATGTTTGTATGATCTGCAAATATTTGTAAATATTTGTTTGTGTGTATAATAATGTATGTATTTACAAAACAAAAAAAATATATACTGCTTAGTATATCAGTCATGTAGTTCCCTTAATATAAGCTCTGCTTAGTTTGAGGTTAGTTGATGCTGTTTGAAAAGCGTCCAGCATTATTTATATATTTAATATTGCTGGAAATCAGTTAATTCATACAATTAGGAAACCTTTGACTTAGTTTTGTCAATAAAACCTGTGTCAAGGACTATCCTGGAAGGAATACAATAAAAACTTATTCCAATCCGATAAGTTATTACAGAGATAAAAGGTAACTGACAAACAAACAGTATTTTATGGCAAACACATATACGGACTCCTGACATCGTGGGTAATAAGCTTTTAAATTAGTCTTCATATAAAGGACGACTCAAACAGTGCACCATGTGTCTAGCCTGCAGCTCAGATTTATTTCAATCTTCAGATGCCAGGAGTTTTAACTTCACCATTGGTGAAAATCCAGGGCTCGATAAAATACTAAAAAATGCCCGACTGAAAAAGTTCTGTAACTGATTTGTATTGCATTCGATTTATATTGAGTCTAATGGCAGAGCGTTATAGAGCATGTTAGAATGAGAACTGAACTAGAGTGACAAGGGCCGATATAGCAGGAAAGGGTTAAGTTGGCGTCGATAAACAAAAAAGCAAAAAAAGTTAATTTAACTTCTAGCGAGGAAACGAAGGCGAGGCGCGGAAAATTTTATATTTATCCGTTTGGTGTAGAGTTAGACGGGTGTGACAGGTCTGTATTTAGTATGACAATCATTCTTTCAGTTTTATTTCATTAAAAAAATACCATTGTTGTAATATTTATGATACAATTTTAACATGTATGAGTATTTATAGGTTGTTCAAGTAGGTATGTATAATTATGTAGTTTATAAAATAAAGTGGTAAGTATTTTAAGTATAATAATATATTTTTTTCCTGTCTTTGTAAACCTACCAACTTCATTACTTTTCTCTGTCTCTCTCCTGAAAGGCTTGCTGGATGAAAACTTTTTTGAGAGTTAAACTCGCCTTTGTACATGCCATACCTAATATTTTGTTTTATGTTTTACATTTCTGTGTTCGGTAAACAATTACAAAAACGAATATAATAATTATTTTGAACATTTTGTCTCAATTTGTAGAACAAGTTTGAAACTGAGATACAGTTTTTACTAACTTGGATTGGCAAGTCTGGCAATATAATATTAGAAAAAGGTTAATTTATTTATTTGTTGGGGTATAATACATCTCTATATCCATCCCCAACCAATGATCAACAAAGAAAGAAATCAAGGCACAATACAGGCACATCTAGTTAACTCCCCATTATAATTTACTCCTGATTGGGATCAAGTGAAATTAAGAAAAAATAAAGAACAAAGGGCAAGGAATGATTGTCTTTTTATCGTGGACTTGATTTCACAAACAACCCTCCGCGATCCTTTGCATTGTTGATTAAATAGAAATGTCTTTGTACCGATAGAAAGACATTATTTATGAAAAAAGAAATACCCATCCCACTAAGACGAGCAACGTATTTGTATATCTGCTTGAAACATCTAAAACGCATGAAATATTTGATGTAATATCTATAAACTGTGGGGTACTTATGTAAAACAATAACAAACAAACATGCTCACGACTGTCTTCCCCATGGTGGACATCCTCAGATACATACTCAATGAGTAGATCTTTGAGGATACCAAGTAGGGACTAGTCTGAGGCACGTCCAAACATTACATTTGGTACATGCTCGCGTTTTGCAAGTAGTAAGCATTCCACGTGACAAGTTGCAAGCCCATCGTCGCTTATTGAAACACTAACTGTTGGCACATGCCTTACATTTTTTGGTTCTAGTGCATGCCGGTGCACGATGTTTCCTTCACCGTTTTGAGCACGTGTTAATGCGCACATAAATTTTTCGAGTGGAAAAAACCATTGGTGCACGATCGGATTCGAACCCTCGACCTCCGGATCAGAAGTCGGGGTATCACCAACTAGGCCAACACAGCCTACTATACTGTAAATATAATAAAACAGCAAAAAAAAAATAGCCTTCTTCTTGATAATATCATTCGGTTAAAGAGACGAAACAGTGTTTATCAAATCAACTGTATAATATTTTTTTTTGTATGAATTCTTGCAAATTCCTCGCGACCCAACTTTGCTTTTTTTTTCTTGGACATTCATTCCTGGTATGAGTGTTGTGGTGCACTCTTTCCTGATATCAGTTCTAGACACAGGGTATCCTAGTGTCCAATCAGTACTATTAAAGTGACCGTTCGTTTTTTTTTCTAATTCAACTTTAAAAGTTTTATTTTTCATTAAGGATCATAATTCAATAATTCAAGGATCTTAAGGAAAGCCTGAAAACTACATGAATTAAACATTTTAAAGTAAATTCACGCTGATTCCTCGCGCTCGACCATGTCTAGATGATACACGCAACAAACTCTACTTGGATTTTTTTTATGACCATTCAATCATTATTTTGGTGCCGATCGGACAAGGTAAACTAATTTATTGAGAAAGATAATTATTCAGCTTTAGTATATTGTCAATCTCCGGTCGCTGTAGGTACTGGCTCTGTAGGTATTGAGTTGTAAAACTCAATTTAAAAACCTTTCCACGTTACACCCACATTAAAACTCAGCGTTTCAGAGTCACGCCATTAACAACTAGTAAACTAAAGGGTAGGACAGAAGCGTCAATAAAACCGAATGACAGATCGAATCGACAATAACCCTTGGATCCCTTTCTGGCCCGTCATTTGTCTTTTAATGGCAGATGGAAAGACCTTGTGGTTGAAGAATTGCTCCAAGTAATAGCATGTACTCCTGCAATATTATAGCCTAATGTTTTAACCATTTTGTTCATTGGTTTTCATCTGTCGGCATCCACACTACAATACACGTACAAAAAGGTATCTTAACGTTAGCATCAGGCTATGATATCATCAGTCTATTGTTTTTTTGGTCGATACCTCGCGCTTAGTTTTCCATTCACGCTAACACAATATTGTCTAGGTAAAACTTGGCAGCAGTCACGTGAAGTTTCCACAGCTAATGTCATATCCATACAATTCAATCTTTCCGCAAGCGTTAACGCCAACAGAAAGTGGTATTTGTCTAGACATCCTGGACTTCTTTTGCCTCAAGTTCAATAAGTCAAGTCAATATGGAATATCAGTATTACATAAAAATAACGAATAAAGAATCGTCACAAAGTCTAAGATAGTTTTCTCGCCCCAAAATGTATGTTTTGTTGAAACATAATATCATAATATTTACATGTAAAAAAAAAACATGCTCAAGGCATCCTCAGATCCAGACTCAGTACGTCCTTGAGGATACGAAATAGGAGGTAATTGAAGGTAATTTAAATATAGAATTTCGCGTAACAGTTTACAAGTTCATCACCAATAAAAAAAAACAATATGGCACAGGCCTTCAAATTTTTGGTTTAAAGCATTCTGGTTTTCTCACAATGTTTCAAATCTTTTTCAAAATATGGTGCTTTTCCCCGGTGTTTTCATATTTTGTAAACATAAGCTTGCAATATCCGTTAGGATCTGAGGATCCCCATCATTTGGATTACAGTCGTATGTTTATTTTTAACTTGTAGTCTTTTGCGTGAGCGTTGTCAAGATAACTCTGGGTTAATTTAGTACCGACTTCACTTTATATCTACACCGCAATCGTCGAGTTAGATCAAACACTGCATCACGCAAGTGGGCCTAAGTCCAATGGGCCGGACATTACAGAATTTAACTGCGATCCGGAGTGGACAGTGGGTGGGAGAAACAATTTAATGTGAAAACTAGCTTTGTGTGCGTCGACCTTTATCTAAGACGATCGACAGTTAAGTATGCGCGTGCCCTTACTTTGATGAAGCTTTAGTTAAAATGGATTTTGGGATTATGTAGAACAAGTAACCTTTTACATAATTTGGAAAGCAAGACGTGTATTTCCAACATCGGTTGCAGATCCCCAGTGATTTTTGTTTAGAAGTGCCTCTGACTATCCTTATCAAAGATCCACGTACTAAGTATGTTTTGACGACCTCTGTAACGCAGTGGGCGAAGGCCCGTCTGAGACGCAAAAGGTTGCGGGTTCGATTCCTGCCGCGGTACATAGGGTTGCAAATATTTGTCTTGGAATCTGGATGTTTTCTATGTATAAAAAAAAAAGTATATAAGAAGTATATCAGTCATGTAATTCCCATAATACAAGCTTTGCTTACTTTGAGGCTAGATGATGCTGTGTAAAAAATGTCCAGCATTATTTATTTATTTATTTATATATGTCCATAATAGGACTATAGTCCTGAGTGTGTTTATTGTTAACGAACCAAGCCTCACGTAAAAGATTGCTGGTTCGATCCCTGCTGCGAGAAATATTTGTATATTATGCAAATATTTGCCTCATGTCTGGATGTTTTCTATGCATAATATGTATGTATTTACAAATAAAATGTATATAAATAGTATACAAGTCATGTAGTTCCCATAACAAAAGCTCTGCTTACTTGGGGCTAGATGATGTCGTGTGAAAATTGTCCAGCATTATTTATTACTAGCCTCTGCTCACGGCTTCGCCCGCCTGGTACCCGGATAAAAAGTAGCCTATGTGTTATTCTGATGTATAAGCTATATTACTGTAAAGTTTCATCAAAATCCGTTCAGTAGTTTTTGCGTGAACGAGTAACAAACATCCATCCTCACAAAATTTCGTTTATAATAGTACTAATATTATTCTTGCAACGGGGTATTGATTTCTGCTTTGACATGGTTCTAACTACCATTGGTATCCTCAAAGATTTACTCACTGAGTATTTATCTGAGTTTGAGAATATCCTGCATACTTAATGAACCATTTTTAATGAACCAATTAATAACAAATGAACGATTTTAATGAAACTTTTAACACCAGCCCGTATCATGAACGACCCGACAACGATCCACTCACAAAGCGACAAACCACTTTCTAATTATCTGTTTAAAAATGTCAGAAAACAAATGAGTAACTCACGTTAAGCCTTCGAACGGCAGGTGCCCGCATCTAACTTCGACCTAACCCTTCCTCCGTGGGCCATTACAGGACAAAGAGTTACGTACAGAAAGGCCTTATACACGCATGTCGCAAAAAAAGACATAAAAAAAACTGAAATCACAGCACGAGTTTTATCGGACAAGTTCTAATACCATGGTTTACCATGAACTGAGGTCTACCTTTTTACACGACTATCGAAAGGAAGTCATGAGTTTAAGCTGATATTTCAAATATCAGCTTAAACTAAACTTTGAAAAATTGTATAAGTCGACCAAATTTCATCAAGATTGAATAAACGATTCCGCAGTTATTTTCGGGCAAACAAACAAACATACTTACACGCCGGATTGTACTAGTAGTCTCAGAGATATCCGCTCGCATGATAAATTAACTTGGTATCCGAGTTATCCTACGTTTTTGAAATCACCTTATTTTGATGCCTGATTTATTTGAGGGTATTTTACCAAAAAAATACTAAAGCCGCCATGTTTTTTTAACTTGATGGCGCTTCTAACGATACCTCTTTTTTTCCGAAATGCAAGGAGTCCGAATATAAACGATGGGCTAAGAGGTTGTTTTTTTGTAACACTTTAAAAAAATCTGTAAGTTTATATGTTGTCATTTATATATGGTTCTTGTGATTTTCAATGAATGAAAATTTAAAAATAAACCATCTGTCATATCTATACTTCTACTCTTTGTGGTTCAACCCCATCGGTCATCTTAATCAACCCTTCAAAGGACAATCGGTCTACTTGACCCTTGGGAGGGCCTGAACTAATTATTATTATAAGCCATTATTAGTTTATTAGTATCTCCAATATTAATGTTTTCATTCGAAACTCGAAGTAAGGGATTACTCCGTTAATTTGGTAACGAGTTTTTGATTGTTCGGTTGGGAACTAAAAGTTTTTTAAACAGTAAAAAATCCGCTGACAAAAACAAACACACTCACGACTGTGATGGACATAATGAACATTCTCGGATGCACATACCCAGTACTCAAATCTACGAGTATAAGAATACCAAATAGGGGAAAGTTAGAGCCACGTCCAAATATTATATTATTATGAGGCACATGTCTGCGTTTTGCATAGTAGTTAGCATTCCACGTGACAGGTTGCAAGCCCATCACCGCTAGTGGGAATACTAACCAATGACACATGACTTCGAACTTTTGGTTGTAGGATTTCCTCACGATGTTTTCCTTCACCGTTTTAAACGCACATCAATTTATCGAATTCAATAACGAAACCACCTAATGATCGGAGGTCGAGGTACAGACCAACACGGCTCGCATTTTTTTTGATTATGCTTTTTTTATTTTGATTAATAATAACATAATCAAAAAAAAATTATAACCGACAAACACACCCACATGTCTATCTATTGTTTTAGACCATGCTGGCATGTGCCTCACAAAGAATCTCTTACCCCAAACAAATACCAATCACTTTTATTCGCGGGTAAATAGGTAAGCAGTCAAACTGGAGGTAAATATTATCGTAAAAATGCCTGAATTATGTCCATTCCGTTGTTTAGGTCCTGCCCATTTATATAACATCTTATTTCAGGAAAGCACACTCTATCATCACAATTTAGATCCCCGAAACAATGCAGTCTGTATTTTCATTAAAAAACACACAAATTCAAAGCACACCACAATGAGGTCCGAACAATAGTACGACTGGATCGGACAAACTAATTTATTTGTTCCCTCCATCGCGTTTTATCTATCTTTCTTTCGCCTTAAAGGATAAAAATAATTACAAGATAAAAGATAATATATTTCCTACGCCCGCGCGCTTTTTAATTTTTTTTTTCGAAGTTTTTTGTCGTTTTTTCCGTCCGAGACGCGATCTGTCGTCTACCCTCATTGTGTTATCCATCGGCGGTGTTGAACTAAGTGTGGATATGCCTCAAATTCTCTACGAAAAAACCATGAGACTTACGCATCTCACGCTCCTGTAATTTTGCATACCTTTCAAACCATTTAAAGTTAAGTGTTTAACTTATTCATTAATAAATAAAGAAAGAAATAATATATTTATTTGACACACACGCAACATTACAAGACATAATACATGGAACAAATAACAAATTTCAAGTATAAAATAATTTGAAGATTACAGATACAGAGACAGTGACACAAAGATATACAGGGTATGGGCAAGACAATTAGAGGTAAGTACCTAGATCCTACGGACACGTCTATCAGTGTTTCGCTGCGAGTGTGCGCCCAAACAGGGCCAGTCTCAGCATAATGCCACTCCCAACAAAGTAGGGGAGCAGCGCTGGTTTTCAGACTGAGCCTTAACAAGGTGACGTTATGGACTACACAACACACACATAAACTAACAATTTAAAAAATAAATTACACAGAAAGTACAAATAATAAATACATAACTAGGTATATATATTTATATATTATGGCAACTAAACCTAACAGAAAATTGACATTCAAATGACATTGACAGCAGTTAAAGTGAAAATGTCAAAATGGTGTTTATTTTGTTCGAATCTTTACCGGCCAATCGCAAACCCAGTCATTAGTGTGAATAAGGATTTAAAAAGTAGTTAATTCTCACTTCCCGCTAGCAAACCAAAACAGCTCTCACACGCATACGCCATATATTTACACACACGCAACCCACATATATACATACCCCCCTCTAGATATAAGACCATATTATATTATAGTACTAAATTTATCTTTTTTTTTTGTTTTTACTTTCTTTACATGTTAATTCTTTTTTATTTTTAAGTTTAAGTTCAATATTTTTTTTTTACTTGTTATTGAAAAAAAAAAACTATTTGATATAGGAAACAACTCCTATCGAAGAGAGTCCGTGGCGAATCCCTTCTGACCCCACTATACAGGCTTCCAGACCTAGTGTGGGGAACAGAGATAAACCGAGGTACAATTTTTATTGATTAGGATTTGTTCCTAATCTTGTTGTGCTATTTGTCCGTACCATGTAAACTTTTGTGATTATTATAAAGTTAAGTAATGATTAGTCATAATAATTGTATATAATAATTTTACCCAACTGTATTTCGGAAAACATAAATAAAAACTTATCTTATCTTAATTTTTGCATGCATTTGTTTTTGATCGTTATTGTGGTACATCACAACTACGAGTACATCAGTACTCGTAGTTCCTTTTATGTATAACACAGGGAATCTTACTATGTACGTTTATGTTGGTTTAGAATAATAATGCAAGAGATAATAGAAAAATAATAACTAATAAAGATACCCAGGAGGTGCATTTTAGTTCAAACAAAATGAAATCAATTCAAATCAAAGGAGGAACAGTCAGTTAATTGACAAAAAAAGTTAATTCAAAGTGACCCTTGTGTTTTTAATGAAAATTTATTTTTACTTTGACTCTGAGTAAAATCCAGAATACAACAAAAACGTCACAGCCCTCAGCATTGAGGATATAGACGCAAGGAGGAGGTAACGCAAATTAAACAAAAACACTAATTAGGTATAGCCATGCTATTCTCAACGTAATTTTTTAATTCAATTCTTGGTCCATACTAATTAACCCCTTCCAGAGAACTCTTTGCGAAGACAATAATAATAAGCGAACGAACACAGTGCTCGGGGCTCGATGTATACAGTCGCGGTCATTAATTCGTTGACCGGGACCTCCTCAGATCAAAGTACTGAAATACTGAAACGCTGATTTGGCGGGACGGCGTACTTATATAAGGATTTAAAACTTTCAAAGTTTCAGTAGGTGGTAAATTAAAGACCGCGGCTGAATTGTAAAAAAATGAAAAGGGAATTACATTATTTTGATATAATTCTTTGCAGTCTTTTTTTCAGTATTTCACTAGACTGTAAATTACTCCAAAGAACATGGAGTAACTTGATAACAATATCCAAGTTGGTTATTTTTTTTCAAAGCTTTAACTCTTTCTCGATGGAAATGTTAAGCGTGAGGTCGTGAGTTCTTAAAGTAGCCTATGTGTTATTCCAGGCCAAGATAAATGCGTGTTCCAATTTTATCCAAATCAGTCTAGCCACTGCGGAGTTTTTTTGCAAAAAAACATGAATACATCTTTGATATTTATGGTGTTAGTGTGTTGATTTTATTTTGATTGAATATTAAGTTTAAGGTCTGTATTCCAGAATCTCAAAGTGACACAAAAACAAAGCAAACAAACACGCTCACAATTCCCCACGACATCACTACAAATACACCGATGATATTTCAAAGTGTGTTGTGAACAGGCAACCCTAGTGTGGAGTCAGGACTATTTATTTTATACATCTTTTGGATGTTATTATGAATGATGTCAAAGTCAAAGTCAATAGGTTTTATTAATTGAAATCACAAGGATCATATAGAAACGTCAACTTAAAAACTACGTGAAATTAAAATTTTAAAGTGAATTTACGCCGATTCCTCGCGCGCGATCAAGCCTAGAAGAATCAGGCAACATACTCTGCTTAGTTAACATATTGTTTTACAATACTATTGAAATTGTTTCCAAAAACACAACAATATTATTTCAAAGTATCTATCCCGACAACGGCATAAAAAATCGAACCAATCACGTCGCCACATTGGCTCCTGAAGCGCGGAAGAGAACGTGTATTGGTTATTGATTGGTTTCCAATCAGCCAACCGCAGGGCGGCCGGCACGCCCGCTCCACACGCCTACAGAACATATCGAAGATGTGTGAGGTGGCACTCTTATTATGGATTTTATTGGTTGACCCACAAAGATGTACTTTAAACCTTATTCAACTTATACAACGCTTTTTTTTCTTCCATTTGCAAATAGAGCATTTTGATAATATGTATAATATTATTAAATATAAATAAATTGCACTCTAACAAAGCGTCGTCGTATGATTTGGCCTGCATATCAATATGTCTAGGTAGTAAGTTTAGATCGCTACATGTCTAGATCTCGATTGGACTAGTCATCCTGACGTGAACTTTAGCGAACTGTTAAGTAAACTGTCTCTTTCAAAAACAAAAAAAACACTGTATAGGTAATCTTTTTTTAACACGCTTAATCTTTTTTTTTATCTTCACTTGTAACTAACGAACAAACAATGTAATTAAATCTTGGAAGTCAATTTCATCCTACTTCTAACTGTCGTATCGAAATGAAACATGTGATTTGGATGACAATACTATAATTTGGTATTTTGGAGCTGACCTGATGATGGAGCCAGCAGGTGGATAGTGGAACTCTTCAGTGGCTACTAGTTAATCCAGTAGCCAGTTATTAGTAAGCAGACCCCTCGAGTTTGGGCTCATATGATTCTTTTGACGAGTCCAATTGATTGGACTTAGTAACGAGATGGTGCCATGAGGTGGATGATGGAATACTTTTTATTTTCTTTTAAGTGTGTCAATAAGTAGTCCGAAAAATATTTTTATAAAAGCGTGTTTTATTATTTTTTTGAAACTAAAAATTTCAACACAACTTACGTTCTGAGAAATACAGATACTTAAAAGCAAAAAAACTGTCTTGAAGTCAGAGGAGGCCGATGGCCGCTTGCCCCCCTTCACCTACTTTCCCCTTGTTCAAGTCTCCAAAGGTCATCCGCCTCGTAAAGCACCGATCGGTTCGATCGGACATGCGCGCAGAACGCAGTTTTTTTCACACAACGGGCGTGGCCAGTCGATAGCTCTCTGATCTAACACGCCTTATCGAATAGCTATCGATAGTCCCGCCTTATTGACAATCGCCGATACGCTTTGAACCTTATTGATGCAATTAATGTTAAAGTATTATGTCTATTTATGTTATGTGACTTATGAGTATGGAACAGTCTATGTGGTGAAAGGATTTTGATTTTGCAGTGCTCCTTTAATTTTTTTGTACTTAGAAATTTAATGAAACAAAACAAAAAAACACTCATGACTGTATTCAGACATCTTCAGATAGATACTTGGTACGTAGATCTTTGAGCACACGAAGTAGGGGTTAGTCAGATGCACGTCCAATTTGGCATTAGGTCGCGTGCTTGCAAATAGTTGACATTCCACGTTGCAAGCCCATCGCCGCTTATTGGAACACTAGTGGATGGCACATGCTTTCAAGGGCATGCCGGTTTGCTCGAGATTCTTTATTTTATCCTTTTATAAACTTATTAATAACTAGCCTCGGCATACTACTTCGCCTGCGTGGTACCCGGATAAAAAGTAGCCTATGTGTTATTCTGATGTATAAGCTATATTACTGTAAAGTTTCATCAAAAATACGTTCAGTGGTTTTTTCGTGAAAAAGTATCAAAAATACATCCTCACAAACTTTCGCGTTTATGATAGTAGTAACATGTAAATACGAAAGTATGGATATATATAATCTTCATAACGGCTGAACTGTTTTGGATAACATGAAGAGGATGAAAGTATTTCATGTTAAAAGTGAAAAGTCCTTGTTATTTTAATCAATAAATTAATTTGACTTTGACTTTAATTTATATGAAAGACTACCTGCTTGTTAAAACAACTTTATAAACATGTCAAATCAATTAATGTAGAGAGTATTGGAAAAAAAATCATGAAACACATATTCTTCTTTTTATACAGATAACATGCAGGTAAAGCCATGGGTGGAAGTTAGTTATACAATATCCCAGATTCCATGGTTTGGCGAGTTTAACCTTTCAGCAAACCTTGACCTAGAAAAGTTAAGTAAAAGTTTATTTTGACCAAAACAATACAAAGTATACAACGTTTATTTCTACTTTTTAAAGTGATGTAAATAATGTATCCTGAGATAGAAAATTATAGAGGTAAAGTCGTGTACAAAAGTACAAGAGTAATATAAGAATGTGCTTACTTATACCAACAGATACTTTACCTATATAAATATAAATATTGATATGATTCCAATCGCATCACTGCGCAAACTCGAACCAATACTCGATACCGATAGATAGGACGTGTGGGCGGGCCGACCTCTGGGCGTAGCCAATATCCGATGAAATAGAAAATATTTTTATCTTGGAAAAACTTCTACTGGGCAGCCTTCTAGAACTAACGTTGAAAGCAGTTTGAATTATTTTACAAAACAACAAATCACTTATAGGACAGGTACAAAAAGAAACAGACACTTTATAAATAGATAACAGTATGATTTTTACAAAAACACAGAGACAGATTGGATGTTTTTTTGTCCTAATTAGGGCCTATTATGCCGTGTGGGTCAAACAGGTCTCAGTTTAGGTATAGTAGTGCAAAGCAGCGCTGATTCAAGGACGAAATTTATATGAAGAAGAGAGTTCAAACATCTGAAACTAACAAACAAACGATTACAATCACAAATCTATTTAGTTTTTTGTTATTTATAACACTAGACTATCCTTGTTGCTTACTAAAAGTACTCGTATGAATATTTTGTTTGATCGTTAGTCTGTCCAGCGACTAAGCGAATAACATTTGGAATAAGTATAGGCTCACATTGTTTTTTTTTTTTCAAGTATCTTCTAATACACTTACTACAATAGATTTAACAAAACTAATAATAGGTTTATTCGTCCATGCTATAATGCAAAGCAATATGTTATAGGTAGGTAAGTTTTATTTGTTACTGACGGAATAATACAATTACTTTAAATACAGTAAAAGTTGATTAATCTCCCCTCAAAGGTTTGCTGGAAGAAAACTCTTGAGCGTTAAGCACATTTACATGCAATATTTCTGTGTACAATAAATAACTATACGAATTTTACTATTAAAACTATCTACACAATATTAAACAAGGACGAGAAGTCTTGATTTTTACCTATAATAATAGAAAAACTGGTAGAAAAAAAGTTGAAGTCACCAACCGCAGGCAGGGTACCCACCCATTGGGTACCCTGCCTGCTGGCGAGATTTCCTCGTTGAATAGCAATGCTAATTTTGTGAGCAGATTGAGCGCCATCCTTTGGTCATTTCATTGGTTTCGTCCATTGTGGTACATCTGTACGATTTTTAAAGACTTCTAAAATAATGAATCAAAGAAAATTTACGACCTGTATTGACGGCACATTTGGCGGAAGCCTGCGGGAGACGGTTGTGGGTTCAATTCCCATCACGGGACAAATGTTTGTATATGATCTACAAATATTTTGTTTCTAGTCTGGGTGTTTTCTATGTATAATATGTATGTATTTACAAAAAAGATATATATTTAATATATCAGTCATGTAGTTCCGATAATACAAGCTCTGCTTAGTTTGGGGCTAGATGATGTTAATGTGAAAAATGTCTAGCATTAAAACAATATATATCTTAAAATTAAAAAACAAGACTGGATCGTATAACTTTTGATAAAATTTTATTCTACAACCTACGGAACCTAGTGCAGGGTCGTGCTACATCGATCAGTTAAGACTCGTGTAAACTTCATCTAAATTGTTTCAGCCGTCGCGCCTTCGAGATCTCTTGTAAAGATCAACATTAAACAAACCTTGTAGATTTTAGAAAAAAAAAACCAACCTACTCATTGTCCCGCTTCCTAGTGAATTACGGCGATAAAACCTATTTAAGAACTATCCTGGAACACACACAAATCGATTAATAAAAACCGTATTACAATCCTATAACGCATTTTATAGAAAAATTGAAAAATAAGCACTCTAATAAGAGAGTTACCTGTTAATACGGGCTCCATCGCGGGCAAGAAGGGGACGATGACGGGAGCAGGCAAGAAGGGGACGAAAGCAGAGACAAATGTAGAGTGCACTCTTTTAATTTCAGGTGAAATGTTCCTCAAAGCTACACTAGTAACTCTTTGCATTAAAACAATATTATACTCTCAACTTTTACCACAGCCTTCCACTCATTAAGTAATGAGGCAGCCGAGATCATAAATATCACTTCCTTAACCCGTTTTAGTGAACACAATTTTCATTTTAAGCTCGCGACACGTCTTTATTATTATTTATAATGTAACTTAGTTATTTGTGTTTGTGGGAGTTTTTGCGGTCTTAATGGATTTGTTTTAACCTATTAAAATTGCATTAAAACGGCAAAACATCTTGTTTAAAAATAGTTTACAACGTTTTATGTCGTTACATCTCAATGCGATTTATTAGAAAGTAAATTAGGCTCTAAAATTGTTGGTAATTCGAAAAACCATGTTCCATAGTCACTTAATCCTTGGCTTGCTTGTAGAAATCAAAATCAACTCTGGCGTTGAGTTTGATTTATATAAGCAATTATTAAAGTATGAATAAATCAAATAAAAAAAATTGCTAGATATTTTCACATAGTATCATCTAGCCCCAAAGTAAGCCGAGCTTGTGTTATGGGAACTACATGACTGATATACTACTTATATATATTTTGTTTAAAAAATGCACACATATTTTACCTAGAAAACACACCGATCTGACACAAATATTTGCAGATCATACAAACATTTGTCCCGCGAAGGGAATGAACCTGCAACTTTGTGTATCCTTTTCTGACAGGTAGGCCTTCGCCCACTGCACCACAGTGGTCGTCATAAGATTAAAGTATTTTTACAGGTTCTAATCAGTATAAAAGAAAATTGGAATGGCGGCAGGACAATCGATAGCCATTTCTACATTGTCTCTACACTCGTAGCTTGTAGAGGTCAGCGTAGCGTTCGTAGCGGCCGGCGTAGCACAGTAGTAAGAAATCGCAAAAACATTAATTTTCTTCTTTGCTAACTTATATACAGATAATAAAAATCGTTTTAAGATATTTACTCCGTAAGCAAAATAAAACGAAGGCCGAAAGTATCTTTCTTGGACAGAATTTCTCTGGTTCAACTACTCAACGCTAGATGGCGATGCTAGTCTCCAGTTTTAGAGTTGTGTGAAACATTTACAAGCTTTTCTTTCAAAAACACGCTCGATAATATGAAGTTAATCATAGTTAAAAAAATAAAATTGTAGTTTTCTTATTTCATACATATTTTTTTAAACGGTAACGCATGTCTGTTTTTTTACTGCAGATTTTTTCAACTTTCCATATCTACATGAAAAGCAACATTCGGGTTCTTTTAAAATTAGTTTTTTTTATTCCTTGTGTTCGGAAGTGCCTCTAACTACCCCCTCTTTGGTCAAAGATCTACTCACTCTAGAGTTCACACTAGTGGGTTTGTTTTTTTGGTTAATAACTTTTTCAAGCTCACTTCCACCTAACGCATGGTGACTAAGAAATAACTAGTTATATGAATGAACGATCGCCAATCTTCTAAATTCAGCTAAGATTAGCCAAAATTTACAATTTGTTCACGTACTCGTATGTACCTCAGCAATCTCACGGCTGGATATAAACAATTCCGTATCAACAATTATTTATCTGCGAGGCGCTACACTTACAGCGAAGACATATTTATGGCCCGAGAATAAATAACGTGCGTCAAGAGAGAGTGTGGCTAAGGCGAAGTGTTCCGTCGGATTTTTGGTTTGAATAACCTACGTATGAATATGTATTGATTATGTTTCAGTGTTTTATACGCGCGTAAACTTAAAGTGCGACAAAGGCAAAGTGTTCCGTCGGATTTTTGGTTGGAAATGACCTGCATTGATTATGTTTCAGTGTTTTCTACGCGCGTAAACTTAAAGTGCGACAAAGGCAAAGTGTTCCGTCGGATTTTTGGTTGGAAATGACCTGCATTGATTGTGTTTCAGTGTTTTCTACGCGCAATAACGCGCGTAAACTTAAAGTGCGAATAAGGCAAAGTGTTCCGTCGGATTTTTGGTTGGAAATGACCTGCATTGATTGTGTTTCAGTGTTTTCTACGCGCGATAATGCGCGTAAACTTAAAGTGCGACAAAGGCAAATTGTTCCGTCGGATTTTTGGTTGGAAATGACTTGCATTGATTGTGTTTCAGTGTTTTTTATACAGTACGTAATGGCGTCACGTAACTTTTATCGTAGGACGTGTATGTACTCAAGCAAGGTATTTAATTATGCAGCCATCTCTTGTTTTACTAAAGTTAAAATAAATATTCTAATCGTATTTTGAATGTATATAGAATATGGATATTTGTTCCGGGTCTGGAACAAATACTTGTATATAATGATATGTATTTAAATGCAAAGACAAAATGTGTTTCAAGATTTCATTTCATGGCACTGTGAAATTTAGCTTCCTTACTTTTTAATGTTAGACCTTATTTAGGACTTATATCTGTATAAACTCTAATTACAGACCTAACCAAGCTTAAAATAGACAAATCACCGTTTTAACAACATTTAAAAACTTCAATACTTTTGAATATCGGTGACCAATTGTAAAACGGAAATTTTCACATACCGGGAATTTTGATGAACATAAATTTTGTTTAACAATATGAATAATGAAATTTGTTAAGATAGTTCACTATAGTTTTTGGAATAAAATATGTAACCAAATTAATGATTGATTGAGACGAAATAGTTGTTAGCGCTAAGACTAAAGTAATTTAACAAGCTAACTACAGCTAGTAGTGTCACGTGGCGTAAACCTATTCAATACCCTTTTTATTCGTGACGTAAGAAGCTTGTACATGTGCCAACATATAAAATATTTGAATGATTGTGATGTTAACCATTTATCTCATTAAAAAAACTATACAATATTTTTATGTTTATTTTCGAAGGTTACTTTCCTATTGGAAGGTGACTTAACATTCGTTTTTGAGTCAGATATATTAAACTCCATGCATTTTCGTATCCTGCGGGTCCCGAAAAATACGAGAAGGTAAAAAATATACATAAACATGTCACAATATGCCGCATCGCTAGACAGTCAGCTTGATGCATGCTTTCAATTAATTATTTCCTAGGGGACAGCCAAGTGGCATTCTTGTGAGACAGGGGACATCTAGTGATCGCAAACAGAATATTGACAGGGGTACTTACAACATTTGGAATGTCAATTTGAAGCGAGCCGATAAAACGGGAAAATTTTTGGAGGGTACTTATTTTTACCTGCGTCGCAAGAAGCCAGTATATGCGTTTGAGGTAAGAGGTTGTTTTTCTATCTATCTGACATCTCTGTAATGCGCTTTTTCATAGTCGATTTGTATACCTTCAAGGATGATTTAATCGATTGTATCGAGCACAAGACGCTGAAAAATGTTGCAATCGACGGTATTTTTTTTAATAATCATTTTGTGTAATTCACGAAATGACCCTTAGATGGGTTTATTACACGTTACTAGGGGTTACTGCAATACGTGATGGAATATTGGTCGAACTATAATTCTTATTCTACGTGGGGGAGTTGAGAGATGTTCTGACGTCCCGCATTGAGGTGTAAAGTTCATGTGTTCCAGCCCAACTCCTTAAAATAATGGAGACTCTGGGTTGATGGCAAGTTTTCAAGTATCTCTGATGACAAAGTCTACTGTCTGGTGCCTTTGCCTTGTGACTGGATTCAGATCTATGTCCCGTGGTGCTGTCCACCATCATTCTAAGTAAGAATGTTAGCCAATAGCATAGATTTTGTATGCTTGATATCCAGTCTGCATTTCTATATTTTCAGAGTTCAGCCTGTGTTAATTTCCGCCGTTGCAAGGCTAGATAGGCCGATATCGGGGTTTTTAATTTCTCTAAAAATAACTCGTTTCTATATATTTCGTATAATATATATTTTATATTCGTTTAATATATATTTGGGTATAGGTATATTCATATCCTACTAATATTATAAACGCAAAACTTTGTGACGACGGATGTTCGTTACTCTTTCACGCAAAAACTACAGCACGGATTTTGATGAAACTTTAAAGTAATATAGCTATTACATAGCTAACACATAGGCTACTTTTTATCCGGGTACCAAGCGGGCGAGGCTAGTATATAATAATGTTTATCTGTATTTTATGTTTATTCTCCGGCATTAATGCCGTCATTCTTTTAAATATTTCTCTCTATCCTAAGGTTGTCTGGAAGAAATCGCTTTCAGCGATAAAACCACCCATTGTGCGTTACTTTTGTTTTTGTTATTTTATTATGTTTCTGTATTTTGTACTGTAAATTTTGTTGAGCACAATAAAGAGTTTATATTTCTATCTATCACGTTGTAAAGTAGTACCTCACAGTATTTAAATCCGCCGAAATTTCATTGTGTTCAATAATTCTTAATGCCTCTAAAATTTCCCGAACTGTAGGTACGATCGAACTCGTACCTACAAGTAATCCGACATTTTTCCTTCCTTCCTCAGGACGCTATAACTCTCGCTTTGTTCTCAGTTTCTCAAGGAGCCCGGTGTGTCCCGAACTCAAAACCAGCCCCATTGTACTGATGAGTTATGCTTCGAGAACGGATAAGTAGCGTGAAGTTATTGCATGATGATTTTTCGTTGTGATACTGTGTTGAAATGTAGTTGGGGTGATCAAATTTAAGATTTTGTGGCGACGGAAATCTTATAAGTATATAATTTTTTAACCATCTTCCGGTGGTGGACATCGATGTTAATGGTTTTCTAGTTGAAAACAAGCATACCAGTTTGTGTAGTTAACTGGAGTCTGTGACGTCACTGCGCAGGGTCAGCAGAATATCAGCGCTAAGTAGGTAGCCTCCTATTTATTATGTTGAGCTGATACCTTTTTGGTGCGACATTAAACTACCTAAATAGATGTATTAGTAAAGTGCGTGGGACATTTTAGTTTCAGTTATACTTCTAAGTAGGCTATTCTAACTTATTTAGATATTACTACCTATTATTATTATTTTTTTCATAACTTCTCCCACCATCCTAACTTACAAAAATTTAGTTTTTTTATGTCGTGCTAAATAAATGTTTTCTTCTTAGTTTAAATATGGTGTCGGTTGGACAAGGAGAACTCAATCTTGGGACGATAGATTGAAAGTCACAGCTGCGGAATTCCTAGAAGGAAAATAGTAATCTGAATGTGTGACTTCATTTCATTTCTGGACAGACGTTGGTCTGCTCTTGAATGTGACAGATACAAAACGTCAAACAACGATTTTTACTTACATATTCCGGGCAATTTATCTTTCCATAACAACCTAATCGAACAACTTTTAATTTTTGTATAGATTACTAATAATTATTATTAAAACCATCAGCCGAATGTAGATAGAAGTAATTATTTCAAATTAAGGTAATATATAATTCCAATAACCATTCCCACAGCAGTTGTCGCAAAGACGATTTTTAATGTTCATTACACATAAGAATTCAGGACAATCTTGAGTTAATTGTGCTTCATAAATTAACTATGGGATAATTATTCGCACTTCTTTCTAAATAGTACAGACTAGGATACTCTTGGTTCATAGTGACAGGTGAAGATCTCGGTGGCGCGGTGGGCAGCTAGCTAGCTGTAACGGAGGAGTTGCGGGTGCTATTCCCGCCGGGGACAAATGTTTGTATGTTCTGCTGATATTTGTACTGGATGTGGATTTTGTGGTACCACGTAATCGTAGTTCCTGATACTCGAGACACAAGGAATCTTGTTGGGTCAGGGCTATTTATATGGATGGATGTACCCAAATCTCGTAGCTTCGACCCGCTCATCATTCAAGGCCAAGACGTTAAATTAAATTCTGGTTCAAGTCTAAATGTTTTGCTAACAGATCTTTGTAGTTTGAATATGATAAAAATACAGCCATATTTCTAAATTAAAACAAAAAATATATTTCTATGTCCAGTTTCAACACTAAAATATTCATATTTATAAGTGTTATACGGATTTTTATACCGTTTACATTTTTATATTTTTCCGACATTTTGGACTTAACAACAAACGTGTTGATGACTGTCCATGAAAAATGCGATGAATACCCTTACAAAAATTATGATTATTTTTACGATTCGTGAAAGTTAAAAAAAAACTACTGTAACTTTGAATTTGAAAGGCGTGATTCAAACACTGCCACTGTATAAACCTTTTCTTTCGTAGTGTGTACAGTCCCCGCTGCCGTAACAATAATACTTGCAACATAAATCCTTAGAATGGAGCAATTCTGAATTCCTCAGTATAGGAAAAACGAAGGGGTTGCGACATCGCTCGGGCGGGATATTTCTAGTTTATTTAAAGTTTTGGTTATTTTTATAAAGAGTTTTGAACAGGGGCAGTTTTCTCTTAAATATTACAATATAGTTTGAATAAAATATAAATAAAGTTGTGTTTAATATACATTTGGGCAGACAATATAAACTCCTTATCATACTAATATTATAAATGCGTTTAGATGTTTGTGGAATATCGGATGAACAAATTAGGATGAAATTTGGATAAGGTTATCCAAAGGGTTCGTGACTAAGAATAAGACATACCTACGCTACATTTTATTTGATACTAATTATTGTTTCTGTACATACTTTCTTAGCCATGCATTTTATGCTGTTTCTAAATATTTAACTAAATAGTTACTTAGAAGCATTTGTCACAATCACTTATAATACTACAAGAGCTTCAAAATTATCGGGTATTTCCCGAAAGGTTCGTTGCAAACAAATGAAGGAGTCAAGTTTTTCAGGTTAAAAAATCACGAGCGCGAAGCGCGAGTGATTTTTCCTGAAAAACTTGACGACTTTATTTGTTTGCAGGGAACCTTGAGGGAAATGCCAGATAATTTTGAAGCTCTTGTAGTATTCAGGGGATAAACCAATATTAGGTTTATTAAGTGTAATTAGCGTGAACATGTAACTGTAAACTTTATAATACTAAAAAAAAATGTCACAAACAGAAATCTTTGGCTCGTTTTAGATTGTCTTTGAAGTGATTTTCTTACTTTCAAAAGGCATTTGTTTTAGCAGACTCAGTAATAAACAATAACCATAGCATTAACGGTTGATATTAAATAACTCAATTCGTTTCTAATTTGTCGACAATTGTTCCCGACAAAGGCTTACGAACGAGTGCTCGCGAGTATGAAGGAAGTCGGCAGCTAGGGGGCTTAGGGAGGGACTTTAAACATCGACTCAATATCGATAGATAGCATCGACTTTTCAAAGAAATGTATGGGAAAATTATGCAGCACTTGCGAAGCGATTTTTACATTTAGAAGCCATAAATAAAATTTTTAATTCAATAAAATAACAGTTTTTGACTATTTCAGCCATTTTGTGATGGTTTTCCAAAGCGCAAATGACTGCTTGCAAATTTTTGGTTAATTTTGAAAGGCATAATTAGAAAAGCAATAAACGCCACTTGGACGTTCTACTAGTCTTTCATAACACAACTTATAGTATCTATTTACGAATATGAAATGCGGCTAATTATTCACTAATGTAATAGCTACCTCTGCCCGCGGCAGCATTCGTCAGTGTAATTATAAGTTTTTTTAGGGGTTTCAACGCATTTATTTTTTAATATTTTCCCGACGTTTCGACTGTGTTGAACAGCCCGACTGACGGTTCGGTTTGACTGCACCCAGTCCGAAAATTATAAAAATGTAAACACGGTAGACCCGTGTAAAATTTACAATTCGCGATGTATCCACGATCAACGATATACTATCATTTGCTCTGTATACAAACGTACTGTTCTCCCACCGACTTCACTAGAAACTATATGTTTGTTAGATATGCGATCATAGCTGTCGCTCCCATATCGGCCTTACCAGTCATGTGCGTAAGCGCCATACCTCGGCATACAACGGCTTCTACATAAATCATATTTTATATGTGAAAAGGCTCTGCTGATGAGTATACCAATCTTTCACTGCCATACATGAGTGTTGGCACTCCTGCTCTTCTATGCACGTATCCAGTCTGATCTTCTTAGATTAATTCTGGCAGACTATAGTTTACATTCTGAAATCATCGATACACATTTGAAATCATCGATATCTATGTTTTAAGCATCGAGTCTCACCTCTCACACAACAAAGCAAACGCCATTGCCAGTGGCGTTGTCGGGACGGTGCGCCGATGCGTTTATAATATTTCATTTATTCATAATAAATTATAATCGTGTACAGGGCGACACAGAGTAAATTAAAATAGGAGTTGACGGTGAAAATTTTACATGATCGGGACCAATCTTACCGCTACTTGGAAGAGATCAGTAGCCGCTATGGCAATTTTGTTTGATATTTTATCCTTCCCCTATCGTACCAATAAATGAACTTTTCTGAAACATCCGCGAAAATATTGTCATTACTTTCGAGATAGAAACTCGCGAAGTATCGTATCTACGTACACAGCATTTAACTTTTATCGGCTACTGTTGGTAGGTTGACTAAATCTGAAACTAAAGGAACCTTGGAACATTCAACTTGGTGGATTGTTTCGTAAATATCACCATAAATTGTCTACCTTTTAAACGTTCATCATTCCTTTTTCAATACAATTTTAAATCCCCAACGCAAAACGCGGGGAGTTATACGTTTAAAGTCGTATTTGTGTATGTATGTCTGTGATATCGTGATTTTCTTTGTCAGGTTATATCACCACACGATTTCAGAAATCGCTGCGATATGTGCAGAAATGCACAAACCGGGTACTTCAACTGGGGCCGTGGCAGGCAGCAAGCTGGGCAAATGTATGGCATCGTTGCTATACACTTGCCTAGATGCAAAAGGCCCAGAACTGACTGCAGTGGTGTTTGGGAGAGCAGGGCTATGTCTAGCATCAGCATCAGCAGTGGTTATCTATGGACATTTTGTTTAAAAAACAAAAGTTAACAATTTTGGGAATATTTCTATTGATATCACGTAAATGCTATAGTAGCTCTCGTTCTAACTATACTCGGAGACATTTGCCACCATTTCACCGTTGAATAACCTGCATCTTTCAACCGAATCCGCTTCGTTACACATCATTGTAATTTCGCTCTTAATTGTATTGTTTTTTAGATTGTTTTTTGTAATTAGCATCTGATGAGATGTTGATTTAGTTTAAGGATCTTTTGTGATCTTAAGATAAAGAAGCGTACATGAATAAAACAAAAGCACAGGCTTTTGCAAACTTAAAAAAAGAACTAGGTTTTACCATCGCACCTCACGGCACCGAAACTGGACTCAAATGATTGATGGCTTTCTTGTACTATCGGATTTACGAGATCCTTTGTTCCCTCTACATGTAAACTGAGGAATAAGTTGCCTTTTGAGGTGTTCCCGTTGAACTATAATATAACCCGCTTCAAAAAAAAAGAGAGTAGGCATTAGCAATTTACCAGGTATTGTGAATGCCAATAAGGTATTATAAGTTTTCCATTAGGGGAGTGGACTGTTTGTCTCGATATAACATAAAAAAAAAAACTGTGTGAAAATAATAGATATATTTTCGCTACTATAAGTAATAGGCCTTTGAAAGGAGAGTATTATATAAATTCGGAAATCCTACTACTATTATAAACGCGATAGTTTGTGAGGATGTTTGTTACTCTTTCACACAAAAACTATTGAACGGATTTTGATGAAACTTTACAGTAATATAGTTTATACATCAGAATAAGACAGGCTACTTTTTATCCGGATACAATGCGGGCAAAACCGTGGGCAGAAGCTAGTAATCAATATAACGCATCGAATTAAAGCCAATTGTAAATTATCTATCCGTGACCGAGGCCAGGTGGGGTGGGCTGAAATGTGTGATCTTTCATCACCTTGTGTGATATAATTAAACAATGCTTAATTGCCAGAATTGTCACAGAAGAATACATAGCATATTGTTAAAAGAACTGAAGGTTCAATGATGGCTACATATCCTCAAAAAAAAACTGTAAATATTTGGCGTTTTGCAGTTTTTAATAATTAAAGATACTAGGTATAACGTATTTTTTAATGTAAATGATATTTTACGAACAAGCAGATTCGAACCTCAGAATGACACAAGGGCTCGTCTAAAGTTCAGATCTAGTCTCAATCTCAAAAACATCAAATTCTGCATTCTTCTCGAAAACTGTTGGTTGAACTTACGTAGAAAAATTGAGAAGTATAGAGAAAGACACACACGCTCACGACTGTCTTCCCCATGGTGGACATCCTCAGATACATACTCAATGAATAGATCTTTGAGGATACCAAGTAGGAGGTAGTCAGAGGAACGTCCAAACAATACGTTTGGTACATGCCCGCGTTTTGCAAGTAGTAAGCATTCCACGTGACAGGTTGCAAGCCCATCGCCGCTTATTGGAACACTAACTTTTGGCACTAACTGTCGAATTTTGGTTCTAGTGCATGCCGGTTTTCTCACAATGTTTTCCTTCACCGTTTTGAGCACGTGTTAATGCGCACATAATTTTTTCGAGGAGAAAAATCCATTGGTGCACGACCGAGTTCGAACCCACGACCTCCGGATCAGAAGTCATGGTATCGTCCACTAGGCCAACACAGCTAGAGAAATAGACAAAGAAGGTTATATTTTTGGTTGAAGATGATTTACTTCTGATTATTTTTCCGACCCAAATATCGACCAATAGAATTGCACCATTCGACGTCACGTGGTACAACCTACATGGTATTATACTGATAATTTTTTGAAAATTTTCTCTGGTAGTTGCTATATATAAAAAACAAAACATGATCCAGTCAAATTAACCACACGTCAAACTGACAGGTTGAATTCAATTGTGAAAATTGGAGATTTTGCATGAAAATGAGTCGATTTGGAGTTTGTTCTCTGTCCACCATCGATAAAAAAGTCAAAGGAAATGTTCCCATTAATACGGAGAAGGCAAAAAAAACAGTTTGGAACCAATTTACTACTTTTTGTACTGAGAGGGAATACACATTGAGTGCTGAAACGAGTGAAGATCAATTGGCAAACATTATGAAAGATTACGCTTACAATATGAAGAAAATGGATGGAGAAGACTATAAGGAAGGTACAATAAAAACAATGTGGATTTGTCTGTACATTTCGTCTCATGGTGCAATTCTATTGGCCGACATTTGGGACGGAAAAATAATCTAAGGTATATGTAAGTATCGATTCCGAAAATCCGTAAAAACTACAAATCACAGGCAGAATTTTCTGTCTATAATTCTGTCATCTGTATGTTACAATTAAATAGCAACATTTTATAACTCCCGTCGTGTTTTTTATCGTCTATTGAAATTCCCTCTTGTGACTTGTGACAATAAAACCTATTTGATCCAGCTTTAAAGACATACAAATTGATTGCAAACCGCATTACGATAAGACGTTTTGGAGATAAATGGTGACAGACAAACGAACACATAAACAAACAATCTCTGATAATGCTGGATTGTGCTGGACGTTTTTCACACAACATCATCTAGCCCCAATGTAAGCAGAGCTTGTGTTATGGGAACTACATGACTGATATACTACTTTACTAATATACATTTTTTTTTGTAAATACAAACTTATTATAGATAAACAAACGCATAATTATACGGGTAGAGTACGTCGCGGATAAAAACACAGAAGAATGATTTTATAAAATATAACAACCTTCATATCACAGCCATTGGTTTCGGAATCTTAGTTGCGTATGAATCTAAATAATCTTACTTATTTGTCACAGTTCTGCCATACACTGAACAAAAATAGAAGCACAGACGCAGAGTAGATACATTTTAATTTAGCCTGCTCCCTAAGCAACAAAACACAGTCTAGCTACAACATAAGAACCACAGACTATATAAATAAAAATTTTAATATAGACTCTGACTGCACAGACCACAGACAAGCAAATAATAATTTATTCCCACATCACTATTTTAATATTATAACATTAATGATATATTTATGTATTGTACACATAACTTATTAATGTATTAACTATCTATATATGTTTAAGTTGCTCACCGTTGTTCATGATATCACACTGCAGGCCCTGTCAGAAAATCAGCGCTGCACCTTTCCTAGGTTTGGTGCAGCATTATGCTGAGACAGGGACCTTTTGACCCCACACAACACATCTTTTTATCAATATCATTTTAATTTTATATTTATTTAATTTTTTGTAATGTTTTAATGTAGCTATATTGTCACCAGTTGGGATGTGTTGTGGTTAATAAATGTTTTTTTCTTTCTTTCAAACACATACGAGAACATATTTTGAGACGCCGTGTAACTTTATAGAACGCCAAATCTTATCCAAGTCTGAATCGAATTCACAAATTCTCCGCTGAAACTCACATAAAGAAAATACTCCTCCATGTTTCATAAACGTCCATAAAACTACGCATTTCCAACTGTATAAATCATACATTCAGTGGCAAAAAAAACCCTTTTATCACTCCCGATAGCAAAGCCCGTGATTTATCCCGCAAATTGACAGAATGTGTACAATGTCGGGTATTGGGCAGATCATATTTTATACTTTATTTTGGAAGGGTTCCCGAACCAGCGTTTTTTCCGATTGCGAATGCAAAAACCGTGATGTGTTGACGTTACGCCTAAGCAAGATATATTGACAAGAACGCTGCTTTAAGCAATGTTTTTATACCAATTGTAAGTGTAATACCATTATAGGTGGAAATATATATATATTTTTTACATACTTAATAAATTTATTCATACAACTATGTACAAGTAGGTATATACAAAAAATACAGATGAAACAGCTAGCTATCTAAAGACCGTTGCAAACGATCTATAGATAGCTCAACTGATCCAGATCACTACCAGGCGGAAGTGATAGACACAAGAAGAAGAAAAAAAGAAGAAAATATAATTGATTATTAGGCTTAAAATAACATTAATGTTTTTAGAAGTTTCTATCACTTTACAAATTACTTACAAGTTTTAATTTACAGAATCTCGCCAGCCGTTTTGGGTGCCCTGCCTATTAATATAGATAGAAAACAGAATTATTTTCCTAATTTAAGTAATATTATGTAGATAATTAAATATATTTTTTACTGTTTTATGTAGAAGTATTATTATTTCTGGAAATACTATATAAAAATTAACAGAATTTAAATAAAGTTGGAAAAATTTAACACACATCTTCAATTCTTTCGAATTTTCGTACTAGTCATTTTTGGTTTCTTAAAATTTAAATTAAATATCTACTTTTTTCATCTACAAAATAAAAAATCATAAGCTGCCATCACATTCGCCTTCTTGAATTCCCAAACTATGCAAAAATAGCAAACTATTTGTTTGAAAGAGTTGTTTTGAACGCGTCACTTACCCCAGTCCTATCGAATTGAACACCCCCTGGGGGGCAGTCGGCACCGATTTATACGCATTGTATCATACACTGAGTGCGGACTTGGTAAAGGGCTAACAAAAAAACAAACACGCTGAATACTATACCCTTGATAGGCATCCTCTGATCTACACTCATTACTTCTAAATATTGCACCTATCTCCGCTTATTGGAACACTAACCAATGGCCCATGCCTTGGAATTTTTAGTTCAATGGAATACAAATAGTAAGTATATTGTATGTAATGCAGATAGGTAACATTTTCTTGTAAACTGTTTTTTTTAACACTCATCTGACATATAAGACGACCTCAAATGAGACTAAGAGGCTTCGAGGCCACTTCCACCACACTGGTTTTCTAACAATTGGTTGGAGGCCTTAACCTGG
Organism: Perizoma affinitatum; assembly: GCA_961405105.1. NCBI lineage: Eukaryota > Metazoa > Arthropoda > Insecta > Lepidoptera > Geometridae > Perizoma > Perizoma affinitatum. The sequence continues at coordinate 1,717,102 of OY560208.1, read as the reverse complement.
TGTTAGTCACCAGTCACTAATATAGGGTTATAAAGAAAAATACCAGCCACAAGTGAAACGAATGAACTATTTGAGAAATAAAATCAAAATTCTAACCTCTTTAACATAAAACGTTAACTAATCTAAACGAAAATAGAAGAAACATTTAGATTAATTAAATAACTTAAAATTATAGAAATAATATAGTTTGCTTCGTGGCATTTCCTCGCTCAATGGCCATTGGAAAGTGATCTTTTTCGTTCAAAATGTATTCTAAATTTTCAGCGACAGCCCTAATATGGCTGAATATGGAGCGAAAAATACTATCTATTATTTTCCGATTGTAGGTCCGACCCTTTCCTTTGAACGATTGACGGGGGAATAAAGTTTTGATTTCACGTCTTGTGTTCTACGTATTTTTTACGCCTTTATGCCAACTTCTGCCAGTAGCTAAAGGTGAATTCCAGGTCACACAGGTTCTATACAAATTGGTCAAGAACAATTTGTATAGAAAACCCTGTCATAAAATTAGAATTTTTATGGGTCTTTATCGCGTTTACCTTTTTGATTTTTTTCCCGACGTTTCGACTGTATCGGAACAGACAATTCAGTCAATATTTATAATCGCGAAAGTTTCAGAAAAACAACCCTATCTTATTTGTGAATTTCTTTTTAATATGTTTTATGTCAAACGATATCTTGGCTTCTTCGATATAGGCTAGACCTAGAGCGTAAGATCATACATCTTACTTTATATTTTTTGTATTGAAAATAATATTTTTTAATAAACGATGAAAGCAATGAATGAGAATCCTGTTAAATATTTTTTGACAACCTTTTAAAATCGCTTTTATGGTTCCATCGTTAATTGCAGTACATTCTTTGGATTTGTTATCTAAACAAAAAACGATGTAACATACCCTATCTGATATGACGTAGGTTTTGTTTCGCTTTCTGTATATAAAATTCCAAAAGTCAGTTTAAACGTTATCTTTTAGTAACAATCATAGATTTAATACACTATCAAACAAATCACCCACTAATCCCAATCCAAAATTCGAATGCTAAATCTCTATACAGAGCGTAATTAACAGTTATTTCATCTAATATCAATAAGTTTGTAGGGTGGTCTGTGTACTTTAGTGTAGCGGTGTATTTTATTATCGCTATTTCTATTCCAGGATTGTGGATGATATTGTAACTCTTACTCGACTGGGAATACAAAGAGAGATCTTCAATGTAGAACCGTAGAGACAGGTGTTAGAATTAAAACTCAAGAGATTTATCCTCACTTTTTTTTAACTCCAAAACTTGTAATGTGTAAACAGTGTTTTAATTCCTGTGTTTTTGTAATTTACTTTAAAAGTAAATTGGAGTAGCAACGGGCAGTTCATTTGTCTAGCATAACAGAAAACCGCTGGGCGAGATGGGTTCTCGAATGGGTTGGGTTGGGTTGGATGGGTTTCGACGAGGAACCAGATGATGTGATGTAATTCAAAATCAAAGTCAATGGTATATAAGTAGTATATGAGTCATGTAGTTCCCATAATACAAGATATGCTTAGTTTGGTGCTAAATGACGCAGTGTGAAAAATTTACAGCATAAAAAAACGTATTTATTCATTGAATTCTCAGGGATCATATTATTATAAAGGATCATGTAGATAGGCCCCATCCGGATAGACATGTCTTCACCTTTTATGAGAATCATTATTTTGTAGGCTACTTCACCTTGACCTGTTCACCTTTTATGAGAATAATTATTTTATATGCTACTTCACCTTAACCTTTTCACCTTTTATGAGAATCATTCTATTGTAGGCTACTGAAAACGGTGACAACAAAGTACCCACAGATGTCGTTGAAATCGCCGATGACACGTAAAATGGCGCCCAAAACGTTCGTTATGGTACACTAGATATGCCCAGCAGTGGACTTGATAATGAAGTGTCTGTATAAAACATATATCATAGACGTATGATGTCAGTAGTATTTTACACCCCATTTATACAGAACCTTTCGGCACCGACCGAAAAATGGGTACAGGGGTAAAATACCACCCCAGTTTGTAATTTTTCATAATTTCACGCGAAACGAACGAACAAAGCGTATTTTTTATCAAGTAAAGAGTAAAAGCTAAACAAATGCCTCCTCAAAGGAAGACCCTAACGTAAATTACATTAGAATACAAATTAATATGATCACACTATGAAGAAAAATTTACAACGACTTTCCAACCCCTTCAGCGCGTAAATATCAACCTTTTTACTCGGATTCACGGTATATTTCTCAGCGTATTGTTGCTCGGACGCTTATATATATATGCAGGGAAGTATGAAACCTGTCCGTTTGATCATTTTAAGGTAATTTCCATCGCGCTGGTATATATAACGCGTGCGTCCTCTGCAAATTAGATATTCAAAAGAAAATATATCTGCATTTTCCCTACCTTCTATACTTTAACACTTACCTATCTTCACACTGGTTATATTATATTTAAATTTAGTTAAATATAATATAACCAGTGTTCATTATAATATAACCATTTAATCTTGTTGTAAGTATATTATTCTTCTTCTTCCATAACTTTTTATTTTCTCTCCTTTTGTAGCATGCAATTATTGAGAGTCCGTCGGCGAGTCCCGTGACCCCGCTATACAAGCTTATAGACCTAGTGCGGGGAACAGAAACTTACCTATGGTACGATTTTAATACCTTGTGGACCTAATTTTTATAAGTAAAAAAATTAGGCGATAAAGCATTATTATTTCTTGCAATTACCTACACTAGGATTATCTCAAGTCCTAACCCTACACTAGGATTATCTGTAACGTGGGTATCAGAAAATACGAGTAGCAAGGTATTAGAACATTCAGAAAATGCAAATTTGCACATAGAATCTGCGCCTCTGCCATCGCAGTGGGATACTCAACTTACCCATAGCGCTAAAGAAGTCGTCGAAGAGTCAGCTATTCTTTCTTTCATGACAACAATTGGAGTTGCTGGCTTTGAATGTACCAACAATTTGAATTAGTATTAAAAAAACGTGCAAGGGTCCATTTTATTTGACTAATAATCCACAGGAACATAAACTCACCTCAGATTTACCCTTCACCCCCTTAACCCTGTGCCATTATAATTATTTTAATATGCAAATAATGATAATAAAATTCCTTTTCTCGCTTTTTGTTTCGTTTGTGGCTCAGCTTATTGGGTTATACTTAATTATATTTAGGCTAGGTGCCGCCTTAATTTTTATTTATGTTTGTTTAAATTCATTCTTCGTGCATTAATTTATGCCCCTCTGATAGGAGTGAAAGGGTTTGTTATAAATTGCAATTTGCCTGTTTTCTTGAATTTTTGAAATTTTGGAAAAACGGTTTTTTCATTTGTTTTTATAATAATAATGTAGCCTTTGTTTCTGAGAATAACACACCATTATTCTTGGTATAATGGTGTGTTATTCTCTTGGCGTACTTAAATATTATGTTTATTTTTTAACATAATTACTGCAAAGTATTAAACTGCTAATGGCCATTTAAAAAAAACATCTATCCCTCGCAATAAACGACAAATCTTCAAACGTCCAAAGCATTTTTTAAGATTTCTAATCACCTTCCACGGATCACTAAGTCCATTCCGCGCAGTCGGTTAAGCAGATAACAATTATTTCCTTAACCCTTTTACGTTTCACTTTATTTTTGGCTTACAATTTGGATCCTAATAAATTACTTTTATAAATCCTTTGCTACTGCATCATAGAAGTGGTTGCTTTGTCAATGAAACTGACTTCTCGTAGATAATATTCTAGATCTTTCCTGATCCTACTGAATCCAAAGCCACAAAAACAACAAATTAAAAATTAATCTACCTATTAACGACCGTTTTGGAGTGGGAGACTATCGCGGGACACTGTTCAATCTGACGGTCGTTCAGAACGACCGTCTCCTTATGGTATTTTGGCCATAGTGGCCAAAAGTCATACAAATTGATTGCAAGCAACCGTATCGGATATGCCGTTTCAAACATAAATAAAACAAACAAACAAACACGCTCACGATTGTCTTCCCCATGGTGGACATCCTCAGATACATACTCAGTGAGTAGATCTTTGAAGATACCAAGTAGGGGGTAGTCAGAGGCACATCTAAATATTACATTTGGTACATGCCCGCGTTTTGCAAGTAGTTAGCATTCCATGTGACAGGTTGCAAGCCCATCGCCGCTTATTGGAACACTAACTTTTGGCACATGTCTTCGAATTTTTGGTTCTAGGGCATGCCGGTTTTCTCACGATGTTTTCCTTCACCGTTTTGAGCACGTGTTAGTGCGCACATAAATTTTTCGAGTGGAAAAATCCATTGGTGCACGACCGGGTTCGAACCCACGACCTCCGGATCAGAAGTCGGCGTATCACCCACTAGGCCAACACGGCTATATAATCACACATCGCACCATAGATTAAGTACTAGATTTAGAGTTACACTAGTACATATTCTATGGTGCGATGTGGGAGCGTAACCCTACAATGGTAACAGACAAACAAACAAACCACCTCTTCAGTTAAGCGCATGGGACAATTTAATTATTACATCCCGAGTCAAAATGATAATGAGGACCCAGTTAAATTGACGCAGAGAAATGGTTGTCCAATGGTTGGTAAATATAGCGTGAATATACAGATTGACAACGGCGCCACCGCCACTGCGTTAGTTTGACCGGGCCTTTAGAAACTGTAAAGGCCCGGTCAAACGACGCATCAGAGGTAACCCCACGTGGGGTTATCCAAAGTTCCATAGATCCTAGTAAAGTACGTTCTCTGTGAGGTCTCGGCAGGTGGGCTTGCTTAATTAATAACAGCAATAATTGACCGCCCCCAGCTGTTATTGGGAGCTATCACAACATTTGGGTCACGAGTCTGCATCGTATAGTGTAGCTGTATGAGAAGTCTTGATACTTTTGTGATAGTTTCAAAACTTTGCCAAGAAAATCATTTTTCGTTTTGCCGTGTCGTGCCCAATACATCATCTCAATTATTGAAATATACATTGTGAAGCCTGAAAAATACATACTCACATAAAGTCACACATGTTTCTAGGAGGGTTAGGCATAGCCATCGGATTTCCACTTGCTAAGATCCTGGCATACTACTTTTTCTCTTCACATTCTTCATACAAGCTGTCGGTTTAGTGTATGAATGAATGAATGAATGAAGGAATGAATGAAAATACTTTATTATAACAAGAACTTTACAAAACTATTTTATCTAAAGACTGTTGCAAACAATCTATAGATGGGCCAACTGATCCAGACTTATATGTATATTTTTAGATACTATCAGAATTTATTAGCATTAATTTAAAGAAGTTTGCTGTAGAAACTGTGCTGATTTATAAGCATATTCTTGTCTGCCTTAGCTGTGGTTTTTTCTCTGATTAAACTAGTATAAGTATTCTGCCTTACAAAGTACCAAAACTGGTATCTCCAACTACATCTCCGTACGAGCTAGTCAGTAATAGCCTGTGGCTGCAATCACACCGCTCCGGACCTCGTCTCATCTGTTTACTTACGATACGCCCTCTATTAAATCAATTTGCACTATTAATTATAACTTTCAACCGGTGCAAATTGGAATTTGACGAAAGGCCATTTAGTAAAAATCAGAGCGATCTACTCAAAATGCTACCAGAAACCCAGTTTACAAAAGTAGCCTCATAAACGTCACAGTCGGTATTCTACTCAAAAACAAAAAAAAAACGTCGAAGTTCATATTTAAATTGGAACAAAAGAAGACAACATTTTATCTAGACTTTCGAATCCTCTTGGTCCTCTGAAAATGGAATGATCATAATATGAAATAACAATTCATTCTACTTATATAAAAAATGTATATAAAGTTTGATTGTTTGTTGCTAAAAAGATCCGTAACGACTGAAACGAATTGAATAACATTCATAATTGAATAACATATCGATTTATAATAACAGATAGGCTTACTTTTTAGTCAGCAGAAGCTAGTATGATATAATTTAAAGGCTTTAATTATAAGACAAATCTTCTATGCGACTATTTTCATTTCAGTGTCGTAGCTTCTAGTGCGAACCTTAGTTCTTAGTTATTTTTAAATATAGCTTAAAATGTACTGTTTTCTGCAAATTACTTAAAAATCTTGACAAAAACCAAAACTACAACACCCGGGTATAATTACCTAAAGAACATTAGCTCAAAAAAGTGGCCAATTACGCGTCGCAACTCAAAAGCAGCCGAAATTTATGTTCGCAATAAACCCCGAGAACACTCCTAAAGTATCGCTAATTAATGTAAACATGGAACGATTAGGACTCCAAATAAACACACAAATGGCCTTCTACAGCAATAAATACCTATAATATTTTTAATTACTACCCCCAAAAAAAGACATTAAACAGAGAAAAGATAAAAATTGCGGCCATATTGCAAATGAGCATAAAATTCGTATAGGGGACAGTGGAATATTTTTTAAAGTATTATATATTATTAGGTGGCGGAACAGGGCCGCACTCAGGTCATCTGGATAAATAAATTATGATATAGTGTCGAGTTTTTAGCTCTCATATCTGTAGCTTTAAAGAGCTACAAAGATTTAGAGCAGTATTTATGAAATAATGGCCATTCTACGGCCTTATTATGTAACTTCAAAACGATTATCAGTATCGAACCCGCAACCTCCTGCGTCTCAGGCGGGCCTTCACCCATTGCAACACAGAGGTCGTAAATGATCTGATTGTCCGATGACTGATGATCCAATTGTGTTGATAAACGCAAATCTGGATGTGCAAACACTTTTAATCTTTACAAGCAAGACTGGGCGATATGACGTCTCACGTGTCTAATGGTCATACTTGGTCCGAGTGTATCTGCGGTCGAGTTGCACATAGATTATTCTAGAACAGCCCCATCTGCAGTTTGTGTGATAGAATCTGGTGTCAATTCTGATTCACCACAGTTAAAAACATGAGTATAAATTTATACCACTTTGTCTTTTCGTGTTTTTCAGCGGTTGTTTCTCAGTCATCCTGCATTATGGAAATGACCTGATTGCAGTTGCAGTGAATATGAATTTCCTGAGTGAGGGAACCAAAGAACTTGCACGTATTATAACTAGTATTTCAAAAATAATATTTTTTAATAATAGGTAAATAGGTTTTTATTTTTTGAAATCACACGGATTCTGTAGAACATCAGCTTAAAATCTACGTCAATTCAAAATACTAAAGTGAATATAAGATTTTTCACGCACGAATACGCTTAAAAAATAGGCAACAAACTGCTTGTTTTTTTAGATGATACTAAAAATATTGCTTTAGTGTGGTCCCAATCGAACAAAGTTTATCTTATATTTCCGGTTTCATCGCGATGAAAAAACTTGAAAATATGTATGATATTTAGCTGCCACCTCTATCCTTTCTAAAGGGGCCTGGACGTGAGTTTAAAAACCGTCGGCGTTGTCTAATGAATTTATGGTCAGGAAGTTGTCGCGTTTTTCTCCAGAGCCCGAGATATACACCGATAGCGATGCGCGTGACGAATAGTACGCCTGCGTGCTGTTGCAATTTTTCAGGGTTCCGTAGAACTCAACGTCAATGTTAAAATGCCATCATTCGTTGAACGAGCAACGTATATTCTGTCGTATCATTATGCAGGATATTCAAAAATATGTATACTTTATCAAAATTGAGTGATTCTGACTAAGAATGTAAACAAGTTTTCCTGAAAAAAAAACGGATTTATATTTATTAATGTAATCGTGGCTGTATAAATTATTTATACATCCAGGAATCAGCTTTTTTTTTATTTGATGTCAAATGAACAAGATGTTTGACATCGGGTTATGGGCCAGCTGGTCTAATAGCTTGTACTGGCTATCAGAGTTTTTTCTACGGCAGATTTCACGTCCTTGCGTTAAAGCGTCAGTTTCACTTATTTTCATTGGTCAAGCCATATCAAATACCTAAAAACTGTACAGATAAGTTAATTAACAGCTCAGAAGAACTTATTTTACTATGTATAATATATGTTTTGAATTCTGGAACCTGATAATGGCTTACGTTTCCGTTATTATATTGGCCGTCAAGTTTCGTTTACATCATAAATATTTTTAACCTACAGAACCCGTATTATTATTTATACACTTGCTCATTAATAATTTATTTCAGTGTAACATAATTATTTTCTCATTTTAAATTATTTATTTGTTATCAGATGTATTGTAATCCGGTCCTGGAATATTATGTTCCCTGTTTATGGACGTAGAAGATGCTTTGTTTCGTAATTAAGGTAACAGGTGAAAAAATAACGTTTACCGCCGGAATAAAACAAATAAATATTATAATGTTCATTAACTGAATGATGTTTTAATTTATTAAATTGCTAAAACAATATTATATTGGCATTAACTTACCTAATTGGCCCTATATCCAATATTTAACCAACTTCTAAAAAAAATAATTTCTGTCAATTCAGGGACTATCCAAAGCGTATCTCCGCCTTCTCCTAATGGGGTCCCCATTAGGAGAAGGTGGAGATTAGGTTTGTATTTACTATAAGAGGTTTCGCAATCGATTTGTATGACATCAAGGTTAATTTTTAGTTATGTTTTAGCACAAGTAACTAGATGGCGCTACAATAGAAAACACATCAGAGGTTTTAAAATGTTACAAAAATTAACTTATTGTATGTATTGTCGGTAATTTCTCCATGACGGTTAGTTATACTCGATTTTTTTATAATTTATTAAGTTGAGTATACACATAGTGTGATATTATAAAAAAAAGGAACACTTATTAAAGTATTTCCTGAATATCTTTCTAGCAAACAGATGGATCATCATATTTTTTTTTATTTCTTACGTTGATAACTATGCTGGGTTCTATTTCACTGACTTTTTGCTTTATGACCATTATAAAATATTATGAATATTGGTTTCGTAATATTTTTTTTTATTTGTTTTAGCAGCGGAACACTCAGGTTAATAAATGATCTCCCTCCTGAGGTTTTTCCGAGTAACCGTATGAGGTTTTTCAAAATAGCAGTTTTCATATGTTGAAATAGTCGCAACGCGTGTAATGCTTCTGTAACAAGCGTACATAGGTTACGGTAACCGCTTTCATTATGATCCTTGTGATTTTAATAAATAAATGAATTTTGACTTGACTTACTTACCAACAGGTGGGCCGTTTCAGGTCGCCAGCTAGGTGGTATAAAAATGATGTCGATTTTATGACTTGAAAACCAATTACTAAAATTTTCCATGTACGATAAAAGCATTTGCAATTCTTCTTAAGTGATAACGCTCTGAAGAATGCACACAATATTGACTCGACTATGGAGTCGAGTTAAATGCCGCCAATAACCATAAAGGGCAATGGTCACCATTGCCCTCGAAACGATCGCTTCTGACTATGTGGACTTGTCCACGCTGATAAAATCAGGTATATATTTAGAATGAAAAGCTTAGTCCGAAAGTATGTCGATTCGGTTCGGCAGTATTTTAACGAAGATTACCTTCGATTATATTTTACTAGGCTACCATAGACCCAGAGGAAGGTTTATATAAAAGTTGTACGACACATTTTACACAGAAAATATAGTTTCATAGAATCATTGAACAAATTAGCAGCCTGTTCTTGTATTTATTTTACAATCAAGTCTTGATATAAATCCATTTCAGTATTTTCTGTTTTCAATATAGATATTAATTATTCAGTCGTCCTGTGCCCATGGTTGTTACAATACAGTCGAAACGTCTGGAAATTAATAAAAAAGGTAAACGAGATAATGACCGGTAAAACTTATAATTATATCGATATTCATATTAATATCGTGAGAGCCGGTGTAGCGGCTGATTCGGCCGAGGATCTCAAGAGGCGCAAATATAGAAGTCTCGACAGAGCTTACTTATTTGAGTCTTTTGGGGTTGAGACTCTGGGTCTGTAGGAAACCGGGGCCCTTCGCGTTTTCAAAATTCTTTCAGGGCGACTGGTCGAAGCGATGCGTGACAAGAGAGCTGAATCTTATCTAGGTCAACACATTAGTATTGCCATTCAGCGTGGCAATGCGGCCAGTATTTTGGGAACGCTTCCGTCTGGTAGTGATCTGGATCAGTCGGGCTATCTATAGATCGTTTGCAACGATCTTTAGATAGCTAGCTGTTTTATCTGTATTTTTTGTATATACCTACTTGTACATAGTTGTATGAATAAATATATACGTTTAATAACTCCGACGTATTCCATGTATTTTTCAGCGCACCAAAACCCTTCCTGAAGTTTCTTCTTTCTTGAAGGTCAATATATTGTATACCTATTTTCATTGTATGTGCCAAACACACTTTTTTCCCCCCTTCTATTCTATAGAAAGCGAATATACTTTTTGCTCGTGAGTCTAAAAATCAAGATTATTTCATGTTTAGATAAGAATTATCTCAAGTCGATATACACTGTGGTCCTTCCACCGGTTCCCTATCCGTGAAAGGTGGTCCGGATATATTTTCTGGTTGGTTAGTCCGATTTCACGGACAATTGATTCAGGGAAAGGTCGGTGGACAATGCTTGATAGTTTATCGGTTGCCATTTTGGCGATGTCGATAATGTTAACTTTCTATTCCAAAGGTGCAAGAAGTATATTATCAATACCAGTATGTAACAAAATCCAGTCCGATCTAATAAAAGCTTACTTAATTAAAGAATAATAAAATAATAAAAATATATTTTAAAATGAATATGTAAAGAATATTATTTATTACTACTATTGTTTTTATTTTACTTTTCTTTAACTTTATTTTAAAAATATTTAGGAACATGGCGAAATGTACATCGTTTAAAGAAATTAATTTATATCTTTTAATTGTATTTAATTAAAGTTATTCATAGGAAAATATCGCTTTTAGAGATAACGTCACTCATTGTCCCTTTCATATTTTTTAAAATTCTCTACTGATTGTCTTTACACCAGAATAGGATTTCCTGTGTCGAGGAAATCGAGTATCGTGGTACCAAAACACCCAGACCCGGAAAAAATATCTGCGGAACATGCAAATTGCCCCGCGGCGGGAATCGAACCTGCGACCTCTTGCATCGCAGCTAAACTGCTCACCCGCTGATACGGCGAAGGCCCGCCTGAGACGCAGAAGGTTGCGGGTTCGATTCCCGCTCCGGGATAAATGTTTGTAATTTTTGTCTCGGGTCTGGGTGTTTTCTATGTATATATTTACAAAAAAAAGTATATAAGCAGTATATCAGTCATGTAGTTCTCATAATACAAGCACTGCTTAGTTTGGGGCTAGATGAAGCTGTGTGAAATATGTCCAGCATTATTTATTTATTTATTTATCCTTGTGATTTTAATGAATAAATAAATTTTGATTTATAAAAAAAATAAAAATAAAAATAAAAATAAATTTATAAAAAAATTTAGTTTGTGCCAACTGTACTGATCAATGAATCAAAAGTAAATCTTATTAACGAAAAACACAGCTAAATTGCCACTAAAACTGAATGTCGTTTGACCATTGATGGGTGTAGTTAGATACTTTGACATCGATAGTTCCGGTTTACGATCGTCCAGTAATTGAGAACGACCGCTACACCCTGTATAGAAGCAATCGCTCTGTATAGTAATCACCCTCTATAGCAATTACGGCCAAACGAATGTTATTGGATTATTTGCTTTTGTTTGGGACTAACATACAATCAAAAGGTCTATGGTGAAACTAATAAAGGGCATGGCGGTTTATTAAAAAAAAAATGTTTATTTTTTTATTTTCTGTTACTTTTAATTTCCTTTGTGGATTTAAAATAAAAGTGTTTTTACCTTTTACGTTATTTCGGAAAAAACAGACATTCGGCCCACTTGATGGAAATCGGTTATCGTCGCCTATTGACATCTGCAACACGTAGGACATAGCTGATGCGTTGGCTGTTCTAAAGTACTCTTAAAAATAATAAGCAATCTCAAATTTTGTTAAAACTAATTATTCGAAAGTAAATAGTTTAAGAAGCCATAAATTTCATTAAAGTCAGAACTAAAGACTTTGATAACTACTAGACAACCATTGTACTTTTATCGACATCGTCACCGCCACCGCGCCATCGCCACCGCGCCTTCGCCACCGCAGTTTGACCGGGCCCTTACAGCAGCAAGTAGATACATTCAGCGCATATCTCACCAACTGCGAGATCCCTATCTTGAAAAGCGACAATTTGTCACCAAAGTCCGTCCAACTTAGCTAATCGAAAGTCCAAATTTTTGCCACAGTATGAATATTAATGGCAGTATTCGTTAATCTTAAGCGAAATTGCGGCGATATGCGCGGCGGTTTCTTGACGCGACTTACTGTTTCTAATTTATGCTGTGACACGAACTATGGCATTTTAACTCCTTCGCTGATAAAGGTGTGAGTAAGTCGGATTTTGGTATTTTCAAACAATAATAAATAAATAAATAATTAATAGTAATGTTATATGATTTTTTTCCCATCTGCTAGAATCTAACAATTTCTACATGAGCGAAGACCTTCGGTGAGGATCCCGGTAAAAACTGGAATCTAATGCCCTTACTTATAAATATTTTTAAACAACTGTTTAGCTAAACTACAGAACTTTTGTTTTCTACAGAATTGAATTGCAGTTTTTTTTGTAGAAAACCTTGGGATCGGAGAATCTAGGATATAGAGAATATAGGATATAAATAATAATTAACACCGAAACAGGGCTTATTCACACATGATACGTGATATCATGATACATTGATACGTGTTTTTTTTGTACTACCCGCTATAACGACATTATTTATTTCTCGTACTGTATCGAATGAGCTGTCTTCTGAGCTGTTTCCACTGCACTATAAAATCCGATGACCCGCTTCAAAATAGATTTAAAAAGTTTCCCTTAGAGCAAGCAAAGCATCAGTAATACCCCAGGTGTTGTAGATTTTAATAGGCGACAGTAGCAGCTTACCATCAGCTGGACCGTGCGACTATTTGCCTCGACATATATATATATATAAAATAAAAAAAATCCTCAACATAACAAAAAAAACAACTCTGTGAGTTATCCCATTTCCCCGATTGAGGGCTTGTGGCGATCTGGTTTACCCGAAGCCAAAAAGTGTACAGTCACGCCCCTCCCCCTTGCCGCTCAGCCCCCCCGAGCTAACTTCATAAGACTATGAATTTAAATACGTTAGGCGATGTCAAAGGGTGATGCATCCGTTAGGTGGGCTAAAATGTTGCTTTAAGAAAGTAATTCTGGTGTTTATAAAGGCCCGGTTAAACTGACATGGTTGCGGTGATGATCAAAGGGGAAGATTGTTAAGTGGCTGCTAAAATTTGCCTGAATTAACAGATTATAACTACTATTGCTACTACTACCAGTTTGATCGAGGCTTTAGAAAAAAAAAAAACTTTCTTTCAGCATTGCACAAACTATCAATTTGAGAGAGTTTTTTCTTATTCCTAACTCTCATTGTAAAGGACATGTACGGGTTGCATTGATTTCAAATGGGTCAACTGACTCACTCACTAGATCTCACTGACAGTTAAATTGAGTGAGTAGTCCCAACTATCCTCATAGATGATGATAAATGGTTAACTACCTTACGCCCACGGCTTCGCTCGTCCGGTACTCGTGTAAAAAGTTAATTATTACACGAACGAACAATATTGTTTTAAAATTTGGTAGAAATATAAAATTTATAGAGTAGACATTACTTATCACTAGAAAGGAAATTATTTCAACCCTTACATGGGCCCGTATAAAGACTACACGCTTGGTTTGGGAATAGAATTTGTATGAGAGCCTATAAAATATTTCTTTATTTTATTATCGCTAAAAGGTTTTTAATTGTAATTACAATTAAAAACCTAGCAGCATATTAGTATCTCAATTCAACTTTCCTTATCACTGGGCCGTGGTACAGAGTAAAAATATTCGGAACACGATGAAAGTTCATTATGCATATTCATTATGTTCTCTATCCCGCATTTATCAGCTAAATAGTTTTAATTTGGTTCACAGAAACTTTGTACATAACATTGACTCAAGAATTAGGACAGCATTTCGTTTGGCTTTAAAAAAAACTGAAAACATAATATTAATATGTATTTTATAACCCCCTAAAAATACAGAAGTTAAAAAGAATTAAAACTAAAGCTGCGAACAAGCATTACCAGTTGATAAGCGGTTACCGTAACCTATGGACGCTTACAACAACAGAGGTATCACTCACTATTTTTTTTATATGGAGACTTTAATTTTTAAAATTGTATAATAAGGCTTTTTAGTATATAGGATTTGTGATGGTAAAATTCAGAAAAGTACTCGTGCTTGACGATTAAGTAATATCAATGTAAGATTTTTTTTAGAAGCCCACGCACTGTGGACGACCCTGTAGTTGACGGGTACATTCAAATTTTACTAAGACTAACGATATACAAATAAAAACTATGGTAGTGGATAAACAATTTATTTTTCTAAAAAAAAGTGTTGGAGCGTCGATTTATTATAAAAAAAAATCATGTACAATAAGGCATTAGTATTTTTCACTAATATTTTAGTATATATTTAGGGTACCAACAAGACCCGTGCCCATACAGACTACGTTGAAAGAATTCGACACTCTTTTTATTAACCAAAGTACCTAGTACAGAACCCTTAGTACACGAGTCTAACTCGCACTTGACCGGATGTATTTTTTTTCAGATAGCAGATTGCAATAAGCAGGAAGACAGTCAACTGCCGCATGTATTGCACCGCGCCTCGAGCGTCGGGGTACAATCAGCCACGTACACTTTGCAAATCTACACAAACAAGGCAATGAAGATTAAGTTTCAAAATTGCGAATAATTATAGTAACTTAAAGATCAAACAGCGTCCTGAATAGTTTGTAAAAAAATTAAATGTTTTTTTTTTGCGCGAAATATTATCTCTAGGAAGATCCTTGTGACGGACGAAGTAGCATAATAATAACATTTAGAAATATTTTGTTAAGGAAAACGCGCTTGTTGCGTTAGCACCTAAGGAAACAACATTTTTTCCAATATAAGTAGGGCCAATTTCAATGTAAATCGTGATCAAGTCGAGATCAAGTCAGTATCAATGTACCTATCTTTAAGCATCGTATAACCACAATACAGTCCACTAGAACAAGAAAATGAGTTTCATTGCACGACCACAATAGGAACCCCACAGTTTGTGGTCCTTCGAGCCGGATAACCAGCGAGCAAAATCGACCGACTACCGCCGGAGCACAGGGGTGCTCGAAGATCACCCAACGGTGCGACGGGCAACGTTGTCAAGACCGGCGCCAGGAGCACGGGGTGCTTGAAGATCACCCAACGGTGCGACGCGCTTCGTGGGATTGGGCACAGTGTGCTTGAAGATCACCCAACGGTGCGACGCGCTTCGTGGGATTGGGCACAGTGTGCTTGAAGATCACCCAACGGTGCGACGGGCAACGTTGTCAAGACCGGCGCCAGGAGCACGGGGTGCTTGAAGATCACCCAACGGTGCGACGCGCTACGTGGGAGAGGCGATAAGGATCACGCGGTCTCTCCGCGGCCTGGATATTCCGATAACCTCACGGTGCCAACCGTCGGAATTCCAGGTTAACGCCGTTTACGGCGGTGTGTTGTTTTGTGCAACACCACCAGTCCGTCAAGAGCGCACCAGAGCGCGGACTGAAGTCGCACATCCTCGCCGGTAAGGTGTTACGTGGTGCGGGGGCCGGACTGTAGGCACTGCAAATGGTGTCGGAGATTCCTACCGATGCCAAGCGCCCCGTAGTACGTGCATCCCTCTGCTGGGTGGAACCCCCCTTCCCCTCCTCACGATCCATCCCTGAAGGAGCGTATACCGGCCTAAACCACCGGTCCCTCCTGACGGACTGCTAGGGACGATAGGGAGGTAGGGGCGATCAAGAGCCGAAGATGCCGACCACAAGAAGCCAAGCTGCCGCCGAGGAGAGGACACTACGCGTTTATGAAGACTTCCCCGCGTCGCCGTCCGAAGAACCCGCGTCTGGACCTACACCCGCACCCGCACCCGCGCGCGCACGCACCGACTTGCGTTCCTCCGTTTCCGCCGCCCGTACCGCGACCGATCCGACCGCGAACGAGCCCGCGCCCACGCCCGCGTCCGCGTTCACGCACGCGTCCTCGTCCGCGAACGAGAGAGTACCGCCGCCACGACCCGTGACAGCGTGTGCCGCACCCTCGGGCAGGTTGCGAGCCCCATCGGTCCGATCACAAGGATCCAACGCTAGCGCCGCGGCAAGGATTAGACAAGCCGAATTCGAAGCAGAAGAACGACTCGCCGAGATCAGAAGGCAGGATCTGCAAATTCAAGCACAACTTATAAGCAAGAGACTGGCTGTCGACATCGCTACGATACGCGAAGAGGAAATGGGCCAAACTAGTGTGGGAGAAGCGGCAGAGGCGGAACACCGAGTAAGCAAGTGGCTTCAACACAATCGATCACGGGGGGAGCCAAGAGAATCCGAACAAGTGGATACAGACCAGGGTGCTATCAGGGGTCGCTCGGTACCAGGAGAACAATTTATGGAGCGATGCCCACTGGTCACACCGAATCGTGTTACGTTTGAACAGAAACAACAGCGTCCTAGATCACCTACGCCGACGCGATCGAGAGACAGAGGGATCGATCGATTAGCTGATGCCCTAGAAAAAATGGCCCGAGGAAGAGCGCCGCCGAGGCAGACGCAGGACTTGCCCCTCTTCAGCGGTGCCTCGGGAGATTGGCTACCATTCAAGGCGGCAATGCGGGAATCAACTAGTCTCCACAAGCTCTCACCGGCCGAGAACATAGCGAGGCTCAGATCATGCCTAAGAGGTGAAGCACGCCAAGCAGTGTCGGCGCTATTGTTCACAGCGACCGAACCATCGGCCATTATGGCAACATTAGAACAATGTTACGGACGCCCAGAAATGATCATTGACAACGCGCTAGAAGACATAAAGAAACTACCGCGTTTGGGTACGACCGCAGGCGAATTGAACTCTTTCGCCATCAAGCTACAGAACATAGTAACGGTAATCACGTGTCTAGATGAGCGAGGATATCTACAGAATCCCATGCTGGCGCGTCAAGTTACCGAGAAATTTAGTCCGTATATCAGATCGAAATGGTGCGACTATGCGGAAAAACACGAGAACCAAAGTGAAACAGAGATAGTCACGCTGTCCCGGTTCCTCATGCGAGAAGCGGATCGAGCGATGCGACATATGTATTCGGCCGCGCCATCGCGCGGAACGACACATACATACGCAGCTACGCAGTCGCGAGGAACAATGAACGCCCGAACATCGGAACAGCAACCCCGTGCGAATGATCGTAACCGCGGAGCCGTGTATGCTACAACAGAAGCCTCAAAGAAACAGACCGAATGTTTCTGTTGCGGAGCCGAACACGTTACCACTGAATGTGGTATGCTCGCGGCCATGCCGGTAGCAAAGAGATGGGAATGGGCAAAGGAGGCGCGCATATGTTTCCGTTGCTTGAACAGCAAACATAGACGTTTCCACTGCAAGAGTAAGCGGTGCGGAGTAGACGAATGCCGACATCCGCATCATGCGCTTCTACATGCATCGGAAGAAAAAATTGTCACTGAACCGACCAAGAGCGAAGAGTCTGTGAACACGGCATCGGCACATGTACCCGCGGACCAGAACCAGGTTTTGCTGAAGGTATGTCCAATCACAATCAAAGGCAATAACGGGAAAGAAGTGAACACATACGCGTTATTAGATGAAGGTTCCACAATAACGCTGGTCGATGAAGAGATTGCCGAGATGGTCGGATCGCAAGGCCCGACGAGAGCACTAAGCATCATCGGAGTTACATCGAGCCAACGAGAACCCGATAGCCGAGTAGTGAACGTTGAGATACGAGGAAATGAGCAAACGAACTATCAGCATATCAGAGCGCGCACAGTGAAGAACCTGACACTAGGAGGTCAATCGGTGAGAACCGACCTTCTCCAGCACGCGCACCTGCGGGAACTCCGTCCTGAAGTCGTCTGTTACTCACACGCGAAGCCACGCATACTCATCGGAGCTGACAATTGGCACCTCATTGTGACACGAAAGCTGCTAGCAGGAAAAATAAACCAACCAGCCGCGTCACTTACCCGTCTGGGTTGGATCATCCACGGATCAGCACCTAGGAGTATCATAGAACGGGATGAGGCAGTTTTGCACGTGCGCACATACCAAGAAGCAATCTTCTTGAAACGACAGTCGAACAATCAGGATGACGATTTGAATGAACTCGTTAAAGCACATTTTGACATAGACGCACTGGGCGTGTCGATTAACCGGAAGCCAAAGCCAAAGGATGAGCGTGCCAAGGAAATCTTTAACCTAACAGCCAAGCGAGTGGATGGTCGTTTCGAGGTGGGACTGCCATGGATCAATGATGACGTCACAATGCCACCGAGCTATAACATGGCTTTACAACGACTTCGAGGAATTGAACGTAAAATGGACAAATCACCGGAGTTCAAAATCGCATACACTGCGGAAGTAACGAAGTTACTGCAGAAAGGATACGCAGTGCGATGTGAGGAGGACCACGACCGGAACCCGCGTATGTGGTACCTACCACACTTTGCGGTGACGAATCCGAACAAGCCGAATAAAGTCAGAATGGTTTTTGACGCGAAAGCGTGCGCGAACGGAACATGTCTCAATGATGCACTGCTGGACGGGCCAGATCTTTTGCAAGCCTTGTATGGTGTCTTGTTCCGATTCAGAAAGAAGCCGATCGCCATCACTGCCGACATAAGAGAGATGTTTTTACAATTGAAAATCAGACTCGAGGATCGCGTAGCCCAGCATTTCTTGTGGCGCGGTAACGACCGCTCAGGACCGCCTCAGAAATACATGATGACCTCAATGATTTTTGGTGCAAGAAGCTCGCCGTTTCTGGCACATAGCGTGAGAGATAAAAACGCAGAAGACTACAAAGACTTGTATCCGCTTGCATTTAACGCTATCACTCATAACCATTACATGGACGACTGGGTAGACAGTTTTGATAACGAGGACATAGCCGCACGAACGATGGCGGAAGTGCAAGAGGTGCACAGTAAGGCTGGTTTCGAGTTAGCAAGTTGGAGTTCGAACCGAGATCACTTGCTAGAAGGGATTCCCGGCCAGAATCGAGCACACGCACCTAAAGAACTGGCTGGCAATGCGCATCAGTATGGGAAAACGTTAGGAATCCTGTGGATACCAGCTACAGACGAACTTGCATTCGAAACTGCTATGCACCGCGTACCCGACGATGTGAAGAACGCGACACGAACGCCGACCAAGCGGGAAGCTTTAGGAGCAGTGATGTCCCTGTTCGACCCCTTGGGTGTACTGAGTCCGTACACGATCACAGCAAAGATCATGCTACAAGAACTGTGGAAGAAAAAAGTGAGCTGGGACGAACCGTTGCCACCTGAGGAAGCGACTATGTTTAGCGAATGGCTAGCCGATTTGAAGTACATAGCCAACCTGCGACTGCCGCGGTGTTATGAACCTAATCAGATGTAATGCGGCAACAATTACACGTATTTTGCGACGCGAGTGAACAGGCGTTCGCCGCAGTCGCATTTTGGCGTTTCACCAGAGCAGGAGACGTTAGCGTAATGTTAGTCGCAGGAAAAGCCAAAGTCGCACCACTGAAGGCACAAAGCATACCACGAATGGAGCTGCAAGCTAGTCTGATCGGCGCACGACTCGCTATGGAAATCGTTAGAAGCCACCAATGGGAATATGATGTCATACTATGGAGCGACTCAAAAACAGTATTGCACTGGATCAGGAACGACGCATTAAGATAAACTCCATATGTTGCGCACCGACTTAGCGAGATAGTCGAGCTGACTCGTCCCGAACAATGGCGATGGGTGCCCACGGCACATAACGTAGCTGATGACGCGACTCGCGCAGGAAACACTAACTTACGAAGCAACGATCGATGGTTCGTCGGCCCAGCATTTTTATACGAGCACGAGGAACGCTGGCCCAAGGAAGTTGAATCAAATCCTGTTCAAGACGAGACCATAGTAGCGCACGTGAGTGAAAGAACACCGCTTATCGATGTTTCCAGATTTTCATCCTATGAGCGCCTGGTGCGAACCATCGCTTACGCGCTTACGTTCATAGACAAATGTCGAAAACGCACAAATAAGCTTGAGATGAAACACATACGTGAGGCTGAGCGCCTGCTCATCAGAGAAGTGCAAAGAGATAGTTTTCCTAACGACTTGGAACGCTTAGTCAAGGGGAAGAATGTCGATCGAACCAGCCAGTTGTATAAACTTGACCCGAAGTACGGCGACGACGAAATGATTCGTTTGAACGGAAGGATTAACGCCGCTACTGTACCGGAACACATGAAGGACCCACCGATATTAGACGGAGCGCATGAAATAACACGTCTATTGATCCGACGAGAACACGAGAAAAATCAACATGTTGGTAGAGAACAGATCGTTAACAGTCTACGCCAGCGATATTGGATACTACGCTTACGGCCGACGGTCAGAGCAGTCCTACATAAATGTGCCTGGTGCAGAGCAAAACGAGCGAACCCCACGGTACCGGTAAAAGGAGATCTGCCTCAAGTTCGACTGAAAACTCATACTAGGCCGTTTGCACATTGTGGAATCGATTGCTTCGGTCCTATGTGGGTAACGATCGGAAGACGTAGAGAAAAACGCTGGGGAATGTTGTTCACCTGCCTTGTGATTAGAGCGATTCACGTGGAACTTATTGCTAGTCTGAGCACAGATTCAGCTATTATGGCAATCAGACGAATGGCCGCCCGTCGAGGAACGCCGATTTTTATTGCATCGGATAATGGGACCAATTTTCACGGATCAGATGTGGAGCTGAAAAAAGCATATGAAGAGTGGCTCCCTGCCTTGAGGAACTACGCACTCACCGAAAGAATTGAGTGGAGATATATAGACCCGGGTGCCCCAAACCAGGGGGGAGCCTGGGAAAGAATGATCAAGACAGTGAAAAGTGCCCTCGCCGTGACTCTAACGGAACGAGCCCCGAAGGAGGAAGTTCTAGCCACACTGATGACGGAAATAGAACATACGGTGAATTCGCGCCCTTTGACGCACGTGCCTGTGGACCCAGAGGAACAAGAAGCGTTGACTGCAGTTGAAGCAGTTGGCTTGCCATACGTGGGAGAATGTGACTTAGCCGATAAACGAACTTGGCGCGCCACACAAGCCTTAGCCAACGCGTTTTGGGCACGCTGGATAAAGGAGTACTTACCTACGTTAGCACCGCGTGGTGACGTCAGAAAACAATCGAACAACGTAAAACCGGGTGACGTCGTAATCATAGCAGACGGGCTACTACCGCGGAACGTGTGGCCCCGGGGTCAAGTCGAGCGCGTATACAAGGGCCCTGACGGCGTGGTGCGGAGTGCGGAGGTGCGGACGCGAGGGGGAACCTTTAGGAGACCAGTAAGAAGACTCATCGTCCTCCCGATTACTTGAGGCTGCGAAGATCTGCGCCGGGGGGAGAATGTGACGGACGAAGTAGCATAATAATAACATTTAGAAATATTTTGTTAAGGAAAACGCGCTTGTTGCGTTAGCACCTAAGGAAACAACATTTTTTCCAATATAAGTAGGGCCAATTTCAATGTAAATCGTGATCAAGTCGAGATCAAGTCAGTATCAATGTACCTATCTTTAAGCATCGTATAACCACAATACAGTCCACTAGAACAAGAAAATGAGTTTCATTGCACGACCACAATAGGAACCCCACAATCCTAGAGATAATATATTCATATATTAAGCACATTGGAAGGTGGAAATGCCCAATCAGGCACCACTGGATGTATCTACATACAGAAAAGGTTGGCTCTCCAGTAATTGTTTTTTATGTGTACCAATCATGTTTGATTTAAGTTTTTTATCGTACATACTAATAAAAAATATGGACAATTGTCTGAAATAAATATATAATTTAATTTGTTTTTTTTAAACAACATTGCCAATCTTTATGATACTCATAACCCTATATAAGATATTTATGGATATTTTATGAAGATTTTTAGTTCTACTTTATAATGCATGAGACAACGTTAGTCAATAAGTTACATTAGCATAAGTAAATTATGTTTGTATCAAAGTACATAATTATCAGTTTTTACGGTTCTTTAACGAGTTTACTTTTAAATAATTTTCGTGACGTATTAATTATCTACATTCGTACAAAGTACAAATATTTCGAATATTCATGTTAAACAAAATTGTCTATAAATAAATAATGCTGGGCGTTTTTTACACAACATCATCTAGCCCCAAATTAAGCAGAGCTCGTGTTATGGGAACTACATGACTGATATACTATTTATATACTTAATTTGTAAATACATGCATGTTTTGCATAGAAAAACACCCAGACCCGAAACAAATATTTGCAGATCATACAAACACTCGTCCCGCGACGGGAATCGAACCCGCAACCTTCTGCGTCTCAGTCGGGCCTTCGTCCATTGTATATAACCTATTATAAAATTCTCATGATTTTTCTATTGCATTTGATCAAAATTGTAGCAGATATTATTTGGTTTTCAGTTGGTGTGCCACAATCATAATTTCTCAAAGTAAAAGAACATTATTTCAACCAAAAATTACAATGCAAATGCACACAATAAATCTCATAAACAAGTTATTACGAAGTTCGCGTCGGACTGTCCCAACAATGCAAACAAAAGAGTCGTACAAATCTTAATCTTAACATTCATTACGCGAACAAAATGGCGAACCTGAATTTATTCTAGGTACAGAACAGGCGACAGTAGCTTCACCGGCGTCTGTGCAGTTGTTTATTCATACGAGTGTACTTATAAATAATAATATTGTAAACATGTTTGAAAAGTCCGATGACGCGTATTTTGCTATTCTCCTGCTGACGTTTCGGTGACTATTATATAAAGTCTCAACAGACACACAGTACTTACACCCCACACTAGGATTGCATATATCGGTACTAGTATTATAATTTCTGTGTTATCGGGAACTACGAGATCAGTGGTACAATAACCTAGACCCGGTATAAATATCTGCAGAACATGCAAGCATTCGTCGTGGAACTAGGAATAGGAATTGGACCTCGCTCACTTGTTTAATTACAGATCCTTCGTCATTAATATGAACGGCGTAGTTTACTTATAACCTTAAATTAATACCAAACCAGCGACCCGCCACTGCTAGATTCATCCAAATTTTTGACTTATCCGTTGGATTTTCCAAAAAAAAACCCCCATGTCTTGTCCTTACAATTACCAAAAATAAAATCAGCCAAAACGTTCCAGCCATTCTCAAGTGATATTTCATACTTGCAGCAATATTTTTTATTATTTTTAACTTGCGAGTATGATCATTTTAAATTATATTTAACCGGCTAAGCATAAAAATACTTGCAGATACTCCCTGATAGGCCATTGATGGTGTATGGAGCTAGCTTATCTTTAGCACTATTTGTTGGTTTGATGTCAACAAACTCTTCAAGCCCCATTCAATCTCTCCCCATGATCGTAGCTGGTCAGAACAACTTCTACCGATAACATATTGGCCAGTTCTGCTACCAAAGCGAAACTGTATCTTACGCGGGGACTCCAGAATGCTAAGGAGGCAAAAATTGGTAAGTCACTTTAAAAAATAATAAAATGTGTAGTTTAAAAAAAACTGGCTTTTATTACGCATAAAAAGCTGTAAAAAAAAATTCACTATCCACGTCCTGGCTTCATCATGAGACCCCCGTTACCAAGGCCAATCTATTGGACTCTTCAAAACGAATGAAATGATTCAAAACTAGAATCACATGAGTTAAAAAAATAGATTTGTTTAATCTGAATTCTAGAAAGCATCGATGTGTATTAACAGTTTTGTAATTTTGATGATCGCGAAAATACTTTGGGGGATGGTCTACATCCATTGATATTTTTGCTGATGATGATAATTATTGGTGTCGTTGGCTATAAATGATGTTTGTTGCTCAATAATAATCGAACCCGTAACTACAGAGCTTGCTACCACTAAGCCACACACTCCAGAACACCTGAATGCAATGGCTGGTAATAAGCCGATAGACCGCAGGCGTTTTTAATTTTCCACGAGATCAGCTTTTGCCGTTGTTGGAAGAAGGGGTGGATTGTTGTGAGTTTGATATTAGTTTCATTGGTTTCTTACATAAAGAGTCCGTATATGCTTTTACCTTATGAACCCATATTGTTTGGTTAAAGTCATTGAGTTCTTGACAAAACTATTGATTTTTAGGGATATGCCAATAGTTTACAGTATATTCGTAGGAAACTTTCCAGGCCATTTCATGAATTAAAAACTTAGAAATCTGAAAAGTCTAAAACATTGTTACCTGTGCGGGTTTGATGTCCTCCTTACGGCATTAATATAACTATTTGTATAAGTATATTTTTTTACGTTATGTCGAGGGAAACAGGCGTATGGCATGCCTGATGGAAAGCGGCTATTGTCGCCTTTTCCCTGAATTGTCTGCACTAAAGGACTCCTTTTACTTACGTTTGTTTTTTCACCTGCAAAATGTTAACAACTATTTTCAGTAACAGTATTTTACTTGTAGTTCTCAAAATAAACAACTTGTTGAAGGAGTGCTTGAGCTGGAAATATAATTAAGATAAATAGATAATTCTTTATTGCAAGTACACCGGAACTAAAATGCCGAAATCAGTGGCGAACGGGACATTCACGCGAACTTTGAACAGCCACTTGATAATCATTTTCCTTTGATCTTCCCGCCACTGCCACCGCGTCATGAACGGGCCCTATATTATAGACAGTTCGTTGATTATCAGTCAGTCATAATGTCATATGACTTTATATATATTAATGATTATGGCGTTATAATACTGAATATTTATCCGTTACTAGCACATAAAACAGCTCTCTCCATCCTAAGCTTGTCTCCTGAGCATTCCTTGGTTTTTTTATTATTTAATAATGTTATTCTGCTTTGTACGGAGTTATTCACAATAAAGAGTATATATATCTATAAAAATAAGATTTCCAATCAAATAAAGATCACAGCCGTCCATAAATTGCCATAATCTCCTGTCCACCTCTTAAGAAATAATACCCACAGAAGCCAATCAAAGTATACCCATTATAATCTGGGATATAACCATAAAGATATCCAAGGGTGTCTATAGCTCGTAATAATTATGAGTTATGCCCATAAAATACGCGGGACACATTATTTTTATAACCTCGTAAATGTTGCGGCGATGTCGAAAGGTAATGACTATATTGATGTTAGCTGTCTAATTAGCTGAATGTGGGTGGAAAAGTAAACATCTTTGGAGATAAAAAACTAAAGTGATAAAAATGCTAAAAAAAAAACTCGTGTTCTTTACGTGAATGAAAATGGCACTTTTTTTGGGGTGGGGGGCTTTGTATGCCAGTGGACTTCTACAGGCTTATGGTGATGATGATGGTAATAATTGAGTTTACTTTGGTTAAGTTATACAAATACATACAGAGTATAGGTTATAGTCTGTGGCGCAGTGGGCGAAGGCCCGACTGAGACGCAGAAGTTTGCGGGTTCGATTCCCTCCGCGGGACTAATGTTTGTATGATCTGTAAATATTTGTCTCGGGTCTGGGTGTTTTCTATGTATAATTAAGTATGTATTTACAAAAAGTATATAAGTAGTGTATCAATCATGTAGTTCCCATAATACAAGCTCTGCTTAGTTTGGGACTAGATGCTGTGTAAAAATTGTCCAGCATTATTTATTTATTTATTTTTATTAAAATTGTTTTAATAAATAATTTGTGGATTAATAAAGAAACCTCTGAATAAAAAAACATTTCAATTTAATTTAATAACACTCCTTTTGATAGTCGGGTAAAAATGGTACTTCGTGGCGAACTCCTAGTTTAGTTTGTTTTCGTTGTAACCATAATGACTCCAGCAAGTACAGTCGGGCAGAATAAATCGATACATAAAATACACGTCCGCAAATTGTCGGTCGGTACAGTCGGACGCATTTTCTTTTACGATCGCCCACCAGCGCTGTTTACGTGCTTACACGAGATACGAGTGATCGTGCGGATTTCAGAAAATATTGATTAGTTATGGAGGAGGCAAATGTTCTCTTTATGGTGGGTTATTATTACAGAAGTATTCAAATGACGTCTTGTTTTTCTGCGAAAAACTGTCAAACTTTAAAAAAAAATCAAAGTAAGTTATTATTTTTTTAATAAGTAAACTCTTTAAACCTACTTTAGGTTTGACTAGACACTAGGTTCTCGAGGTTTTACTGTATTTGAAGCAAAAGTGCACAACTGGGCTAACAGCCAACCTCCATTAAGACGGAGGATACCTCGTTTCTCTGTCAAAAACTGACAAAACTTTGACTTTATTCAATGGAAAAGCAAAACTAGTCGTCAGTTTACTATTCGCGGTCCATAGTCTCACAGGGAAGTTTTACTTCCACCCCAATCAACAAATGCCGCATCAAAACTTCTCAACTCAATGTTTAGCCAAAGCTAATAGCGATCGCCTAATAGCGGCCAGCTAGTTGTTACCCATAAAGACATCCCAGCGCCGTTTATTGGCCATCTTTCGGCATCCGATAATACCCCGCTGTTTGTGGTTGCTTATTGGACCCCACGGAGCCGGAGGTCCAAATGAAAAATCAATTTTGAAACATTTCATCAGAAATTTTGTCTACTATTCGAATGACACGATTATCATTCGGTTTGGGATATAACAGTCAAACTATGCACTGAATTTTACGAAAGCTCCGATGTTCTTTATAAAACAATTTAAATAAAGAATACGGACAAGTGCGAGTCTCACTCGCGAATCAAGGGTTCTGTAGCTTGTATGTTCAGCAAAATAATTAAAATTCATTAACTATAAGAGGACCAAACATTTTAGAATATTATTATGACTATACGACGTACTTTACTATTCTCCTGCTGACGTTTCGTTGACCGTTTAGAGGTCCTTCCTCATGAGCACCTTAATTTAATTCCAGGACCAATCATTGCTCTAACAAAACGCTAAGTCGGATTTCAAGGCAAACATAAATAAGTAGTTAAAAAAATGTTGGCCCATACATCGACATACATCCCGGTCAATTCCCTATCAACAAGTGTAAATTTATAATCCGAAAAATCTATTTTTTCATGTGAACTACAAATGAAATACTTTCAGATTTGTAGCTGTGAGGGCCTTTATTTGTGCAGTAAAACCTTGCTTCTTGAAAAATTTATTTCATGATTCTAGGTCAATGGAATGGAATGGAATTTGATACACATTACGAGTGTCAAAATATAAAGCGTAAATGTACGGACATTTATGCCTTATATTTCATATTGTTTTGATTGCGTTGATTTAGAGGCTTGTAGTTTTACAGTTCCAAGAGACCGCAGATATAAGTATTCGAAATAAACTTCAACTTGATACCTCCACGTGTTCCTGAGAAAAAGGTGCTTGACAGACGAACAACGAAGTGATAAGGGTTCCTTTTTTTCCTTTTAAAGTATGGAACCCTAAAAATGAAATGCTGTTCGTTGATAAGTAAGGTCACTTGAGAACGGCTAAAAAATAACCAATTTGGTTATTTTTTAATACGTTTATATTATCACTTATAACTAACTAACTAAATAAACAAACAATGTAATTAGCAACAAAGTAATTTGTTGCTAATTACA
This sequence comes from Perizoma affinitatum, assembly GCA_961405105.1. NCBI lineage: Eukaryota > Metazoa > Arthropoda > Insecta > Lepidoptera > Geometridae > Perizoma > Perizoma affinitatum. The sequence goes on along the minus strand of OY560208.1, from coordinate 1,689,341 downwards.
TTACATGCAACAAAGTAAATGTAAATCTTGGAAGCCAATTTTAACCTCCTTCTAGATCTTGAAAAAAAATGAAACTTTGTGTGTATATGTAGTTCGGATGACATTATTATTATATGATATCATGGAGCTGATCTGATGATGGAGCCAGGAGGTGGATAGTGGAACTCTTCAGTGGCTACTAGTTAACCCCTCAAGTTTGGGCTCATATGATTCGTTTTGACGAGTCCAATAGTTGGCATCGAGGGTCTAATGAGTTATTAGTTTAGTTTTTTTTTTTTAAACTATATAATATTTACAAAATGAAAAAAGTAAAATAATTTACTTTATTTATTTAAAATTTATTTATAAAAGACTGTATATTATTATTCCGTTAAAATAAAATAACGGGATATTAATATACAGTCCACCCTGAAGGTATATTCTAAATATCGGTATATTTTTTAAAACGGATTAGTATTTTTATTTTCTACATCCAAACTTACAAATTTAAAACTTAAATATTATTGTAGAATAAGTTCACGACTATAATATTGTTAGAATATAATATTGTATTTATATACCAAGCGCTGTCGTTTTTGTTTAACGAGCAGTTTAAGTAAACTAACACAGGTTAGGTAAAGGGATGTATTGGCATACAATGAACGCTGCAATAAGGAAAACCGACCAGAAGGCGGAGTAATAAAAACTAATAGGAACGGGCCATTAGACGATCCTCGATTTGTGGACCGAGATGTGTGTATTTACTGGTTTGGTTTAAGGAGTTCAGAACACGCATGATCGGTATCAAGCATCACATTCAACCGGTCCTTTCTTGGTCACTCTGTAACGTGTCCTCTTATTACACTAGCAAAATGGCTTTAAGGTCAGCAGACAACCAGGCGCTAAGTATTATTCTGAGCTGACACCTTTTCTGGTACAACTTTGAACTGTCTAGATAGATGAATCAGGAAGGTGTTTGGGGCATTTCTGCTCAGTTCTATTTATAAGTAGGCTAAGTACAAATAGTTTTTTTTTTTTGACGACCTCTGTGGCGCAGAAGGTTATGTTATGTATGTATTTACAAATATGTATATAAGTAGTGTATCAGTCATGTAGTTCCCATAACACAAGCTCTGCTTACTTTGGGGCTAGACGATGCTGTGTGAAAAATGTCCAGCATTATTTAGTTATACCGACATTGTTTCTGGATCACCAAAATAGGATCATCATTATTTCTGGTTTGCAAAATTTATTCGTTTTAACAAAACTTGTTGTGCTAAACAAATGTTATTCATTTCATTGAAATTTAAGATCAAGATTGTATTATTTATTGTTTGTTTGTTCGACGATAAATTATTATCGTCGAACAAACAAACAAACATTCATACTAATTAAATAGAGATCTTCATTCGCTTTGCTTAAGTACCAACTGAAACAAAAATGTAATGTTTTTTCTGATTTCAACGAAGAATATCCTATTTACTTTGAGTATGTTAAAAAGTGACATCGCCAATTTGGCTACCACTGGCTCTTGATGTAAAGGAAAAACTAAAGTACGACTAAACAGCAGGAAACAGTAAACAGTTGAAACAACACCGGCTTGCTGTATAAAATCATCATTAATTCGTGCTTTCGACGCGCAATGGCCCACTCGTTATTGGAACAACCTGTATACCGCTTACCAACAATAGGGTTGGGAGAATTCGATTTTCAGAATGAAAATGAGTATTATCTAAACTTTCAGACCTCTATGCTCAGTGGCTGGATAACATCAAGACAAAGCTACCAGAAGAATGAAAAACAAGTTAGTGATTTTTTTTTTAATAAGTCTTTTTTTTTAAAGTACCTTAGTAAAATAACAGAAGTATAATGTAGCGAGTGATTTAGATGAAAGTGGTGTGGCCTAATTGCCCTGAACTGATTAAATGTGTTCTGACTATTTTAAAATAAATAATTTAACTGATTTATATTGTTTTTCTAATAAGAATCATTTTTTTGTTGATGGCTCTGACATCAAGAAAAGAATGATGGCTCTGGTCTCGAAATTTTCACACCCAATTATTTCGAAAACTGGTTGAGAAAATTAGGGGTCAAATATAAAAATAGGCTTATTTGAAACATCCTTTTCGAAATAAAAATACAGATAGCAATTTAAATATATCAATATTTAAAAAGCACCAGAGAGGTCAACCAAATACGCTTAATTTGAAGATGTCCATTAAGGGAAATAAAGTCTAGAGCGTGTTTCTTTGTTTTTAGTATTTCCTCGTTTGATGAAAACAACACACTGAATCCCGTCACTAAAAACGCGATACGTGCAATAAAGTCCGGTGTGAATTGAAGCAATTATCGCATTCGGCAATTGAGTTAATTATTCAACCGATATTATTATGAGCTGTCATTATCTGCCGTTATGGAGATGAATCTGGAATGGGATTGGGAATGGGGAAAGCGTGTGTTTTGATTGATGTTTAGTGGACAAAATGGAGAACTTCCCATGAACTCAATGCAATGATAAACCGTCAAAAAAAGACACGATTTTTGCATGAATATGGAAACTATGATCTGAGTATAAATAAATAATGCTGGACATTTTCACAAAGTATCAGAAGAGGGCTTAAACCCTAACAAGAGTTTCCTTCCAGCAAACCTTTGAGGAAGGGCACACTTGATAAATAGCGGTGGGTGGTGGGCAGAATATAATACACATTGTTAATGGTGTTTTACAGAATAAAAGAGTGAGAAATAGGGTAGATCGATTTGTGTGCCATTTCAGTTTCTCCCGTGATCATGGTAGGTACATGCAACTGTGCCGAATAATCGGGAGATATTCAAAATCACAAATCATAATAAATATACCGTTTTTAGCAAAAATTTAATACACTCATTGGTTCAGCTGGTGTGGTGAAAGAATTTAGCGTGTCTTTTCATAATAACAAAAGCAATGCTCCGAGTTATTTCGAGGCAATAAACGAGTGGACAGTCCCTGTCTAGTTAGTAAACAGACAAACAGACCCCCAAATTACAGGAATCAATAACACAAGACGACATTATGGGAGATTTATTAACGTACGCTTATTAGCTAGAGACGGACGCGGGAATGTAGACTGGGGAATATCTAGAAAGGGCACGGACTAAATTTTTTTTTTCATCTGACAAGGGCGGGTTCCACAGTCGTAAACTTATAGTCGTACACGAATGACGTTTCGTTTCTCTATGAAAAACTGTCAAAAAAAATACGTTTTTTAAGGAATAACGAAACGTTATTAGAACCCGGCATATGCGTTAACTCTCCGCATCTATCTACTAATGAAAGTAAAACTTCACAAACCATAATCAAGAAATCAAAAGTTATTGAAACGTATTATATTGATGGGATAGATAAAGGATATTTTTACAAAATCTTAATACCCTTATGTAATAATTAACCAAGATAATAACGCCGTACAGTCTTGTTATTGGTTGGTATTATTGTGTCTCATCATCATCAGCTAGAAGAAGTCCATTGAACACAAGCCTCCATCCACTTACTTCCAGACACATTTAGGATGTCATCGATCTATTGCGTCTTCCCAACTCCATAGTCAGATTTTTAGTCACTATATGGCAACATTTAATCCTCTTAAGTTACCGGTAATGCCTGATTAAAATTACCTGCCAAATGGCACTTCAACATGCTAACTCTGAGAGCTTTTTGTGTCTATGCTAGCCAATATACAAAAGTCGCTAGAATGCGACAAAGTATTGGTGTATAAAAACCAAATGTTGGCGGCACTCGCTGCCGTCTCTAACGTTTAATATACTCCGATGTACAGATGCGAAGAAAAGTGTAAGCTGAGATGAATAAGAAATGTTGCCATATGACAAAATTAAATTTCAGATAACTTAAGAACACAATACATAGTCGAGAATAACTTATCGTCCCTGATCTGTAGACTGGTTTAATGTGAGCATTTAACATAATTTTGATCATATCCTTTTTGATGTTAAGACCCACCTGTTGGAAAATACATATATAGTCCTGACTACACTAGGATTCACTGTATCGTGGGTATCAGGAACTACGTGCACCATGGTACCAAACACCCAGACCTAGAAACACTATTTAATTATAATTACAGGGCAATAATGTAGTCCACAATGCAAAACTGATAAAATACTGTATTCTTAGAATAACATAAAATATAAAGTGTAGCTTTAATTGTAGCTCTGCAGATACAGAACATGCAAAAATTTGTCTCGATACAAGAATCGAAACTACACCTCTTTCGTCGAAGAGCCGTGCCGGCCGTGCCACCGAGGTCGTTGAGGTTATTGCCCATTGCGTATTCTGCCTTAGTGTTCCAGTAACTTCGCCATGCTGACTATAATCATTGGCAAAAGGAAGGTTCAAAAACATTCACCATTCACCATTGATGCGTTCAAAAACTTCTCAACACATGAATTATGAAAGCTTGTTTCTTGGCTTGCTAAATGACAATAAAAAGTTTAATGTATAACTTTTTAGTGTCATTTAGCAATAAATGACAATAAAAATTTATCTATATTAAGAAATATAGTGTAATTTGACAACAAAATTAGTTGGATAAGCCTTTTTTTTTAAACTGTCCGTTAGCTCAAACATAATCAAAATGACAAACATAACGGTTATAAACATAAGTAAATGGTCACCCGGACCTGAGATAAATATTTGCAGATCATACAAATATTTGTCCCGGCGGGAATCGAATCCGCAACCTTAAACATCTCAAGCGGGCCTTCGCCCACAGAAGTCGTCGAATCCTTAAGCAGTTATGGTCCAACAAAATTACTCGGATCTGGATGTGAATTAAGTGTAACACTTTTCGCGCCGCGTATACGCAACATATGTCAGGACATGCCACGGCACAATAAATAAATAGCGCAAATTCCGAAGTGACCAGACCACTGTCCCAATAAAAGCTGACTACCGTCCGGGGTAGATAAATATTGCACCCTACACTGTTATAAAACCCTGGCCGTCTCTGTAGCTTCAGTCGGTGTATAGTTGGTTCAGTTTTCGTGCTTAAAATGTTCTGTGCGTCCAACCAAGTAGATTGTTTTACACGTTTATATTGAGTTCTGTATGACATTTAAACAAAGACAACGGTAGATCCTTTTTAGCGTTTAGTCGTAACTTATGTCAGTTGCCCTTGCTCTACCACGTAGTTTTATACTACTCGTATATGTTGTTATACAGATATTATATTGAATTTAATCTAATTTACTCTGGGTCCGTGGGGTACCGGGGCCCTTCGCGTTTTCAAAATTATTTCAGTGCGACTAGTCGAAGCGACGCATGAGACAAGAGAGCTGGCTCTTTTCTGGGTCAACGCATTAGCATTGCTATTCAGCGTGGCAATCCTGGTAGTGATCTGGATCAGTTGAGCTATCTATAGATCGTTTGCAACGGTCTTGAGATAGCTAGCTGTTTCATCTGTATTTTTTGTATAAACCTACTTGTACATAGTTGTATGAATAAATTTAGCCTCGATACAATCTTCTTTCAGTCAACTTTCGATATGATTAAATCTTGATCTAAACTTAAATATTGTATTTATTTACAAAGATTAAGCCCCACAAGAAGCAACCAAAACCAGGTGCGATGCATAGTTCAATGAGCAAACATCGAAGCTAGTTACGGTCGCGTGATCACGTCCACCAACGTTCCTTGTGGGAATTTGATTGTATGCTCTGCGGTTGGCAATTGACGACCTTCCTAAAATGTGTTTGCTTTTTGATGGTGGGTATTGATAGTCGGTTTTCGTGTAATAAAATAAGTCAACACTTTTATTTTAGGCACAAAAGCATACTATGAATATAATTTACAAGGTATTTTTTTTAATTAAATTAAATTTGTAAAACTCCCTTTGTGTATTTCCATACAACGCCCTCTAGTTACTTATGGAGATTAAAACTACTTTAGGACCATCCTAGAAGACACTGATCTAGAGTCACATCCCTTCATCAACTAGAAAAGAGCTGATGATCTTCAAACGGCTGAACAGATCAAAGAACACTCTCGATCATGACATCTTTCAAACAAGAACCAAAAGAGAAGTCGTCCTCAAAAAATGTTTCGGCTAGTCGTGATTCAACTTCAAGATGAAGTTATTTTTTTTAAATTTCTTGGGAAAAATACCAATCCCTCAGTAATAAAACTTTTATGGGACCACTTCGGAATAATTCTCTCTATAACAACAAAATAATCATCAAAAAAAATTACGTATGTTTAAAAACTAAAAATAGGTTCCAACACGTTAAACTTACACCCCTATGTTTGCGTCAGGGTTTAAAAACGGGATGTTAACCATGATTCAGGTGCCAAGGGAACAAAACAACAGATGCCGAGATGTACTGAATGTAGCCGTGAAACCAAAGGTAGTTCGCAATAAACCTCTCACTTTTTGTGAGAGAGAGGGTAGATCATTTTATCTGCTAACAACCATCCGCAAAGACGTCAGTTCCTCCTGTGATCATGGTACATGCATCTGTGCCTTTGTATCGGGAAACATTAAAACTCACAAATCATGGTAAATATCCCGTTTTAGTAAAAATTATGTGCATAACCACGATAGTTTCAAAATGAACAAGTTAGAGTTTTTTTTTTGATAAATGTTAAGGAAACATGTAAAATGAACTACTCTTTGAACTGTTTCACGTTCTTTGTTCTTGTTATCTCTGATTCATAAACAAATATTCGCAATAACAACGGTAAAGCATGAAATCCGAACAATAAATCCAGGGCAGTATCAGCGACCACTTCCAATAGGAGATAGCGGAATAAATGCCACTTGTCGACGGCATTCCAAGAATACCCTGTTTCACAATCTGGAAGAGGACTTTCTTCAAAGTAGTTTTGTTGAAAGAGCTCGTCCGGGGTCTAACACCACACCTATTTCTGCCGCTTAGTAGCAATGCTCGTAATACTGTGTTCCAGGGTGCCAGTGAAGTTACATTCACATTAAACTTTTTTTACTTTAATTATAAAAACGTTAAAGACCCTGTCTATAAAAACACGGACAATATTTTTGGCAGAACAATATAAATAAAATATTTGTTTATTAAACGACGTTTGACGTTGTACTGTCCTTGTATGTGACAAAAAAAAGTCGTTTTCGATCACCATAGAAGATAACTACGTTCAACAACCAACAACATAATTATTTGTATGGGAGAAAGAAATAACGTTTTTTTTATATATTCCAGACAATTTTCTATTTTTTTTTTATAACAACCTTATCCGAACTATTACAAATATTTTAAAATAAAAATAGCCAAATTTGTCTAGCCTTTCTCAATTGATACGCTTACGAATGAGCATTTAATTTTTATGTAGATAGACTAGCTTATGCCCGCGGCTTCGCCCGCGTGTTATGTTGAAAATTTTTTTAGAACTATATTGCTCACGTCCTCGGGATAGTTTTGAAAAAATAAAAATTACGTATTTTTTTACCTTTGTTTAAAGTTTATTTTTACCGAGTTTTGAGCGAATCTAACCAAGGAATAAATATTTCCATAGAAACTTTACTGTCCTGTTTAACCTCCTTAGTTAATTTACGAAAATTTGATTAGCCTATGTTTTATTCCAGAACCTCAACTATCTACATTCCAAATTTCATCAAAACCTGTTTAGTAGCTACGGAAAGACGTTATAACAAACATTCACACACACAAACTTTCGCATTTATTATATTAAGTAGTATTAACCAGAGTAAACGAGAAACTAGACATCCACACTAACCTAGCCACCCCTTCACGTGAATGCACTGAATCAATTCGTACCGTGCACGAGAGAACAGTCGAAGTCATGCAAGGGTCGCGTGATCCGCGTCGATCCTGCGATATCGATGCGATATTGTATGCATTCTAGGCGATGTACAGAGTAGGATTGTTTTGGTCGATCTTGTAAAGAGTTCAATTCGATGTCAAAGTCAAAGTGAATAGGTTTTTATTCATTGAAATTACAAGGATTACTTAGAAACGTCAACTTCTAACTTTACTTAGAAGAATGCATGTCGACATTTTTTATGAATATATTAAAATTTTTACTTAAGATAGTTAGCATTTTGGTGTATAATGTAAGCTTACTATTTTCTGAAATAAATAATTCTAATTCTAACTTAAAAACTACGTGAATGTAAATTGTATTTACGCCGATTCATCGCGTGCGACCAAGCCTAGAAGAATCAGGAAACAAACTCTGCTTGGTTACATGGAAGCTAATTCCTGACCCAACTCTAGTTTCCTGTTTCATTGGCCATCAGGAATTATGAGTACAATGGTATCATAACACCCAGACCAGAAATAAATATTTGCTGAACATGCAAACATTTGTCTCGCGGCCGGTTCGCATTCGCAAATCTTGCGTCTGAGCCAACTGTACGCCTGAGGTACGTATAATTTTACCGATATTTACTTATGGGTTGGAACTTGTTTGTTTGTTTGGTAATATTTGCAATAAAATTTATTACAAATTAATTTACTTTAATGATGGTTTTTAGATAGGTTTTATCGCCACAAGTTACTAGGGGTCACTGCAATAGACGATGAAAAATACGTTGCTAGTTTAATTTTTTTTATCCTGATTTTGCAAGGATACTAATGTAATCCCACAAAAAAAATAACAAAATTGCATAAAAAGTTATTCCAAAAAAATATGTAATCAAATTAACAACCTCAATCTGGGTCTTGGAATACAGGTTTTCCTATTTCGGGAGTCTATGAATTAATTTACAATGTGTAACATTTTATCAAACTTGTTCTTTATTTATATACCACAAACGCATATACCGGCTCCTTGCGTTGCAGGTAATAATATACAACTCTGTACACACATCATGGCAAAAGCTGAACGGAAGAACTGTGACCTTAAACTACATTTCTTGAATGTCGTAGATGGTTTGCATTGATACGCCATGATTTTGATATAAATAGGTTAAGTTGCATGATATATATATCATATCTACCGATACGGTAGGTCACTGTGTCACTAGATTCAGAGTACCGATGATATCAGGTAGTGAAACATTTTATAGAGCTACTTTCCTGACATCAAAACCTTCAAGGTATTTCGATGGTATTTTATTGAGCTTATAATATGAACTTGCGTTTACCCACGGCTTTGCTCTCATGGTTCCAACCTGCATAAAATTGCCATTTTGTTTTTATTTGAATTATCATATTTATAGAATGAATGAAAATACTTTATTATACACCACAAGACAACAAAATAATCAAAAACTTAATATAACTAAAAGTTTATCGCTTAAAGCGATAAACTTTTAGTTATATCTCTTCCAGACAACCTTGGGATGGAGCGGAAAGTATGCAATTGTAAGAATGATTGGTTAAGTTTAAACCAAGAAAACAGATAAAAGAATTGAGTCATTAAGAGACCAATGCTAACGATAGATAGCTCGAGTGATCCAGATCACTGCCAGATGGAAGTATCTGGCTAAAAATGCAGGGAGCACTGCCACGCTGAATGGCAAAACTAATGTGTTGGCCCAGAAATAAACCAGCTCTCAGTTCGAAATGACTGAATAATGTTTAATACTCTGGTTCCTTGGACCAGAGTCTCAACGCCAGCTATATTTTCATTATTTAGAAAACTGATATTTATTCCTGACTAGCTACTGCTCACGGCAACAAAAATGCAGCCGATTGAAAGTAGGTAATTTACCATTAAGGGAGCGTTCGTAAAAAACGCAGCGATCGTAAGAGACCTTTTTTCATCGACTTACTTTGCAAAATTGGTCTCCACGAAAATCCATTTTATTTTAACGGAATAACATACAGCTTATAACCACACCGAAGATCTATTCTGAATATTTGTAACAGATTTTTTGAAATTCAAGAGTAGTCTTAAAATTTACCTATTTTATATTATTAGTAAAGATGCTATGGGCTTGCAACCTGTCACGTGGAATGCTAATTTACAAAACGCTGGCATGTACCAAATGTAATGTTCCAAACATTCTAAATAAAAAAAAAATAATTTGGGGTTGAGACTCTGATCCAAGGAACCAGAGTATTAAAAATTATTCAGTCATTTCGAACTTCTGACTACCCCCTACTTGGTATCCTCAAAAATCTACTCACTGAGTATGTATCTGAGGATGTCCACCATGGGGAAGACAGTCGTGAATGTGTTTTTTTTGTAAAGATATATTGGGGTCAATCCCCAAGGATTATCGAATAAATTATTAAACAATCTTAGGATCACTATCCAATTGAAGTGCCCTCCAAAAGGCAGATACTTAGCTGCGCAGAAATTCGAAAAATCTATGTAAATACAAAATGGCTGCTTCTGGATTAGTGATGCGAAAACACGGCGAGATGTCAAGTATGTTTAATAACGATAGCTGAGAAAGGAGCACACGATAAACAGCCTTAAAACGAAGGAGTACAGTTGGAAGTTGGGGGCAGATTTTTGAATGGCAGGTCCGCGAAATGAACATAGTCGCGACTTTTTACCCGCGAGGTTTTCAAATCTAGCCAATACTTCCGTGTACAGGATGCTTCCGTTTACAAATAAGCAAATAAATAATATTTAAAAATAATGTATTTTAGCCAACCATAGTAAAGCACCTACACGTTTAAATACAGGGTTCATTATGATACCTTATACCTAAAATACATATAATACTACTATTACAAACGCTACGCTATTATAAACGCGAAAGTTTGTGAGGATGAATGTTTGTTACTCGTTCACGCAAAAACTACTGAACTTATTTTCATGAAACTTTACAGTAATATACCTTATACATCAGAATGACACTAAGGCTACTTTTTATCCGGGTACCACGCGGCCGAAGCCGTGGGCAGAAGCTAGTCAAATATAAAGATTTTTTCTTGAAAAATGCGTGTGCATTGGTACTTTCAAATGGAAAACATTTTCAAGAACAAAGAATTTTAAGACACGACAGCTGCATTAAAAAAAAATCTCGTTGCACTGACTCCTTCCACTGGTTCTTTCAGAATCTATCACAAACAAACGAAGGTTTTTGACTTTGTCTTATTGACCAGCAAAAAACACCCTGTAGCTCCTACCAACCGATAGCTTCAGCAAGTAGATAGTTCGCCTTTTCTTCCCAGCACTCTGACTAACGATGTCATTTGACGAGTTATTGAGACTTTTTCAAGGGTCCACCCGCGCTCGTCTCACCCCAGACCAGGCGAGGAAGCGCTTCAAGTGCCATGGAGATGACGATATTGAATGGTCTTGCTTAATTATTACCTTTTGCATTAAATTTGATGACTTTCGAAGATATCATGCAAGTAAAACTTCGAAATGTTGCTAACAATCTTTGAGTGAAATCTTCTATATGTAATATGAATTAATGAATGAAAACTCTTTATTGTACACCTTAAACAAATAGCATAGCATACAAATATCTTTAGAAGTAGAATGGTCGATATTATCGCTTAGAAGCGATCTCTTCCAGACAACCTTTGGGTGATCGAAATTAGCAAATATCACTGAGTCTACTTGGTAAATTATGTATTTCCGGTGTTTATATACGTTTGTTTGTCCGATAATAACTGACGAACCATTTATGGTAGGTAGGTTATACTTATAGAATTTTGGAGTTACGAATATGAGCTTACAAAATCGGTATGGGAGTTTCTTCTGGTCACAAAGTCGGTATCGAAGACTCTTCTAACACCAGACCAACTCGCGTGTTTTTACCTTGAGAAATAATTAGTATTTTTCCGACTGCCCGAATACTCACGACTTTGCTAAAGAATAAAGCCTTCACTATGATAAGGTATTCCAACGGTTCTCTAGTATCTACATCCAGGTGAAACAACTCATCCTGTTCTAAACAAAATTATCTCAAATTCAAGACGGTTAATACCCTCATAACCTGAGCGATGTTTCGTGAAAAATAGGCAGAAACTCAGAATAAACATGATATACCTATAGGTAGGTAGATACGCGACACATCAACGGAGGATAATTATTCAAATGTAATAGAGCACTGTTCCAGGAAAATGGAGGGTTGGCAGAAAAAGAAAAGCTTTTATTCAGATCGACAAAAAAAACGAACAACTTTTGCAAGAATATGATTGGTCAGTTGAGAATCAAAAACAAGAAATATTAATCAGAATAGCCTAGTTATAAGTAAAAGTGAAACAGAATTGTCCTATGGGCCTTGCTGATCCATCTTCCTATATGCTTTAATTATTTAGCATTTTACCAGACAGTATTATGTGCTTGTTCGTTTGTTCGTGTGTATTTGTATGTTTGTTTGACTCTTTTCATCCGAAATCAGTAGCTTTATAAAGATCGCTTGTAACTGTCTTTCGATGGCTTATTTATTTAGAGTTTATTACTTCATTAGTCAAATTGTTATTTCTGTAAATAATTCAAATGTAAGTCGCCTGTAAGTATTTGGATGATGATATATAACTTATTGTTGATTTATGCGTGACCCTGTAGGGCTCCTTTACACAACGGTCGATATTATTGCGTTGTTGCGTCCTACTTCCCACTTCTATCGTGGCATTGTAATCTTAGCAGGGAGTGGGCGATACCCCGACTTCTGATCCGGAGGTCGTGGGTTCGAACCCGGTCGTGCACCAATGGATTTTTCCACTCGAAAAATTTATGTGCGCATTAACACGTGCTCAAAATTGTGAAGGAAAACATCGTGAGGAAACCGGCATGCCCTAGAACCAAAAATTCGAAGGCATGTACCCATAGTTAGTGTTCCAATAAGCGGCGATGGGCTTGCAACTTGTCACGTGGAATGCTTACTACTTGCAAAACGCGGGCATGTACCCCCTACTTGGTATCCTCAAAGATCTACTCACTGAGTATGTATCTGAGGATGTCCACCATGGGGAATACAGTCGTGAGCGTGTTTGTTTATTTGTAATATAGCATGCGTGAATCCAAACTAATTATGTTGAGGTGCCCTAAAATTTTGCTTTATTTTGCTGACGCTACGTTGTATAGCATTATCGAGGCCGATCTCTCAGCAAAAATATGATTATCGCCCGCCACATTACCTACAAATGAGATACAACGCGCGCGGCAAATTATCATTTGTTAGTTGCTCGTGTAGACAGGCCTTTATCTTGTTTGAAGGTTTAGAAGGCCTTATAATTTTCGTAATTTTCGATCTTCTACGGGTGGAATTTCTTATTTGGTTATCTTATGTATACCTGTATTATTTACCTTAAGGTACATCTGTTTAGCCGAGACGCAATAAGCTGGCCTTTGTTTTTGGGGTTGAGGTGCTAACATTTTACAACAAAACTGCTTAAAAACGATGAAACTTTTTTTTTGTTTGAATCAATGAAAACTCTTGATTGTACCTACGCTATAAACAAATAACAAAATTATCAAAATCTTATTCTTATTAGAGTACAATAGGCGGTCTAATAGGTTACAAGTGATCTCTTCAAGCCAACGAGGATAATGTGTGTCTGTCAAAAAAACGTGTAAATATACCCAAGTTTCATAAAAATAAAATAACATAACACCATTTTACATTACCTACAACAACCAAAAAACTGAATAACAAAAAAAATGCATAATGGGCGGTCTTATCGCTGAAAGCGATTTTGTCAAGCGACGTTTGACTGTAGCTCTATTCACAGGAACACATAGAGGCGCGAGTATTTATGAAATAGTCTGCTTCTAATTGCAGGGGGAGTTACGGGCGATTACACAGCCGCGTCTCCAGTGGGCTTTGTTTTGCACAGTAATAGATAGATAGATAGATAGATAAATAGATAGATAACTCTTTATTTCATACAACAGGATTAAAAAATACTTTACAAAGGATAAGTTCTTAAAACTAGGTTGTGGTGAATTGATAGCAACAATAAATAGATATATAGAAACGAACACCCAAAGGTCACATACTTAGTTCTGACCCCATATTTGGATTCCCTGTACCATGGCACCTCAAAGTCAAAGTCAAAGTCAAAATTCATTTATTCATTAAAATCACAAGGATCACTTTGAAACGTCGGTTTTATCTACTGCCTGTTCTTCCGCGACCTAGTCAGGAAAGAAAGGCAAGAAAACAAGTCTGGTTATTCTTTTTAATGATCCTTTTACAAAACAACGAGTTGGAGCATTTTCAATCCCAAGAGCTTTTATCATCTAATTGCCGCAGAACTAAGTCTCTTATCTATAACTTAATAACTTATCAATGTGAGGGCCCCATTGAAGCTTATTATCTAGGGTGATACCTAAGAATACGGTGGTGTCCACAAGAGACAACTCTTCATCTTTGATTTTGATATTTGCTTTAACTTGTGTAACATTAGGTAGTATAAATCTAATACACTTTGTTTTCTCGATTCGCAATTAATTCCTGCAGAAAATGCAAATATTTGTCCCGCTACAGTGAAGGGGGTAATCAGAGACACGTCTCACACATTTTATTTACATACATACGCGCGTTTTGTATAGATTCCACGTGACAGATTGCAAGCCCATCGCTGATTATTGGAACACGCCAGCTGATGTCAATGCCTTCCAATTCTAAACTCTTAAGTCATTTCGGTTAATTCACGATGTTTAGTTCACCGTTTTGAGCACGCGAATTTTCCATGCTTGTATTTTCTGGTCTGTGTCATAAGTTTTTTCTACGTCACCCTGCATTCATTTTTTTATAATAATTTGTCCACTTTAACACAAAAGTTAAACACAAAATATCTAATATCTCTATATTTACACACAAAATATATAATCTATAAACACACAAAACAGATACTTAACATAAAACCGAACAGACAAACTAAGTACCTAATTTTATGTTGTGTGGGGTCAAATAGGTCCCCGTCGTTAATCCGACCGGGTTTTAGTAAGGTTGCCTTAAAGAGCGTTGGCCATTTTGGAGAATGGATTTAAAACGCCTTGTCAAAGCTCCTTTCAGGTGTCACATAGTCTTCGAGTTTTTGGTCATGTTTTTCTTCACCATTTGAGAAATGCTTGTAGGAAAAGGCCATAACATTATGTGGTTCGACCTTAGCTAACATCATCATCAAACATTCATAACAGCCTGTATTCTTTATTGTAAGCACAGAAAATACAGACAAAAAATCTATTTAGGGTTAAGGTCTTAACCCTAGAAAGAGTTTTCTGCCAGCAAATATTTGAGGAACAGCTGAAAAATGTCTGGCCTGCGTAAGATCAAAGGAAAGGTTGTCAAAGTTTACGACAAATTACTGATCGCCATTGCCACGGTGTCTCCGTGACCGCGCCTGTGTGGACTAGCCATAATGTTGTGTGGTTCGTACGAGCCTGCGTAAGTTACGCTCGAGCTGATTGATTCGAAGATTACCGTTGATTTGAGCTTGGCGTGTTTACTTGTAATGAGGAGGAATGAAACGTACGACTTCGATAGACAGCCTTATTGATTTCTGCAATTTGAGTGAGGATAGCCAAACTACGAGAGTAGATAGAATAAAAAATAATAACAATATACCTAATACTTACCTATACGACCTCTGTGGTGCAGTGGGCGAAGGCCCGCCTGAGACGCAGAAGGTTGCGGGTTCGATTCCCGCTGCGGGACAAATGTTTGTACGATTAGCTAATGTTTGTCTCGGGTCTGGGTGTTTTCTATGTATAATATGTATGTATTTACAAAAAAAAAAAATATACTTAAGCAGTATATCAGTTATGTAGTTCCCATAACACAAACTCTGCTTACTTTGGGGCTGGATGATGCTGTGTGAAAATGTCCAGCATTCTTTATTTTTTTAATAAATTCATTAAAATTAATAATAATATCGTATAAAATAAGTACGACCATTTAGAACTACCATCTAGAATTTACGATATTTTGCGCCGGCTACTGGGCCGCTCCGGTATAAATGTTTGTACGTTCTGCAGATATTTACTCCGGGTCTGGGGGTAGTGGTACCACGAGTCTTGTAGTCCCCCCCACCCCCCGACCCCCACAATACAGGGATCCTAGTGTATCTATTGGGTTACTTCTTTATGAGTTCCCGTCACACGACCATCGTGTGTGATCGTCGGGCGAACTGTCATTGTTTTTTTTTTTTAAGATTTTCCAGTTTATTTGATGGTCTATTTTTGAGTTTTTTTTCAACACCAGTAAAATAGTCGCTGAAAATAACAAACAAAAAGGTGATCACAAACATGTCCAAAGCCACTAAATGATCTAATTGAGAAATGTATATTGGCACATATTTCAAAGGACGCGTCAAACCAGGAAAAACAACGAAACTGGCTGGTATAAGCGAAAATGGGGTATATAGCAGTACTTGCTTTCAATATCATTACTTATAAAAATAATAATAATTCCGCAGGGCGCGCCTGAGACCCCTGACCCTCGTGCTTGCCTTAGCCGGCCTGTCGGAAGTGGAGGCGCAAGAACGGAACCTATGCTAAATAAATAAAAATAAAAACAATAAACCTTTATTTCAGGCAACAACATGAACAATATTCCTACCGTCGCCGGTAAAAATACTCGAATCGGACGACGTGTAAATTCCCGTTTTTACAATATGAAAGCATATACGTAGGTATGTGATTTGCAAATACTCAGGTCCAAACCACGGCACAGATGATCCATTAGCCCGATCGAGCATCGAAAAATGCGTGTGATAGGAAAAATGTGACCTCGCGATGATGCCACATAGGAAGCGTACATAGTACGACACTTTTCATTTTATGATGACGTCAATTTAACTTTGAAAACGGGGTTGAAAGATTACTCTACGGCATACACCGAGCCGCCATTTTGATTGCATTTTGTTCTCGGATTTTGTCCTTTACTTATTCTGCAAGACCTTCTTTATTCTTTAGTGTACACACAGAAAAAACGGACAAAAAAATTACATATAGGACATGTACAAAGGCGAGCTTAACCCTAACAAGAGTTTTCTTCCAGCAAACCTTTGAAGTTAAGGACAGGTGAAATATAAAGGTGGGTCTGTGTACACCGACAGATAAATTCTGATAATATTACTAATTATAACATACTATGCCTTGCTTAATTAATTTATAAATGTGAGGGCGTTAATTTATAAAATAAAGAAACAAGGCTGGTTATTTTTTTAATGAATAACCAGCCAATTACCAATTTTAATGTGGTATACGCGTTTTTTTTTCTTTTTTGTCACCCTTGGTCTGTACACGGACGGGTACATAAATCCGCATTAGTCAAGTGTTTGGGCGGCCACAGTGCACGGACGGAATGTCGTTGGCTGATTTATTGACAACATCAATTCTTATGAAGATGCCTCTAGTGGGGTGCGTTCGAAGGCGGGAGAGTGCTACGTGATTTATACTCTGTGGTTTTTAAAAGCATCGGTATTGGTAGGTACATATTGATTAAGGCGTAATATTTTTAGCCGCGACGCAAGAAGCGTGTATTATGAGATTAGGGTTAGAGTTGGCAGTTGCTATTTATCTACAAAACAACTTATCTGATTGTAAAACGTATTAACAATTTCAAAACAAAAATAAGAAAGTAAAATGAAATAAATTATAAATTAATAAATAATTACTCAATAGATAAATATACATAGTCCTGACCCCACAGGATTTCCTGTGTCGTTTACCACAACACCCAGACCCGGAACAAAACTCTGCGGAACATGCCAACATTTTTGTCTCGCAGCGGGAATCGAACCCTCGTATGTACTAAGTAGTTCGTGACTTAGACTAACATAATTAGTACATCACTTGAACTCCATGTGAATTTTCGTACAGACCTTTCCATCCAAATTTTGGCTGGAAGAGATAACAAGCGAAAATATCATTTTATTTAATCAATCTAAATATATATATTTTTTAATTTAAATAGAGATACCAAATATTTAAAAAGAATACCTCGATCCCTAGAAACTTTTGATGTTTGTACCTACTTTATCAAAAATATCACTACGCCCCAGATTTTAGCTGCCGTGACACCCTTTACCGATATTTGTTAATGAATTAGAACCATATTTAAGCTTCATTATCTTCCACGATTACGCAGTATTGTAAGCCTTGTAAACAAATAGGTATGCATAATGGGAATGGTAAAGAAACCAATTTCCCTAATAAGGGTGGGGCCAATACCACATTATCAGCTTTTAACCCTTTCCCTACCCATGAAGCAATTATCTATTCCCGTTAGAGCTAATGGGTTAACTTGGCCAGAGACACGCGATCAAACTATGTTTTTATTATACTAGTTGATGTTTAATCGGTGATTTGAGTGATTAACTGCGTGAATTGGAACGTTCTGGGATCACGTCAAATTCGGGCGTTTTGCATCGGTATTGTAAACGACTAGTCACTGGTTTTAGCCGTGTCAGATATGAAATTTAATTACAGTTAATCATTATTATATTATAATGATTAACTGTAATTAAATATTAAAGAAATCTCATAGATTAACTAAGATTTAACAAACAACACAATGTTTTGTTCGGTACTTTTAGTTTGGTTTAGAAAAGTGTTCGTGAACCACAGAGCATATATCAATATAGATGACAGTGTTCACTTAAATACAAGGAAAGCGTTTCATAATAATTTCATATATGACACCCGCATGGGTCTAAATAGATAGGAAATACTATAAAGCACACCAAATATGTCAGCCTAAATAAGTATTATAACAAACTTTGACAATGTTGTACAATGGGCGGTTATATATGTAACCAAAAACTATATAACTACTCTACTACGTTACTCTACATTTTAGTAAAAATATAAAAGTAACCCCTTTCAACGTCCAGATATCAAAGCACCCTCCATAAGTGATTAAATCAAAACTGTGACCGATTCTACCGATTTATTAATATTGACGTGTGAACACCTGCCAGCGAAGGGTTAAAATCAGCTGACCGCACCCCGTTAATCTATTACTACGATTTTTTAACAATTACGTACGTGCATATAATTTAGGAAGCAACCGTGTTGGCGTAGTAGGCTTTGACTTCTGATCCGGTGGTCGTGGGTTCGAATCTGGTCGTGCTAATGGATTTTTCACTCGAAACATTCGCATTAAAAGTGTGAAATTAAAACGGTGAAAGAAAACTTCGTGAGGAAACCGGCATGCCATAGAACCGATAATTGGAACGCATGTGTCACCAGTAAGTGTTCCAATAAGCGGCGATGGCTTTGCAATCTGTTAAGGGTAATGCGAACAACTTGCAAAACACGGGTTTGTTTCAAATGTAACGTTTGGACGTGACCATCGCTACTCCCTACTTAGTCTCCTCACAGATCTACGCCCTAAGTATGTAGATATCTAAGGACATCTATCCATCGTTGGAAATACAGCGTGTTTGGTTTTTGTTTGCGTACCTAACAGTAATTTCGTCACACGACCTCGTTCGTTTGCATTGAGTTTTTTTTACGTTATAAATTCTTTTTGGAATTGGAACAACATTATTTTTTTGGTTTCAATGAGGTCAATTAAGGAAAATAATAATTATGTCACGGCATACTAAATTAAACTATTTTCGGTACATTGTCAAATCCTAAGCAAACGTATAAATAATGTAATTAAAGCAAATTAGCAGGGTACGTTATTATCGTGCCCAACAATATGAGGGGATAAATATTTATTAAAGGCCCCCAAAGTGTCCACTATTGGGTCACTACAGTGAGCTCCGAAACTTGACCCTTCGAATGGATGTGGCGTAAAATTCTCAAGCTAGGTAGATAGTTACAGAAAGTTCATAGCAAAGGTAGGTACGAGGAAGCGTAAGTTGTACTTACCTGAGAGAAAAATACAACTGATTGACATTATAATAGTAGATAAGAATTCCATTTTGTATTTGAATGGATACAGATAAATGTAATTTTGTTAGATATTTGGGAAGATTATACTTTGGTTACATTTATATGTGCCATTTTTTTTCAAAATGTCCAGTTTTTAGGTAATTACATACAGTTTAGCAAAGGAATAAAACAAAACTGAGAGCGGCATTTTTCTTTGATGTAAAAATATTTGAAATTTCACAAACAAAAAACCTGCCTATGACCAGTCCTCTTACATTTCCTTAGACTATGTCACATCTAGACTCACGCATGATCCTATTAATATTATAAATTATGTCAAATATTTAATTTATAATGTATGAATTATATTAACACTAATAATCTCCGTATCAGCTGAATCGATTTGAATGAAATATGGAACAGGTACCTAAGATAACACATTATAGTCTAGGTAACTACTTTGTATCCGAGTACAATGGCTTTAATTAATTGACCAAATTATTTGTGTATTGTTACTCCAATTTGACAAAACCAAGTGTACTGTGAATTTCCTACTGTGAATAAATAAGTATAACGCAGTTGCATTCGTAGGCAAAGGCTAGTAGTCGATAAACCTATTATTATATTACAGTACCGCGCGTTATAAATTACCACATCCACTTCTTCAGCTCTCCACTTGTCATACTTGGTCAAACTGCGTTAAAATATGTAACCCCCGGGGCGAACCCACTTGTTCCTTGACTGTCACGCGTTCTTATATAATTCAAGGTTTACCTTCACCGTTCCAATGGACTTTGATAGCTATTTTCGACTATGTTGAAATAGGCTCCATTGTGTATATGATTAAATTATCACCCACGCATTACCAGTAACTTTATTTGACAATGAAGCCACTTTATCCTTAGTAAAAGAAAGGTCATCAAAATGTAAGCTTTGTGGAGCTTCTAGAAATGTAACCAAAACAAAGTTGGCTAACAGTGGCGATAGTCTGGTAAGCGGCTTTGCTATGGCTTTTTGCAAGGCGCTTTTCATTGCACTGTCAAATAATTTCTCAATTTTGAATATGGTTATAAAACTGCATAACTACAATCAAAGAAGTATTCATGAGATTTGATTCCCCTTCTAAATAATAATATAATTACTGAAATCGACTTCGTGTTCTCGGAGTAGGTAGTCGCAACACATAATAGATAGGTATGTAAGTAGTATATTAAATACTCATATTGTTAGCTGGCTAATAAGTTTAGAACACCGCACTTTCAATATAAAATTATTAGACAAAGGCCTCCAGTTAAGTTGCCAGAAAATATTCAGCAAAACTTTGATAACAAATAACGCCAGATTTCTGCGATAAATATCAATGAGCTACAGAATCATCGATCAGAACTAACTTTTCACATCTTTACAGGAGTTAGCAAGTTGTTCTCGCAATAATGATGCATCGCACCACTTAAAACGAAAAACAATACGAAAGTTTTAGCTATAAATAATGTAGAAGAGATTATGGGGGTATATCAGTATCCCGTACTAAGGTGTAACATTCTTGCATCGGAAAGGCAGAGAATTCATTTTACACCTAAAAATAATTATGACTTCCGTGGCGTAAATAGATTTTCACTCATTGCATCTTTTAAATGCATAAAGTATACCCACCTATCTATCATATTGTTTTGTATTATTATGTGTGTTTTTTTCAAGTTTATTACGTACCCACAAAGTGAGAAATGAGAAAATATCGCATTAGGTTGAGATGTTGATTTCATAATACCGAAATAGTTTCATGGTAGTGGTCATTCGACAATGTTTTCTGTCGATTAAGACTGGACCACACGCTGTGTTCTCGATAATGATATAACTTACCTACTTATTTTAGTTTCTTTTGAACCGAGAAAATCTTTTAAATGGAACGCGGTTGCTGGTGTTTTTGTGGATTTATATTTATAAGAGCGCCATCTGTGTGTTTTATGTGGAAGCACGTAGCTTCGCTATGATTTTATATTGGTAGTTCGTTGCTCATCGCTTAATATCGATTTGATGTAACGTAGTTCAATCTTGTGGCAAGAGATGTCGCTGCAAAAGGGTAAAAAAAAAACTTTCGCTACAAATACTACCGTACAATTGCAAAAAACCAACAAGCTCAAGACTGTACGCCCCTCATCTTTAAATACTATGTGCGTAGATCATATCTTTAGAGTCCAAACATTTTTTGCACAGGTTGCAAGACTATCGCCGCTTATTTAGATAAAGATATAATTTAATAGAATAGAGTTGGAATAATTTATTTTAAGATCATTGATGATCACAACAATTTAAACGTAAAAAAAAAACCAAAAGAGTTATTGCGACCTTGCCAGGATTCGAACCTGGAATCTTCTGATCCGTAGTCAGACGCGTTATCCATTGCGCCACAAGGCCGGTTGATAGACGTTACGAAATAAGCGAAGTATTTCCTAATTATCGGCTTGTGACCTTGGATGTGTGGCGGTGACGTCACTTGCTCACCAAATGCTAATTTTTTTCGGAAATGGTTTACAGTAAATTAACAGTAGGTACTGATAAATATTATCAGTGTCGGAAGGTGAGAATGAATAACATTATGAAAATAAATTAAACGATTCCCACTAACATACGTGCGTAGGTACTTGGTAGGTACCAAGTAGGGGTTAGTCAGAGGCATTTCCAAACATTGTATGATGGCACAGGCCCGCGTTTTCAGGTAGTTTGCATTCCATCGCCGCTTATTGGAACACTACCTAGGCACATGCCTTTGAATTTCTAGTGGTAGGTAGGTATGCCGCGGTATCCTTACGATGTTTTCCTTCACCGTTTTGAGCACCTATTAAACGTATTAAGTAACGTTAAAAACTTATTTCATGGAAAAAATACATAAGTACTTAAGTTTATCGATTTTAAACAGTATTTTGATTTCTTGTGATTTTGAAATGAAACATATCAGAGACAAATTAGTGTTTAGTTATCTGTTTTAATCCTTATAAGTACCAGTGGTAAGGCACTCAATTCCTAAAATCTATTTCCATTTACATCTAAATTGAATAACCTTGAAATCATTCAACATGACAACTTTTAACCTCAAATTTGATAATTTAATCTCACATCCAAGCGTTCAGAACTTTGCTCTTTTTGCGGACGGTACCTAACGATTCAACTGAAGCGTAGGAACGGTACCGTCAGCAGCGACGTGTGACAAACGACTGTTGGGAAGTAGAATCGTTAGTCAGTTTTTCTGCCGATGCCAATAATAAACAGTGGGAGATTTTGAGGAAAGTTGAATATAATTTCGTACTATTATTTTTAACTAGCTTCTGCTCACGGCTTCGCCCGCGTGGTACCCGGTTAAAAAGTAGCATATGTGTTATTCTGATGTATAAGCTATATTACTGTACAGTTTTATCAAAATCCGTTCAATAGTTTTTGCGTGAAAGAGTAACAAACATCCATCCTCACAAACTTTCGCGTTTATAATAGTAGTAGGATTTAATTCACTCGCCTTGAAAAGTATGCAATGTTTTCAATATTAACTTCTCTTATAAATTCAACGGAAATCAATCCATGTAAATAAACCACGATGAAAGAGGTTTCAATCGATGGATAGATAGAAAATACTTTATTTCTCTCTAAAAAATAACGAACAGACACAAAAATAAGGCAATTATTTTAGGTAGTTACCTACTCTATAGAGTGACGTTCAACTATAAGTAGGTTTTATAACTAGCTATAGTTTTCATGTTACGTTTTAGAGTCGAATTTCCATTATGGTTTTCGATAATAATACCAGCTTGGATAAGTTTTTTTTGTTGCAAACGACCTGTTAGTGAGAGTTTACCGTATCCTATGGACGCTTCCAATTCCTGAGTCACTCGCGCGTTGCCGACCCTAAGACAACAGGATAATATGCCTGTAATTTTACTGACACTGGCCATACTCTTCAATGTGAAACACGCTAAATACGAGCATTGCTGCTTAGACACAGCGATAGACCGGTCCATACCTATAACTGTCGCTAAGTATGTGTTAGACCATTTGTACCCCTTGTAATCTTTAATCAGGGAAATACTTAGGTACACCATTGTAAGTACTTCCTCGGACAAGCCCTTAGGCAAACTTTGAAAATGTTACACAATGGGCTTTCTTGTTGCAAGTTTGTGATCTCTACCAGCAAACCTTTGGATGGAATGGACTGTACGAAAGATTACAAGGGATTCAAATGGTCTATCACATACTATGAATATACTTTAAAGAGTGCAGTATAAGGCTCTTCTATGAGCAAACAATTTAAACAAACTCTATTAAAATAATCAAAGTACCTAGTCTGAAGCGATGCCCATTATCACTCGTAATAAATCACGCATACGAAATATTCTCATCAGCGCGTAGAAATGCAAAAAAACTTCCGCAATTCTACTGATGAGGCTAATTTTTTCTCGACTGATATTAAGTCATGTTTAAGGCGCCTGTCGTTACCCTTAATAGTAATAGATATTTTATTTTGTCGCGTTCTTTTGGGGTGTTTACACAATATTCGCGGGGTTGATTTTGGGAACGCATTGTGAAATAAATATTGAGACAATAGACAAATATGTTGGGTTTTTATGCTTCGACATCATGATATGTAAATCCATTTACATCAATTAATTTACAGATGGACTATGTATTTTTGTGAAATAATGCTTGCATTGTGAATAATGTATCTAACACTGGCTGTTTTCGCTTTCTGTCAATGTAAATTATATAAATCGAATTTAATAGCTGTTAGGCTAGTCAAAATGCGGCAGAGCATAATTTTTTTTATTTCCACCTTTCGTCACAGTGAAAAAGTAGCTTTTTCGATCAATCGAGATTCTAAATCGAGTGCTCCCGAAATAGTTACCCTGATACATTCGTTCGTTAATAGGTTTTTCCTTCATAAGGCGAATGTTTACTAATTTATTATCTCTGATATTAAAAGGGAAGATATGCATTAAAGTAATTTTGGATATTTTGAGGATTGTCACGGTTTGTTTAGCAATGTTAATGGTAGGCAGCATTTTTATTAAGGCTCGGACAGGCTCTTAGTGAGCTCAGCCGTGACAAAGAGCTGCTTAAGATTTTTATGTATTTTGATAAATTCCGTTAGAAGTTACTTGGTGATTGTCAAAAAATATTGTGCGAAAGACAGCGTGAAATCAAAATCAAAACGGCCAAGTGCGATTCAGACTCGCTCATTGAGGGTTCTGTACCATCGCACAGAATTCATATACTTAAACACCTTATTATTTAGCAAAAAAGATAATTAAAAGATAATTTTGACCTTTTAATTTAACCCTTGTTCACACTAAATAAAAAAGGAACTCAGTTTTCTTATTATTATTATATTCCACGTTAGAGACTAAAGTAACACAATATTCTATGAAAATTGCAAATAACTGCAATAAAACGGTTAAATTAATTGAATCTGATATTTTTCTATGGGATGTAAAAAAGTCCTCTTAAGTATTGACTAGAATATTTTTATTATATGCTATGAGGAAGGCAGTAGTACCTAACACGTATTCTGTGAACATTTAAACTTTTAACTAGCAACTATGACACAATTCTGAGACAGACAGACAGACGGACATCCTAGATCGAGTACTATGGTTGCATTTGCGCCCTTTTACTAGGTATCAAAAATTCAATAACTTTAAAACATTAAATTATTAAGCGCTTTACTACGATTGT
Organism: Perizoma affinitatum; assembly: GCA_961405105.1. Lineage (NCBI taxonomy): Eukaryota > Metazoa > Arthropoda > Insecta > Lepidoptera > Geometridae > Perizoma > Perizoma affinitatum. The sequence continues at coordinate 1,663,906 of OY560208.1, read as the reverse complement.
TCGCGCGAGTTTATGGTTAATAGAATTTATTTATTTCATTTTCAACAGTTAACCCCAAAACGCAAACTAATCTTATCTTAATTAATTGACAGTATTATCCTAAAACTTGATTACTGATAGATACAAAAGACTATGATATAGAAGTACATGTTGAAACAATTTAAGAGCATGATTATATCAAATCATTTATATTGAGAGTGTGGAGTGTGAACAGTCCGTAAAAACATTGATCAACAATAAATCCACTGGAAATCCATCGCTTGAAAATGTCCCGCATGTCGTCTGTAATGGTGTCACATTCGCGCCCGTATCTATCACTGGATCAGACGCCGATATTTCATCTGTCTGAATGATCCGTAGGGCTGTGTCATCTGTGAGTGGGGATTATAATGGCGTGGATGCTTAGTTGTGTTTGAGTAACTCAAGTTATATATCTTAGAAAATGATATCTAAACTTATGAAATCGTTTGTCCTGATTGACTGATCTACAGCCGATACTACTAAGATTAGAAAGGTGAAATTTGGAACATAGTTTTATTTTATAACCTTAAAGGATTTTTAGAAACTTCCACCTAAATGGGAGATAATCTTTGTCCATAAATGTTAGAAACATGTAAATTTGAAATACATCTATTTACTAACCAAAAATATATAATGGCGGTATTGGATTTTCACATAAAAATGATTGGGGGGAAACGGGGTGTGAAAGTTTGTATAGCAGTATATGTTTTTCGACTCCTTACAAGTTGCTTGCCAGTAGTTGATATAAATTAACATAAAAAATACCAAACTGTGTGTTTTTTACATAGTCCTGTACCCACAATAGGATTCCCTGTGTCGTTGGTACCAGGAACTACCTAGTACCTAGACATTATTTTTATGGTATATCTAGTGTACAAATCAGGTATATAAACCCAGGTCAATGACGTTAATCGATACCGTTTCTAACGATTCCTAGCCGTTCATGACTCTAACATGGGTCGATACTTTTAGGAAAATTTTAAATAAAACAAAACGATTTCTTTCACCACGATTCCAATCGAAGTGAACATCAAAGCGTACAAACCACCAAAATTGCTGCATAAAAATTCACAAACCATAAGGCACAGGCGATTACGGAAAACGGGATACATCCCTTCAATAAAATTGAGATATCAATAAAACTGGGGGAGTATAAATTTTAATATGCAACATTAGATAATAACTGCCTAAGCGTTTTTGAATGGGGTTTGACAAAATAAGTACCTATCGATTTTATTGTTTCTACTTCTAGAGACCATGGTCAACGTTTTGAAGAGTTGAAAACCTTGGCCTTATTGGGATAATCATAGACTAAAATGGTTGATGGATTCTTGCCAGGTAAAGTTAGCGTCTTTAAAAACAAACACGTTCACGACTGTCTTCCCCATGGTGGACATCCTCAGATACATACTCAGTGAGTAGATCTTTGAGGATACCAAGTAGGGGGTAGTCAGAGGCACGTCCAAATATTACATTTGGTACATGTAGTAAGCATTCCACATGACAGGTTGCAAGCTGTTGGCACATGCCTTCGAAAGTTTGGTTCTAGGGCATGCCGGTTTCCTCACGATGCTTTCCTTCACCGTTTTGAGCACGTGTTAATGCACACATAAATTTTTATGTGTGCCATAAACACGTCCAAACACGTAAAACGCGAACCCACGACCTCTGGATCAGAAGTTGTATTTCGTGTTGGCCTAGTGGGTATCGCCCACTAGGCCAACACGAAATACCGGGTACTGCTGTACCCGGATAAAATGCTTACTTGGATTTGTGTTACGCTAGAATCCCCCCAACAGGTGTCATCTCAGCATCAATATAATTCAAACTTTCACATATATCTGAACGACGATGTATAGACGACCTCTGTGGCGCAGTGGGCGAAGGCCCGCCTGAGACGCAGAAGGTTGCGGGTTCGATTTCCGCTGCGGAACAAATTTTTGTACGATTTTCTAATGTTTGTCTTGTGTCTGGGTGTTTTCTATGTATAAAATGTATGTATTAAAAAAAAATATCAGTCATGTAGTTCCCATAATACAAGCTCTGCTTAGTTTGGGGCTAGATGATGCTGTGTGAAAAATGTCCAACATTATTTATTTATTTATTTATATAAAATACCTTTGATATGTTTTTCAGCAACTTCATAGAGAGCCAGAACATAAATCTCACAATAAATAGTCAGTCCTAAAGTAAAGTGCGTTTTTATTGCCGCCAATTTCCTTGCCCAAATCAAAACAACATCTTATCGAAGGCAGTAGATATGTATCGAGTAAAAAACGAGGGAATTCTCCATCTTCAAATTGCCTCAATTCTCTTTCCGTAACTGATTGCGAGAACAGGGAATGTATGGTGCTATAAAAATACTGTTAGATGTTTATTGTATCAAAATATTGTACGTAGATTCGATTTTTTATGATAGCGAAAACGCAATTTACATTTCTTCCTATAGATTTATAACAGTCGATTATTTTTTATTAGTTAGGTGGCTAACTAACTTATCGTTCAACTCTTGCAATGCGATATTTTTGTGTTAAGTATATATTTTATATATTTTAACAGCGATTTTGTATTTTTGTTTATAACTCCGAAATGACAGATCAGATTGTATGCCATTTTTTGCAATTGAATCGTATGTTCTCAAGATAACTTCTTGGTTATCGCCACAAGCCACTAAGGGCGCTGCGATCGATGATTGAAATAAAATTAAAGTTGGGGGTTTTAAATTTTGTGAACATAAACTTGTTACTTATTGTAATAAAATTAGTATTTAATACCGCAAGCTGGATCAAAATGAGCCAAAAACTAAAGAATATTAAGTTTTGGCTCATTTTGATCCAGCTTGAAGAAGCTCCATGTTCCATGTTAGAAGTTCAATGCTCCTTTTTTATTCTCATCATAAGAACATAATCAGAATTCTCACCATAGATACCACAGATTATAAAATTTAAAATTAACCATAGGTGTAAGCTTATGGTTAATTTTATCTTACTTTTGCGTATAGTACCTATTATAATATCCTATCCTACTACTATTATAAACGCGAAAGTTTGTGAGGATGGATGGATGTTTGTTACTCTTTCACGCAAAAACTACTGAACGGAATTTGACGAAACTTTACAGTAATACAGCTTATACATCAGAATAATACATAGGCTACTTTTTATCCGGTTACCAGGAGGGCTAAGCCGTGGGCAGAGGCTAGTCTGTGCTATTGCCTTCAGACATTAGCTCTATCTTAAATAAGTTTGTATAACATACTAGATAACGCCTAATTTATCAAACTAGTAACTAAATCAGGCGTGCTAATTGTAAAATAAGGATCGTCTCAATTAAAGCGATAAATCTGATTCACATCCATCAACGATAGCATTAGCGGATGAATTAGCAATTTGGTGGACGCGTCAACACGAGCGTCATGCTGCGATGGGGTGCGGTCATTGTATTAGCGTTGCTAAAATGAACATACGTCATAGACCGGGAATCCGTCAACCCTATCAATCGAGTACCTACAGGATGTATAAAATAAATAAATAATGCTAGCAAAGTAAGCGGAGCATGTGTTATGGGTAGGTTTAAAACTTGCCATAATCAATTAAATGGGGAATCGGGAGTAAATTAGCACTATTTGCAATGGCCACACTATCCCTCTTTGTACAGCTTCTGATGATACGATGCTACTATGGGACCTTGATATAAAGTATTTTTTCTTCCCGAAACTTCCTAACCGCAGAAAATGGTCAAACGTTCATAAAATTATTTCGTTTCTCTAATGATAGTTTGCTTGCAACAATTTATCTCTGAAATAGCATCGGAGTGTAATGCGGTTTTATGATTTCGATTGATTCTTCGATCAAGGTTGGTTCTTCGATAAAAGCCACAATTCAGGAGGCGCTGTTATCATCGGAGAATGAGATTTTTAAAATCTTAGTAAAATTGAATATAAAATATATTTTTTTGATTACAGGAGTGAGCTCAGCTTGTTGTAGAAAGAAATAAAGAAATAAAATACATTTATTAACCACAACAGGTGACAAAATACAGAACAAATAAACATAGGTACAGACATAATAATTACATTTACACATTATCATTTACTAGCTTCTGTCCACGGCTTCGGCCACATGGTACCCGGATAAATAGTAGCCTATTTGTTATTCTGATGTATAAGCTATATAACTGTAAAGTTTCATACAAATCCGTTCAGTAGTTTTTGCGTGAAAGAGTAACAAACATCCGTCCTCACAAACTTTTGCGTTTATAATAGTAGTAAGATAGGATTTCCCCGCTGCCCGCTACCAGTGTGGCCACATGTTAGTTTGACGCGAGTGACGCGTAATGAAGTTTGCGGCGAGAGTGTCACGGCAACACGTCTGACGTGAGGGCCGGTTGTGTCGTGTCCAGTTTCGAACTACGAGCCATATACTCTATTGTTACTAGGGATTAGATTTACCTACTTATTTACAGTTTATGAATGTACTACTACATTCTACTATATTATGCAAAATTTAAACCAAGTTTTATTTTGGCATAATATAAGGTGAATTATGGAGGACTTTTGAATATATTATATTGTAAACAAATTTCGCATTTTTTTTTGTATTTTTTTCTGTATTCCTACAATCGGTCAACTTTAATTGTGTGGATGAAAAATAGGCACACATGAGATCTTGATATCTCAGGGAGGCAACGTGTGAGTGATACCTCTGGTAGTTATTGCAAGCTTCCATAGGCTGCAGAACAAGTAAACATCTGTCCCGCGATGAGAATCAAACCCGCACTTCTTGCGTCTCGATGTCAAGAATGTTTTAAAAGCTGCTATGAAATAATACGTAGAAAACTTTGCAAACATTTAAAAATCAGAAAATAAATTCAACATTCGTTTAAAACTTCCATCTCGTAAAAGCTGCCAGTTTCCGACCCGGAAGTAGTCTCAGTTCGGAATTCAAATTCGAAAAATACGCTCCTTTCCGCTTCCGGCGTTTGATTCCTCCCGTGATACGACGTTTCCTCCCACTGCGATATTTGAAATGCTATCTCCCGTTAATACATTTGAGTTAGCACCTCTTCGGTTTTCTGATATGCAACAGGCACTAGGAATAGGAGGAATATAAAAAACCTGAACCACAATTAAATTATTACAAAATTTGAAAAACCTCGGCGTGCTTTCCACCGTCGAATGTAATGCCCCCTTGTGACTAATGGCGATAAAACCTATGTGAGAACCTTCCTTGAAAACACATTCGATTGCAAAACACTGCATTAAAATTCCCTAAGCGAATAAATAGCAACATACAAACAAACATCCTCTTATGGCAAACGCAAATATGAGTCCCCTATCGTGGCGTTATAATAGGTAGGTAAGATTAGGGAGTAAAGGTTCTGTTTAACGGTGGCTGCATAAATTGCATCGTACTAATTAATCCAGGGTGCTAGCTTAGAGTGTTATTGCTGTATTCAGAAAATTGCTAAATTGCTTGGTATTAAAATGTACAGGCAAAACCCGAAACGCATCGCTAGCGCGTTCTGAAATAATATAGTTATTTAAAATAAAACACCCAAAATCATCCTAAAAGTGGTGATCGAAGTTCGCGAAATAAAATGTCTTTGTGACTAGTGTCATGTCATGGTCGCTGTGTCAAAAAAACCCTACTTTAGTCTACTGCTGCGTTTGAGTTACGAATACATTCTAGAATGCGGACCATAGACAAACAACAGGATTAAGTATGTTGTCCTTAATAGAAATACGCCCTAGACTCCAGCGTCGTTTTCTTACGAGAACGTTTACAACGAAACATTGCGTTTGGAAATTGGAAAATTATTTTAAACATAAATCCACGTTCACTCCGTAATGCTAGTGTGAGTGCAAAGAGGATTTATTAAAATGTTCGCACTATATTTTGAATACGAGTTGTAATCTCACTTCTGATTTCAAGCGAGTACATTATTGGTTAGGTAGGGGAGGGAAGCCTAAAACGGGTACCCTTCCTAAAGCGGGTAGGTCTTTGAATTTTCGCGCCTTTAACGCTAATGAGAATGTGCGATAGCTTATCCGCCCGCCAATCACAGGCAGTCGGCCCGATTCTCTGGCTCACGCGGTTTCAAGGTAAGACGAAATCAAAAATTTTTGCTCTTTTCACTAAATATTTTCAAGTTACAATATATTCGATTACTTGAAAATGATTTATGATATGCTCTTACTAACTGTATGTTATTATTTTGCAATACTGTGGTCCTATTAATTGTGAAATGGTTTTGCATCTTTTGTTTCGGTTTGAAGGTTATGAGTGTGTTTATAAAATTCATGCTTTTGGGCAAAACGGATATGGGTATAGCGGGTACTCGTTTTGCCCTTACCCGATTTGCCCTGTATGCTTCCATCAACGGCTTAATAGTTCAGCTAGTTATATATCTATTGCAGATGGTTAAAAGATACAAACGAAAAACTACAAACGCATCATGGGATGTGAAGATTATGAAACGTGCGATGGAAGAAGCTAGCAAAACTTCCGTCAATAGTGCAGCCAAAAAATACGGTATCAACTTGTCTACATTACAGAGACACATAAAGAAAGGATGCCCAGAAAAGAAACTTGGAAGATTTTCAACAGTTTTTACAGCAGCTGAAGAATTGGAACTGGTTGAGTATCTATTTCATATGGATAATCTGTTTTTTGGACTGACGAAAACAGAATTTTTGCAATTAGTGTACCAGTATGCAGAGAACAATAATGTTACCCATCCATTTAAAAACAGAGCTGCGGGTGATGATTGGTACCTTGACTTCAAGATGCGAAATCCCGATGTAACTTTACGGCGTCCAGAACCTACATCAATTGCATGTGCAAGAGGCTTTAATAGGCCCCAAGTTGAAAGATTTTTCAATTTTCTTGAAGGAGAAATTGAGAAACACGATGTTGACGCAACGCGAATTTATAATGTTGACGAAACTGGCTTACAAACAACAAGCAACAAACCACCAAGAGTCCTATGTAGATCAGGAAAAAAACAAGTTGGTGTTATATCCAGCGTCGAACGAGGCAAACTAACGACAGTCGTGTTCTGCTGTAATGCAGCAGGTTCTTTCATACCCCCATTTCTAATATTTGGGCGGAAACGAATGGTAGACAGGCTTCTTGATGGGGCTCCACCTGGATCCGCAGCAACTTGCAGCGATACTGGATGGATTAATGGGCCTGTATTCCTCGAGTGGTTGCGACACTTTGTAGGCATCACAAGGCCTTCACAAGAAAAAAAAGTGATTTTAATAATGGACAACCATGAGTCCCATAAATACCTCGAAGCATTGGAGTTTGCATCTCAAAATCATGTGATTTTTGTGTCTCTTGCTCCACACACGACACATCGTATGCAACCGCTTGATGTGTGCGTCTACGGACCTTTGAAAACTTACTTCGAGCAGGTGGTTTCTGTGTTCCAAAGAACACATGTTGGACGCATAATTTCCCAATATGAGGTAGCAAGATTGTTTGGTGAGGCGTATCTGAAAGCGGCAAGTTCACAGAATGCAGTGAAAGGATTTTCGACTACGGGAATGTGGCCCACGAACAGAAATATATTTGATGATTCCGATTACCAGCCATCAACTTTAACTGACAGACCAGATTCTACCGTTGTTCTTATCGACACTGAGGCTGATCTGATTACTCGTGAGCCCGAGACTACTGGAAACTATGTCCACAGACAAATTGAAAAAACGATTCGTGAATCTACTGATTCTGACCGCACTGTGTCACCATCTGTTCTGGAACACATGGACGGCCGAAAGCAAAACTCCGACGCCGACGGTAGATACTGAACTAGTGACACAACATCCCACCGGCCCCTTGACTCCTGATACAGGTAACCAAAATAATATTGTGAATGAGGAAACATTAACTGTAGCATCGCATGTGACTCCAATGGATATCCGGCCATCACCCAAAATGGAACCTAACAAAATCACCCGTAAACGGAAAGCACAGAAGGCTGAGATCCTAACGAGTACCCCTATAAAAGACCAGCAAAGGGAAAAAGATGGAAAAAAGAAGGATATTAAAAAAATTGACGGAGTAAAGAAAAATTTAACAGGTCCAGGATCTTCCACAACCCTGAGAAAACAGAAAAAGAGGCAATAAAGGTCAAAAGAGGTCCAAAGCTTTACAAGCATGATAAAACCGACTACCGATGCTTAGTGTGCAGCGAACTTTAATCTGATCCGCCTACTGAAGACTGGATAAGGTGTGACGACTGTCTGATGTGGGCTCATGAGGCTTGCACCTCATACGCTGGCAGAGGGACCTATTACTGCGACCTTTGCCAAGAGTTATAAAATGCCTATTATTAAGACTTAAAAGTAACAATGAAGACTGATTACATAAGGTTGCCATAGTAATGTTACCCTAAAATATTACTTACATTAATAATAAGTCGAAATTATTCGTTTAAATCTCATTAATTTAGTCACTATACCCGCTTTGCCCTAAGTCCATACCCGCTTTGGGCCCCCCCTATGGGCAAAACGGGTAATTGTAAGGTTTACGTTTTTTGTTGATTATGCATGCTTTAAGTAGAATACTATTATGTTTGTGATTGTTTTTATGTACCTTAATAACTAAAGAATTGTCAGAGTATAAATAAAAGTTCAATATACTTCTATATTCTGTTTTATGAATCATCGTCCTTAGCTTACCCGTTTTGAGCTACCCTCCCCTACATACTTTTGGTATACGTAACAGTTGTTGAACTGTAAAGAAGGAAAGTACCCAATAACATCCTTTTAACGATACCATGCGGGTGAAACCGTGGACAGAAGCTGGTTTTAAATAATCCTACTAATTATTATAAATGAGAATGGAGCCATGAATATATGAAAATACTTTATCGAACACCATAAACAAAAGTATTATTCCTATGAAAATACAATAGGCAGACTTATCGCTTAGAAGCGATCTCTTCCAAATTAATCTTTGGGTGTGTAATTTTAACAATTTCCGCCAATGTGGATGAAACTGGAATTAGTTGATAGACAGATCATGGTCGAGATACATATAGGCTACTATTTATAAAGATACCACGCGTTAAATAAAGCAAACACACACGAGGATAGTCTGGGACTAATTCGTACAGATAGCTAGTCTATGGTAGGCGCTTAGTAGAGGACTATTTCGTCCCCTTAGGAAATCATCAGGTTAAGTTAGTACAGTCTAGTTAGCACTAGACTGTACTAATCAGCAATATAAAATTGCTAAAAATAACACACTAGATAATAAAAGTCCCGCAGAAGGTAGATAAGGTATCAAAATGTCATTTTACCTTCGTCCATTGAGGGCTGGGGTTGATGTATGGAATATTTGAGCCAAGTATGATATATGACGTATATTCTGCCCTAAAAAGTTGTATGCGAGATCTCGAGGCACACTCGTGCATGTATCATTGTGACATTGATTTGCTTCTTTTGAATAGTGGATGGGGTTCTGCGAGATGGAGACAGGTTTACGAATAAATTTTGACAATGTCATTAAGTCAATATTCCTAGTCACAGGGATCACTTTGAAACGTCAATTTTACCGCTTGTTTTTTCCGCGACTAAGCCAGAAAGAATGGCAAGTAAGGATAAGAGTATTTTAATAATTTTACATCAATTACTCGCAACTAAGGAAGATATCATGGAAATAATCTCCAGCACAGTGGACGTTACAATTGATCGCAAATCGCATTTTGGACTAAAAAAGTATAAAGTGTAAAATGGATATTAAAGTGACCAATAACCCTAAAAAAGTTTCATTTTGTTTTTTTTTTAAACTCCGAAAAATATTTTAATTATCACTTGCAGAGGTGCTGCGATGATGGAAGCGTGACTTTTAGCGATATAACCTATCTAAAAACCTCCCTAGAAGATTGATAAATTGATAACTTACCAAAATCAGCATCGCAATTCGATGAGTCGTTTCGAATATAAATGGTATGGACAGAGCAAAATACAAATAACCTCTTAGACAAACACAATACGGGCTTCTTATGTCGCAGGTGGTTTAAATGCAATGCAGGCAATGAGGTTAGTTTAATATTCAGTTATAACCAAATTGGTATAAAATTACATTCCAATAGCTATGAACGGTATTAAAAGTAAAATCATAAATGTGTTACTGCTTTCTTTAGTGCTTACCGTGGAAAGCAGTCCAGACCTAATACAGATAAATGCAGTAAAGAAGAGGGACTCGCATTGTGATGTGAAGGCCGACCACAGAGTAAAAATAGTATAATACGGAATTGTCACTTCGATATAATGTGACTGATGTGATTTACTATGTATATATAGATAGATAGATATAGAAGTCATGAAAGAGCGTATGATGGATCTATTTTAGTAGTAAATCAAATCATAAACTATTATTTCATTTTTGATTGTTTTTTTTATGCAAATGTTTTTTCCTAGAACTGCCAAAAGTTAAATGATTAAACACCAAACTGATACGTACATAGTCCTGACCGCACACTAACATTCCCTGTGGCGTGGGTATCAGGAACTTGGGTTGTGTTTACCGTGGTACCGCTAAGAGCACCATACCATACCCAGACTCAGAACAAACATCTGCAGAAGATGCAAAAAATATTCCCGATGCGGGAATCAAACCGGCCACTCAGGCGTCACAGTCGGCAAGCAAAAAAAAGTAATGTAATAACGTAAAATAATAGGAACGCGAAGAATAGACACGATCACACAATTAGCAAAACTGATAGACCAGCGATACTCAATTTAGATAGCAAGTGATAAAGTTTAATATCCACTGCATGCAATACTAAGTGACAAAGGAAGCTAGGGCCGCAACTATTTATATTGAATCCGCGGGGTTCGCTTGGAATTTATTATTTTACATTTGCCAGTCGATTTCTTGCATTTGTCTGAATAAACGTAGGTTTGTTATTTTGGGAATGTTGAAATGATTTGATAAGGATGTCAATAAGACCCAGTCTATATTATTTTTATTTTACTGGTCCGACATTTTTATGTTGCTGGAAGAAATACCTCTAAACGGTAACACGTGCTCAAAGCAATGACGTATAATATCGCGAGGATATTTTAAGTGCAATCCGTTATAGTGGAAAAGCGGTCTTATCGCTTCTAAGCGATAAGACCGCTTATACTTATTTTTTTTTAATTAGTTTTGTTGAGTTGTATTTATTTTTCTCATGGTGTACAATAAACAGCGGCTATGTGCTTGTAACCTTTTCTTTTGTTTCTGTGGTGTCATTTAATAGATCTTCGAATTTACAGAGATGACACTGTACCGATAGGTTGAAATAATCGCTGTCAGAAATAGCCACGTGGTATGCGTGTACGACCCTGAACATTTCTGATGCCATAAAAAACACTAGTCTAACATAGAACAATAAAAAACTTATAATGGCAACTCTAAATTGTAAAATATATTCTTAGATAAAGAAACTCCCGAACCAATTCCAATTCCAAACAAATTTACCAACAAAACTCGAGCACATCACATCTTGTTAAATCAACGCTATTACCAAACATCGGGAGTGGCATCAGACATGTTTATCTAAAAAAAGACATCAATAACGCACGTCGTTTAGGCCCCGGCCTACCCCAGCTAAGCACACATCGCATTACAAGAGGAAGATCACATTTGATATACATCAAGTATCGAATTCTCCGTACGCTCCTCGTTTTGGTGGTTTGTGGGAAAAAAGTTTGTGCGTCAACGCCGCGATATAATTTAAATCATTCGGTACTGGAATATTCCTAACAAAATATGTTTACTGCCAATAAAATTGTTAACGATACATTATATTATGCGTATGTATTTTTATTTCACTCAAGCAGCCCAATTACGAGTTGAAACATTCAACTTCAGTAACGCGCGTACCTACAGTTAAAACTTCTCAAGATTAGCAAGACGGTATGCAGTCCAAGACCTCTTTAATATCCTACTTAGAGTTTGACAGAATAATGACAAGTGGTGATTATACTTGCAAGGATCTGTGGTGATATATTATCTGTAAAATAGTCATGCATGGCGGGAATGTATTCAAGATTGTACATGAAAGAAGACTTCTATTTGATCTGAATTCCAGAAAGCTTCATATTAATATGAAGTGGATGGTATAACGAGAACCCTGGAAAACATAACGTTTCCCGCTTTGAAACTGATGCCGTATGTTTCCAAACCGCAAAAAAGACGCGATAACGCTTCGCATACGAAATCAAATCTTACTTACCCCACATAGGTTACAAAACTCTTTATAGTCATAACACAATAAGCCGTTCCCACACACAGATCGAAAGGAATTTGTAAAATAAAATCAAATGTAATTTGTTACATCGGTCTCAATTCGCGACAGGAGTGTGAAGCCCGCAGGTTCTATGGTAATTGGTTTCCTTACCTATGGAAATTGGGATTTCCCTACGTTTGCCCTTAAGTGAGATTGGATTGGTTAGAGCGATTGTTTTCTTATCATCTTTTTGTTGCCAGGAGTTTGATATTGAAGCTTGTTTAGCGTTAAACTCCTGTCCTGCGCCTGTACTTCGTACAGCATATAACTTGGGTATCTTCAAAATTAGATTTTATAAGCATCTATTGAGCGTTTAACATAGACGAGGTGTAGCCAAAGACAAACCCATGTTTCATCATCTAGTCCGTATCAACCTAGAGTTGGGTATAGACTTGTTTATAACGCTATTCTTCCAGGTCCCTTACGATTCTCATCAACTCATTCTCCGCTTCGCTGACGATGTCTTTCGACCACTGGGCGAGTGGTATGCCTCTTGGAGCCTCTCTTGGTTATAGGAGTTTATAAGCATCTATTGAGCGTTTAACATAGACGAGGTGTAGCCAAAGACAAACCCATGTTTCATCATCTAGTCCGTCTCAACCTAGAGTTGGGTATAGACTTGTTTATAACGCCATTCTTCCAGTTCCCTTACGATTCTCATCATCTCATTCTTCGCTTCGCTGACGATGTCGTTCGACCACCAGACGGGTGGTATGCCTCTTGGAGCATATCTTGGTAACAGCTTTTGTGTATCGCCCATCGTTCCTTCAAGCTAAGTATCCTGTCTATCTCCTCACACCCACGTACGAGTACCTTGTAGATTGTCAAATCTCAACGTTGAGTATGAGACCTAGAAGTGAGATTCCGAGTATGGCGCGCTACATTGCCCGTTGTGTTACTCTTATCTAATGCATGAGTTGTTTGTAAGCGGCCATGTTTAATAAAAAAAAACGATAGCCTCCTAGCAGCGGCAGCATAAATACGTTTTGTTATGTATTTAATTATAAGTATATTCGTTTTTAGGTATTCATGCTATGGACCCTGTATACGTGTAGGTACTTTACTATGTTGCCTGAAATGGATTTATAATAATATTATTAATGATTATGTAGATTGTTTGCAATTGTCGATGGCAAAACTGTTTCATTTCATTTCATTTAATTTATTCACCAACAATATAAATTGTGTTGGAACATTATCATAATTATACAAATTTACAAATTACTCAATACCAAAGCTAAAAGTTATGTCCACAATATAATGTTATAATAATAGGTATCTATATACAAATGTAAAATTAAGTCATAAGGTGTGCCATTAATTAAAAATAATTTAGACCATTTCTAGTTTTTTTTGAATGTAATGATAGATTAATTGTTTTAAGGACGTAATACTTATATATATATATGTATATGTTTTAGTTCTTAAGTAAACATAATTTGTAAGTGGTGGATGAATAAATGAATATCTATATATCTATCTATCTATCTGTCTATCTATCTATCTATATTGTCCATCTTCACTTAAGTCAAAAGAACTCATGCAAAGAGATAGGCATGTATATTTTCTAAGTGACAAATTTTCACATAGCCGCCAAAGTTTAGTGCAAACAAGCCTTAGTCTTTCTGCTAAACTCAGAAGGATCTTTTAACCTCCACACACCATGAAATCCACATGATTATTCCATCGTCTACCTAACAAACTAGCGGAGTATCGCGGAATCTCTCGTAAAAATCCGTCACGGTTACCGCCAATAAAGCATACGGACGTCCGCACTGAATGTCTTCTACGTGATACTGTTTGTGGTTATTGCAAAAGAGCTAAGAATATGTTAGAAGTGACAGATACAATTTTCTATTCTTAGTTAGAACAGTAGATTTCAGCCACGATAATTTTATTTCATCATTCTTGTAATAATATCTATCCATTTTAACAGTACCGTGAACGAGCTACGTGAAGTTGGCAGTTAAATTCCTGTCAAAGAGGAATCAGATGCCATAATAATAATGATATATAAAAAAATAAAAAAAGCTCGGGTGATTTGAAGAAAATTTTAATAGTCTATACTTTGATACTTTGATCTTTTACTGTATCCAAATAATAACATTAACAGAAAACGCGAAAAGGCGAGCTTACTCCTAAAAATTACGCGGGACAAATGTTTGCATCTGCAAATATTTGTCTCGGGATCTGGGTGTTTTCTATCTATAATATGTATGTATCTATAAAAAAAGTATATAAGTAGTATATCAGTCATGTAGTTCCCATAACACAAGCTCTGCTTACTTTGGGGCTAGATGATGCTGTGTATATATAAAAAAAAAAAAAAACCTTTCAGCGTAGTGAGAGGTAGTACGAATACAAAGTGAAAAATAATATGTTATTATTTTCTATTAATTATTTACGAACCAGTAGAAAATTTAACTAGCATTGTATACTTTATATTTTTTTTTATACCTAATTACCTATAACTATTAATATTTATTCATAATTAGTATCTAATATGAACAAACTAGCAACACGATTTATGAACAAATTAGTATCTAATATGAACACCTTAGTGTAAATATTACCTCCATGTATTACCAATAATAATCAGGACATAACTAGATTTAGTAGCTAGCTGTTAGTAAAAGCATGAAAATTATGGATATTCCACCAATGTTAAAAAAGATAATGATCGAACGTTCCACGAACCACTTAAGTGTACGGGATGTACATTATTGTACATTGGTACGATACATACTCTAATCAGCAATGAACAACTTGTGCACGACTGTAAACTATTCCAAATTGATTCTAACACAACTTATTTTTTAGAATCAACCTAGACTAAGTCTGAACTAAGAATCCTACTTTGTTTTGTGACATTTCTATTCTATTTTAACTCTATCTATCGGCTTTTACGCGTTCCTAGGTAAATATAGGTATAAATATAAAAGTGACGAATGTCGGGCACTGAAGAAAAGATGGATGCCGTATTGTACTGACGAATCTGCTACACGTGATGTGACTGCTTCAATATCCTCTGATATGACGAAAGTAATGCCAGTTTTACTGAACTTTCTTGGGAATATAAGGAGTTTGTATTATGCCAGCGTGCATGATAGTTGAACAGATTTGTAGCATGTATTGTGAATTTGGAAATTAATATTATATATAAGAGGATTATTCCTCAGGATGTTTATTAAAAGGATGATCTGATATTCTATTGAGAATTTGTCGTCTTGAAAATGCGAGTATCGAGAGACTATAAACAACTTCTAAAAAATAATCGCATATAGAACGGCGACTAGCAACTCTTCACAACGTTTAAGAGTAATGAGAATTAATTAATTTATTCACATAGAATTAATTATCAACAGTTCTACTGCTGGAGATATGCCTATTTCTACTAACTTTTTAATATTTTTGCCCTGAGTCGAACCGATGGCCGAAGATCTTTCACTATAAGAAAAAGTTTTTGATTATTTGAAAAGTATTAAAGATCCTTGTGAAGATTTGGGCGAGTACTACAACCATACCTATTCTTACTGCCAAGCAGTAATGCTCGCAAGACTGTGTTCCGGTTTGAAGGGTGTGGATGCCGGTGAAATTACAGAGACATGAGACTTTTTTTAATTGTTTTACTTTAATTTGTTAAGTGTATCTTATGTACCTATTTATTTTTATTTTTTTTATGTTATTCAGTGTTTTATGTTATCATTTGTTTTTGTTGATGTATTTCTTTTTGGGCTCACGTTTTACTGATTGCGTTTTTTATCTTATTAGTTTTTGTTCTTCTTTTTTGTTTTCTACAATAAATGTTACAAGTCCGCAACGCAAAAAAAAAAACGGTTCTAACGGAAGACCAGCGCTGGTTGCTGCAAACAGTATTATGCTGAGTTGGGACCTTTTTTTGCAACTACTGTTTGGCCTTATTATATTTTTTATGAAAAATAAACTATATTCTATTATATATTCTACTTTTCAACCGTTATGTCTCACGGTCGGCGAGATTGATAATAACTCTGATGTTGCAATCGTCCACAGGCTACGATTACAGCTTATCAATAGGAAGGTCGTAAGTTTGGTGGCCATTTTAGTTGTATAAAAAAAAATGCTTTATATTTTTCGAGAGATTTTGCAACTTCTAAGTTTCAAGTCTCTTTCAAAGAAGAAGCAACTTTAGCATCTACATCATAAATCATAGCGCACCTTAAACGATTTCCACTCATTGAATTATTCATAGAAATTCTCCGCCATTTAACATCGGGAGGAGTTTTATCAAATTTTGCGAAAGTAAGGGACACAGTAAAAATTTTAGTGTGCCTATTTTCCGGTAGTAAAGTGTGGTCAATCCAGTGGGCATAAGTGGGGGAATGGGACATTTTATGTGTCCTATAACTTCGGCCCTTCTTCGCCGAGGTGGGGTTTATATTGCTCACAAATTGTCTATCCATTGTTTTGTTTTTGTTTGGCTTATTGGAATTTTAAATGGAAGAACATAGGTCTTAAAATACACCAATATATTTGTACATTTTGTTAATCGGTCACTTCACAAAATTGCCCATATCTCGGTACACAAGGTAGGTACTAGCTCCAAACTTATTTTTAAACGCATTTTATAGCTTCTACGGTCATCCTACGTTTGTTTTATTTCCTAACTCATATGAAGTGGTCATTTGTGACGACCTCTGTGGCGAAGTGGGCTAAGGCCCGCCTGAGACGCAGAAGGTTGCGGGTTCGATTCCCGCTGCGGGACAAATGTTTGTAATGTTTGTTTCGGGTCTGGGTGTTTTCTATGTATAATATGTACATATGTATTTAAAAAAAAAAGTATATTAGTAGTATATCAGTCATGTAGTTCCCATAATACAAGCTCTGCTTAGTTTGGGGCTAGATGATGCTGTGTGAAAAATGTCCAGCATTATTTTTTTATTTTTTTTATTTTCATGATTTCTTCACCTATTTGACTAAATTTGATTTAATTTGTTGAAACTATTGGATTTAGATTCTAATGTAAAATGTCAGTAAGAGACGCATTATTCTTTGCCTTAGCTGGTCAGATTATCAGGAAATTACGTACAAAGTATTTTTTAAAGGAGTAAACCCTTTAAAAAATATATTCTTCACGACCTATATATTTTTCGTGAAATCATCCAAATCAGTTCAACCGTTACAAAAATTCAAGAAGCGACAAACAACTAAATCTGATGTACGGGGTCTGAGTGTCGTGGTACCACGGTACTCATAGTTCCTGATACCCACGACACAGGACATCCTAATTTGGGTTCAGGATGTCTGTTGGATGTTTATTTATTTAGGTATCTATTTATTTTTAACATCTAAGCTAAGGGATTTGATTTATGCTATTACAAAGTTTTGTCTACTACAAATTTATGTCTGTGATAGTCTGTCGCAAATGTATTTTAATCATGTTTAATGTAGTATCAGCATTATTTACCTTAGGCGCAAATATAATAATACTAAGGTACCTAAGTATAGATACCAATTTTGGTTGGAAATACATGGAGATCTGAGCTATTCGCTCTGATTTATGTCAGGGAGCGGTGTAAAAAATATTCCCACGAAATCATAAACCCCGCAAATCCATCTTCATCCAGCTGAACAGTATTATAATCAGGGTAGTGCAAACGCACATCAGGACAGGTGACGACGCATAAAAATGCCACAAACCAACAAATAGCGGATTGACGGCCCAATAAAAAGGGAAGGTAAGGTGTTGACTCTGTAGAAAAATCTTTGGTTTGAGATGCTGCCTCGAAGAGAATACCTACAAGATATATTCGTACCTGTTTTCCACCGATTTCGTCTTAAATACGTTGATAATTTTGAAGGGAAACCTAAGGTTTTTTTTGAAGACGAGTTTTGATTCACTGATACCTTCGAAAGACCAACGATAGAACGATATAAGGTTCCTACAAAGATTGAAACAAAAATCGACTGAACGAGATTATACTCGCTTTCACGTAACATACAAATATAAACAAATTAAATGGAAATAAGAGAAACTAAAAAACATGCTTTTACCAAGCACTATAAAAAATAAAAAATAAATCCAGTATACACTTCCTGGCTCCATGATCAGACCCTACAATAGATAGGATTTGGTAAGTCCAATCTATTGGAAAAAACGAATCATATGAACTCAAATTCGAGGGGTTTATTAGTAGCCACTGAAGAGGTCCGCTATCCACCACATGGCTCCATCATCAGAACAGCTCCAAGATACCCAATTATAGTACTGCCATCCGAAGTACAAACACAGACAAAGTTTCATTTCGATACGACAATTAGAAGTAGGTTAAAATTGCCTTCCAAGATTTGAATTACATTGTTTGTTTGTTTGTAGTTAGTTACAACTGAAGCTTATACATAAGCGTGTTAATGAAATACATATTTAATACCAAGATGGTCAAGACCATCGAAAAATTTCCTTTTTGGCGATAAATGTTTTTCCCAATAACGGCTATAACACTAGACAATAAGGGGGTGAAATTTTATGGCAAAGTAAAATCCGAACATCCCTTGAGACGTATTTATGGGTACATTCACTTAGCGATTTTATTTCCGTATCAATTCGCAGCCATTTTCTGTTTAACGAGCTGGGTTCTTTGTGTTCCGTCTACCATATGTCAGAGGAAACAGTTTGCGATCATTTTGGGACTTCTGTTTTATTAACCACTGATGAAAGAAGAGGGGTGTTATGACTTTTAAGTTTGAAGAAGTCTTTGCGTGTTTTCCTGTCTATTTAATATTGTCTGTGGCATTTTAGCTTCTAAACTGGCTATCTGATTTTAGGGTTCTTTACCTGAAAGGTAAGGGATAGCTTTCCCTATCCTGGTTTGATGAAAGAAAACTCTTGTTAGAGTTAAGCTCGCCTTTGTAAATGACCTTTAAAGGATTTATGATTATTATATATTAATAATAATACTTGGCAAAGGCGAGCTTGTACACACAGATAATATAAATAAAAATAGACCAAATGCGTGTCGAGCCAAGCGCAGTGTAGGGTTCCGTAAATTTCTATAAACTCATATTTACTACTAGTTTTACATAACAACTTCATCTAAGTAATTTTAAATGGAATTTGTAAGATTTTTTTATTTTTACTTCTCCAAGTATATTTTATGGGTTGGTAGACTATTATTCGTTAAAAAGTAAAGCCTACTCAGCTGGGATAGTTTAAAGCTTATTAGAACTTTTTTATTTTGTAAACGGATCTCTGAATCAGAAATAGTTTAGACACACCCACAATATTTATATATGTATGTAATTTATGTATGCCAAATTACAGCTTTCTTGTCCTAAGAGTCTCTTGGCTAAGTCGCGGACAGACAGACGGACGGACATGGCGAAACTATAAAAGTTTCTTGTTGAATACGGAACCTTAAAAACTTACATTTATTATTATTTTTTATATTCTCTATGTAAGTACCATAAAGAATATAGACTTAAAAATAATGGATAATAAACAGCTGTCAGACACAAACATAGTTCTGACTCCAGACTAGGACTCCCTGTGTCGTTGGTATCAGAAAGTACGAGTACCGTAGAACCACGACAACCAGATCATGAATAAAAATCTGCAGAACATGCAAACATTTGACCTACAGCGGGAATCGAACACTCAGCACCTCTAGCGCCGTAGCTGGCTACTCGCCCGCCACGCCACCGAGGTCGTCAATAAAAGTATCAACGGGTCCCGTTGCCACCTTTTTACACACAGAACCCTAAACTAAACAACACATCAAATCGTGAGGAAGTTCTATTTATAAACAAATATAAGGTAAACCTTTTCATAAATCTAACAGTGTCATTTCCAAGCTAGATCAGATTCTCGTCTACAATTTTGATCAGGTTTAGAAAAAAGTGTTAAAAAAGGCATGTATCCTCAACAATTGGACAGAAAATCGTTTTCAGGTAAGTTTATAAACTAATTTATAGCATGGAATTGTAAGTGACTACAGTATAAGGTTTTTCAAAAATGGTGTTTTTAAATGGTCTGCAACGCGCGGTTAAGGACCTGGTCACACTGACACGGTGGCGAGATGATTGCCCAATGGTTGGCGAGATGGTTGCTCAGTGGTTGGCGAGATGATTGCCCAGTGGTTGGCGAGATGGTTGCTCATACTTTTAATACGGTTGTCCCCGTATTAAAAGTATCATAGTATGTGTTATTCTGATGTATAAGCTATATTACTGTAAAGTTTCATCAAAATACGTAACTACAAATATCATGGTACCACAACACCCAGTCGCAGAACAAATATTTGCAGAACATGCAAACATTTGTCCCGCAACGGTAATAGAACCCGTTGTATTGCTACTTTCAAAATAATTAACAAGTTTGAAAACTCCGAAGTGTATTGCACATCATCGATTGCATCAGCGTCTTCTAGTAACCTGTGGCAATAAAACCTATCCAAGAACCATCCTCGAAGACATACAAATCGATAGAAAAAAAACCGCATCGCAATCGTGTTAGGCGTTATGGAGATAAAATGATAACAGACAAATTCGCTTAGAAGAGATCTTCTAAGCGATAAGACCGCCCATTGTGCTTTAAGTTTTTTGTTTTAGTTTTGATAAGTTATACCTGTATTTCTTATGGTGTACAATAAAGTATTTTCATTCATGCATTCAAACAAATATCTAATGGTAAACGCACATACAGTATTCTGTTGTAGTCGAGTTTACTTTTCCTGAATATAAAACTTTGGACATTCAGCTTCAGTAAAACTTGTTCACGGTTTCATATTCTGGGACACATTGTATAATTATACTCCAATTATGTTTAATGATCCTGAACTGCGAAACTTATTAATCTGGGTACTACGCATCTGAATCCGAGGGTAAAAGATACTACGGCAAAAAACCGTATCTAAGTTCAATAAATGTTGTTAAATTTCAGTCATGAAAGATACTGCGATAATCTACGAGCAGCCAACGAACCTGCAGCCGCCCTTAGACCCAGAACCCGAGAACCCGATCCCGCATCAGAACCCAAGCATTGCTACACTAAATAATCCATTGATAATTAGAAGATCGATGTTGCAATATAGTTCAGAACCGGATTCAGAATTAGAATGCGGTAAGCATAAATTGGTGGATTTTAAAAATTAAAAATAAATATATGACGTAGCCAATCTGAAAGACAGCAATCCTCGCATTGCTGTGTTTCACTGCTCACGGTAATGTAAAATTTCAGCTACGCGTCCTCTTTTCTTAAAAAAACCGATTTGATTTTGAACTCACGCTAAGTTGAAACTATGATAATCTGGCTCCTAGATTCACTTTATCGTTCTATTGTCCATTTTCAGACGCGGAAATTAACGCAGTCTTCCAGCAATCGACGGACCTGCCTCCGCCTTTAGACTTGCCAGCTGAGAACCCAGTCCCGCCACAAAACATATACATCACTCAAGAATATACAGCAAAAGCTATGTTTGAAGACTTCCGGAAACCGTCAAAACTGCAGTCGATTCTAGAATTCCCTCTCTCCGAAACCCTAGCCGAGCCACAGATTCAAAACCGTTTTGCCACCATTATTCCAAGCCGTTTACGAAAGAGGTATATACATCCGAACGCTGGTTTAGTAGACGAACCTAAAGCTGTTGAAGAGGTTTTATTTGTAGATGGACTGATTATACAATAGTACATTGTTTACCGAGAGGAGAAAGTGACCGATAATCAACGAGTGTGTAGTTGTACCAACGAGTGTCCCTAATACATACAAGAAAATCGTTGGAATCTTCATTTAAAAAAAATCTTGTTAAATTTATTTCTCCGACAATAGCTTTCAATAACTGCTTGGACGGTTTCTTTAAATTCTGGCGGTGTCATCAAATCTTCACTATCATTAATAGATGGCATGGAATTAAAATTATCGTGGTTTGGTATCATTTTAGAATATTATTACGACTAATATTCTAAAATTATTCGATTAAATGATAGGAAGGACCTCTAAACGGTCAACGAAACGTCAGCAGGAGAATAGTAAAGTACGTGGTATAGTCGTGATAATATTCTAAAAAGTATTAAAACATATTGGAAATTCAGATAAATAAAACAAAAGAATGCAATAATGTGATTAGTATGAGGCTCTTAAATGAGTGTTTTAAAAATTTTAAATGGTTGCCATGGCGAGAGAGATAACATCGTTATCGTAGCCTATGGACGGCTAAAATATATAAACGCTACCAACAGGTTGGCTTATACATGTATTCAAAAAAACTTTAGATAAACTCTTCTCAGTACCTATAAAATATTCGAAAAATATTATATTATATTTATTGATATCTATAAACTAATAACATTTTGTTATATAAACTAATATTATCATTCTACCTAATGATGTAAAATGATTTTTTTCTATAAACGAGTTCACCTTGTTAGATTGGCACCACACTAAAGCTGAATGAGGGATCATCAAAAAAATAACCAAGCAGAGTTTGTTGCCTGATTCTTCTAGGCTTGGTCGCGCGCGAGGAATTGGCGTAAATTCACTTTAAAATTTTAAATTCACTTAGTTTTTAAGTTGACCTTTCTATATGATCCTTGTGATTTCAATGAATAAAAACCTATTTATTGACTTTAACTTTTATCAACTGGATGTAAAAACCTCTGTGGCTCAGTGGGTGAAGGCCCGCCTGAGACGCAGAAGATTATGGGTTCGATTCGCGCCGCTGTTTAGAACGTCTCCAGTTTGGTCAGAGTACGTTCACGCTCGCAATATCTATAATACCAAGAAATGGTTAACTTGCTTATGTTGAAGATGAATTGTCCAGTATCCTTTCAAAGATGATGGTAAGAAGTTACTTCGAGCATAAGTTGGTAAACTAGAATCTCATCTGTGGCCGTCCACACAAGGTGCGAAGTTTGTGCCTGATATTTGAATGGAGCAACTCATGTCTTTGTGAAATTACTGTGGGCAGGAAACTTGACCGAGTACTACTTGTTTATTAAGCAGTGCTTTAATATTTACCTAATATACAACTAAATAATTTCATATTTTTTTATCAATATAACTCTTAGATATAGCAAGTTGGGATGGTATTGACAACACGTCTTCAACTCTAAATAGTTCAGTTAGAAAGACGATGTCAATGGCTCGGCGGGCGAGTAGGCTGCGACGCGAGAGCTGCGAGTACGTTTCCCACTGCAGGACAAACGTTCAGAGGTTCTCGTAGTTCTTGATGTCCACGATACAGGGAATCCTAGTGTGGAGTCGTGATCTCATTTATGTGACTATTGCACGTTAAAATGTTAAAAATGTTTTCTCTTAGAGTGGTATTGAGCCAGACATTATTCCTTACAGAACCGATAAACCCTGGAAAATGGTGACCACACCCGATGCACCGATATCTTAAAGATTGTGGGACGTTAGGTGGCTCAACTTTCATCGTGGAACTTTGGGATGCCTACGTCAAGCAATGGACTTCTGCTGTCTGATGATGATCATTGTACTTTCTAGATAGGCAACTTCTTAAAACTTCTAGGCTGCTCCTTGGATTTAGCAGAGTCAGGAAAAAGCTTTATTAGGACCAATATTTTTTTTTATAAAAATAATATCTATGTATTTATAATATGTATTTACAAAAAATAAGTATGTAAGAAGTATATTATTATCAGTCATTTAGTTCCCATAATACAAGCTCTGCTTAGTTTGGGGCTAGATGATGCTGTGTGAAGAATGTGCAGCATTATTTATTTTTATTTTATTATTATTTATTCCAAAAACTATCGTGAATTTGATTATTCATTGTAAAAACGGGATTTTTCACGTACCGCACTATCGGTGAAGGCACCGACTAAGTTTCGACTCATTCCGAGAGTCTTCATCAGGGTGAGTGATCGCGACGCTCTCCCTCCGCGTCGGAGATAAAGTCACTCAGGATAATAATGACTTAGTGGATTTTCCAGCTTAGAGTGAGCTTGTCTCTGGTTAAGAGGACTTTACAAATAGTTTTCACCGTATCATAAATCAAAGGTTTTCTTCACTATCTGTATACATTTTTATGTCTTGTCTAAGAAACACGCATACGTCCCATCTGACGGAAAGTAGTTAGCGTCGTCTATTGAAATCTGCAACACCTGATCTGCATTTCTGATGCATTGCCTGTGCTCAAAGACTCAGAAACTCTCAGCCCAGCAATTCGCAGTAATATACCAGCATCAATCATTTATTTTCCTTTCAATTTTTTTGCCTTTTCAATCTGTGGAAGCTCCATTTTGGACGTGTACTGGAATTTGTGCTCCGAAAAACACAAATTTGTTGCAATGGGTCACGCAAATATTTGGTATTCTCACCCTCGCAGATACGGACAGGGATCGCGGTCATGCCGGGCGTGCTCCAACAAGCATGGACTTATCCGCAAATACGACCTGAACATCTGCAGACAGTGCTTCAGAGAGTACGCTAACGACATTGGTTTCAAGAAGCTGAATAAAACTTAAAATTTATAAGCAAGACCATTTCAAACAGCCAATTGGCCGGTTAAAATTGGTACGTTCAATACTTTTTCACCCTTTTCACGTTTCTAAAAACAAATTGAGTGTTAAATTGGTAGACTACGTGACGTTATCAACTAACTTGGACGAAATTAATGCTAATTCGATTCTGTTTTTCTAAAGAGTGATCGGAGAGGGTGGTGAATGGTTGATAAATTTAGAGGAATTAATGCGTTTTCGTAGTCCGGGCCAAGAATCGACGTGAATCCTCTTAAAAAAACGCACGAGGTTTATCCGTTGAAATTTCTTTATAATCCTTGTGATTTTAATGAATATAATTATTAAAATATATATAAATTAACAACTCAATAAACATCAAATGTAAAAAGGCTGCTGAGCAAGCTGCCGCCAGCCCGTTCTGTTCAGCGTCTATAAGCATCGATAGCATTTCTTCGGCTGACCTTAAACTATCAGTTAAACGCCTTAAGGAGCATTCTTCAATTGGACCTGATGGAATACCGCCTTATTTAATAAAAGACTGTTATAGCGTTTTGGAACTGCCATTGCTATTTATTTTCAATTTAGCTTTGAAAACTGCAACATATCCAGACGCATGGAAGGTATCGCGAGTTTCACCTATACCCAAGGGTGGGATCAGGTCAAAGGTCGAGAACTACAGGCCCATAGCCGTTCTTTCAAAAACCTGTGGCAAGGTTTTTGAAGCTATACTCAACCGTCGCATCTCTAGTCAAATTCGGCCTTTTTTAAACGAAAACCAACACGGTTTCTTGGCAGGCAAATCGACTGCCACTAACCATGTCAACTTTGTGGATTATGCTACCGCGGAGATGGATCGGAGGAGACAAGTAGATGTGGCCTATTTCGACTTTAAAAAAGCTTTCGACCGTGTCCACAATGACGTTCTCCTAAAGAAGTTAGCCGCCATAGGATTTACTCCAAACTTACTGAATTTTTTTTCTAACTATTTTTTAAATCGTTTTCAATATGTCCAACTACTCGGTTTTCGATCAGATCCTTATTTGACGTTGTCAGGGGTGAGTCAAGGAAGTACACTCGGTCCGACTCAGTTTCTGATAATGATCAATGATCTGCCGGATTTTATTAAGACGGCTAGATGCCTGATGTTTGCCGATGACCTGAAATTATTCTTGGGAATTGAAAGTGCTGCGGATTGTATGGCGATGCAGCGCGACATCGATAATGTTGTTGCGTGGAGCGAGCGGAACTTCTTACAATTTAATATATCCAAATGCAAGACAATCACTTTCACAAGATCACCCTCGCCCTACGCACACCCATACAATGTGTCAGGTGTACCTCTGGAACGTGTCACTCAGATCCGTGACCTAGGCGTGACTCTGGATGGCGAACTATCTTTCAATACGCATATAGCTGAAACTTGCATTAAAGCCTACAAGTCTTTGGGTTTCGTGATGAGGCAATCGGCACGGTTCCATGATAGGACTGCAATCGTATCACTCTTTTATGCATTTGTAAGATCAAAGCTCGAATATATAATGCATTGATATGGGACCCCCACGAGGAAAAGTACAAAATAATGCTAGAACGGGTTCAGAAAAAGTTTGGTAGATTCCTCTACAAGAAATTGTACGGATACTATCCCTATTTATACCCATCCCTCTTTATTTGCGGTATGATCGAACTAAATACGCTCGAGCTACGTCGTAAATGTGCACTTCTCATCCACTACTTTTCGGTTTTGCGGGGTAGTATCGACAACCCTGCCGCCCTGTCTGAGTGTAGGCTCTACGTCCCCTCCCGGTACGTAGGTGCGCGCGCGCGGCGCTTGTTCGCACCGCCCGCATCCCGCACTAACACCGCGCGGTATGCCCCTACAGCGAATGCACTCGCACTACTCAACTCGATGATTATTCAGGAACCCAATATAGATGTCTTTATTATGAAAAAACGTATGTTCGTCAACTACTGTATGATTTTTTTAAGTTCTCTTTAAGTTGTAATATCTTTAGCTCTAAAACGTTTTGGCCCTTAGCTGTAAGTTTAAGAGTTTGTTTTTTTTAATAAATAAATAAATAAACTTATCTAGACAAAAAGAGGAGAAAACTTGGAGCTAAGAATGAAATGAATTTTGTTGATGCGGTGTCAAGAGTGTTTTTCCTCGCTGAATTCTCAAAGAAATCGTTTGAGCAAGAAAATAATCAGGCTTCTTATCACCACACCAGCGGCGTCGAGTAAAGCGATAGATAACTTTTTTTTAATGTTGATACTTGGCTTCAAAAATAATCCGATAGACATATATTACATTGTCCTGACACCACACTGGGATTCCCTGTGTCGTGGATATCAGGGACTATTATATTTGAGACATTTTACATCCACTGTTGAAGCGATTTGAATAAATTTTGCAACAATGATTATAATTAATTAATGAAAATACTTTTTTAGTTACAAATAAATAATAATGCTGAACGTTTTTCACACAACATCATCTAGCCCCAAAGTAAGCAGAGCTTGTGTTATGGGAACTACATGACTGATATACTACTTTACTTAAATATATTTTTTTGTAAATACCTACATATTATAGATAGAAAACACCGACCCGAGACAAATATTTCCAGATGCAAACATATGACCCGCGACAGGAATCGAACCCGCAACCTTCTGCGTCTCAGACGGGCCTTCACCCACTGCGCCAAAGAGAGAGAGGTCGAGAAATTTAAGAAATGTTTATTTCTTTAATTTGAGTTTGTGTTGAGAATGACTAATTAGTTCAATGAGTTAGGCTATTTTTAGTTTATAATTATAAATAAACTCTAAGTTATTTTTGAATTTTGATTTATTTCTATTTATTTTATCTGGGTGATATTTCGCAGGACAAAGCTTAGGATTTAGATAAAATTCGTTTCGAATTTTCAATACATTTATCAACAGAATTATCAACAGTGCCGATACGGTCACACCCAGCACAAAGTTAAGGGGAAGTTCCCCACACTTGAGGCTTTGGGCGGCCGCGCGTCATAATGCTGGAACTACGCTCCAAATACTTGCTGGACAGTGTGAAACTTTGCCTTAACGGACTAAATTTTGTATAATGGCATACTAAATTAAAACAGTTTCTTGTAAACAAGTATACTTTTGCGAAATAGTAAACCCCGACGTGTATATTGTACGTCTCTAGCACCGCTCACAACGCATTTATATAGAATAACTTATTTTGTAAACAAATGCTAACAGACCAAAGAGCTGATGATCAAATCTGATAGAATCATAACTAAACCTTTGGATCAAGTCAAGAACATAACAAAAAAAAACTAAATTAAAATTGGTTCATCCGTTTGGGCTAACTACTTGTTAACTTTCCTATAGGAGGAACGTAAACTTATTTTCTACAGTAGATATTTTTTTCTTTAAGGTCTTTAATTTGTTTTGGACAAAATCCATTGGATTCGAACCCACAACAAATCAGAAGTGCAACTTGTCCACGAAGCTCAAGAATATTATTCTACGATACAAGTATTACTCATCAGTGATATCTGACAGATTGGGAAGTCCCTTTCATACTGTATTGGTTAAAATGTATCGACAGAGCCGATTCACGGCCAGATACGAATTCACGTCTTTGGTATTCGAACACTTTTAAAGTTAAAGAAAGAAATAGTATAACAGCTATAGAAGAAGACATGGACCCATCAGGAACATTTATCGACAGAAAAAAATTGCCAGGTAAGGGGAGTGAGTTCTTTTTTTTGGGAATTGTTTTTTGAAGACATACAAGCCTAATAATTTGTAATTCATTGACGATCTTATAGAATAGCAGAGGTGCCAGAATTGTAACGAAATAAAAGATAAGCTGGAAGGAATTCTTATTAACCTACGTACTTGTCAAAATAGTGCCTATTTTTTTTTTTAAACAAGCAGCTATTGTGAGAACTTTAATGCCATATTTAACTATAGGTTGAAAATGGCACTTGGGAAGATTTTTTTTCAGTTCTGTGCTGATCTCCTCCCTTATCAAAGTAGGTACATTATTTAATATCTTATATTTAAAATGCTCGATAAACTCGATAAAAATGTAGGTATCTATTGTTGTGTAAAAGGATCATTAAGAAAATAACCAGCCTTGTTTTGTTGCCTTTTTTTCCTGGCTTGGTCGCAGAGGAAGAGGCAGTAGATAAAACCGACGTTTCTTTGTAGTTTAAATGAATAAAAAACATTTATTCATACAACTATGTACAAGTAGGTATATACAAAAAATACAGATGAAACAGCTAGCTATCTAAAGACCGTTGCAAACAATCTAATGAATAAATGATTTTTGACTTTGACCTTGACTTTGCTCGAAACAATTTCTTCTTTTGTCACCGTAAGTGTAGGTAGAAAAAAGTTTCGTAGGATTGAATCAATTAAATTTTTGCAATCTGATGTGTCTGTAATTTTACCGGCACATACATACGGGATGTATGTATCAAGCCAAAACGAGCTTTACTACTAGTTCGAGAAAAATAAACGTCGATTTCACTTCCCTGGATAAATTAATTAACTAAATGCGTTTTGAAGAGACTTTTCACCCGTTATGTCTCGTCTCAGGTTAGGGTCAGCAACGAGCGAGTGATACCTCTGGTATTGCAAACGTCCATAGGTTACGGTAACCGCTTACCAAAAGATGGGTCGTATGATTGTTTGCCATGGTAGTTGCATACAAGAAGTACTCTAGGATAATTCAAAACAAAACCTAACAATATTCTTCTCTACCAGTCCTGAAAAATGAAGCAACAGTCTACCAGCAGCCCACGAACCTGCAACCGCCTCTGGACCCTCAACCATCCGAGAACCCAATCACACCACAGAATCCAATCACCATCGAAAAGTATTTACTAGTAAGCAAACAAGTAAAAAAAGTGAAGAAAGATACAGAGAATACACAGATTTGCTAGAAAGGTAACAATTGATAAGGTTTAAAATCTATTGAATAATTAATGTAAAATGTCTGTGATAATATACGGTGTTTTATTTTGAAATGGCTCGTTTTTTTATTACTTGCGAGCTCGTATATGCGTTTTCCATTAGAGGTTGTTTGTATGTTTGTCTGCTGGTTTGTTTATCTCCGAAACTTATTATTTGTATGTTGAAGACATACAAATCCATTGAGTATGGTTTTTTGATAGGTTTTATTGTCACAAGTCAATAGAAATAAATGTCGAGGGTCTATGTGTTTGAATACTGTTGATCCGGTCTGAATTAAGACCGGATCTTAGTCATAAGTTTCTATAAAAAAATTACATTAAGACAGGCCTCTTTGCCTAAGCTTACTGATAACAAAACTGTAACAGGTCCAATTCTAAATTTAAAATAATTTTTAAATTTTTTGTATGTTTCATAGGCTATAATATCCATGGATCATATCCGTGTGTCCGTATTTTTAAACTGCGTTCGAAGTTGTTTGGAAAGGCAGACATTTTTATCAATGTTTTTAAAGAGCCTGTAAGCCTTTTATTTATTAAACCAATTATTCCACGCGCTCAATAAATTATTTTATTGATATACTTGCACAGGTATGATAAGCCGATAGGATTTACTAAAAAAAAACAGTTTTTCCATAATTTCGCCGCGCGTCAATGAACTCATATTGTGGAACTGCATTTTTTTTTCACGTCAAGTTAAAAATTTCACTAATATTGCCGTATATTTTGACGGTGTTACCTTTATTTACAGAGCATGTATACTTTTTTTATATCTTATTTTTCAAATTTTTCTCTTGTTCTCTGGACTCAACAAAATCGGGGTTTTCTGTTCTCTACCAAAACGACATAATGAAGGACTCCTATGTTTGTTCGTTTTACTCTTTTTTTTCAATACTGTAACTAAATTTACATTTTAAATCTCGTAGAATGGTGAGTAATAAGTCGTTTTAAGTTATTTTGAAGGCCTTTATAACTTACAAAAAACTAAATATAAAAAACTTATAGACATGCATTGTGATTCACTACATAATATGCATAATTGCATATGAAATCCTAGTTAGACCTCGCCTTTAAAAAAAAATATTAGTCTATGAGACTAATATTTTAGTCCACGGACTAAACAAGGATTACTTTTCTATGAGGATATGCTAGCATTCGCTCATATCATAATACATACGAATATACCTAGATTAAATCAAAACCTAAAAATGTATGTTATTTCAATGAAACTTTCGTTGTTAACAATTACTATACACGCGAGTTTGAATAAGCGTCCGATGTTACAATCTGTAAGTAATATGACCTACATTCTGAGATCAATGTCCTATGATAAGTTATAGGTTAACATATCTTCTAAGATGCCAAATACTATAACAATAAAAATAAAAACGGTTTCAAAAGAATACAACAATCATAGACAAATTTTAAAACCGCGTCTTTTGCATCATTCTCTAGTGAGATGTGGTGATAAAACCTATATAGCCATCCTTGAAGTCACTGCAACAAAAGCATTTCAATTAGATATCCTTGAGACGCACGTAAAAATCACGGCCTTAAATTAGCCTACAATCAAAAATGATGAGACTGACCATAGACAACGCTCTATAACATTTCGCAGCACTCTGTCCCCCTCTATCATGTTCAAATTTTAATTACCTAGCTCGTTTGCACAGTAATGTTCACAGAAAAAAGACGTCACTGACCTCAATATTGGCATGCTCGTTCTCTTTGACAGGGTTTTAAAACGTGTCATCGTATTCTGCCAATTTGAATTTCTGCCTTACGCCTCTGAGATAAAGTTGAGAGTCAAATTGTTATCAGCCAAGTACCGTACCGTACTAAGCAGCAGTCAATGTGTCTCGCGAAATGGTCAGTTGCTTACAGTTCGTTCGATTGAAAGCAGTTTTAATTTATTATTAATTTTATGTGTTTAATTTTTTAATTAAATATTAAGTTGTGCATTTTTGTGTTCCTGAATTACTGAATCTGGATTTATTTGGATTTTGTTGCTGCTATTTTTAATTTTATGTGAGTTTTATTTTTTTTTCATTTTCCAACATAAACATCAACGATATTTTAAAACCAATTCAGCCTTTTGTCTTAATCAGCCGATAATTCAGTTATCTTTGTTTTTGTAAATTAGCTATCTTTATACCCGGTGGGAGATACATTTTGGTTTGTTTATTCAGTGCCCAGATTAGGTTAATAAAACCTATACATACATTGTCAAAGTCTTTGAAAAGTTATTTAAAAACTTTCCATTTCTGCTCCGAAAGTAGGGCATAGGAACTCAAAAATTGCTCCGTAAATGCATTCTATGGCCTTAGGGCATAATATCATCAATATAACCTCTGAAAACTTCGGTGGCATGGCGAGCGAGTAGCCGGCACGGACGCAATAGGTCTAAGTTCGACTCTGTATGATAAAAGTACGCACTTTCTGCATATTTCGTTCCGCGTCAAGGTGTCGTAGTACCATGGTCCTCGTAGTTTCTGTTACTCACGATACAGGGACAGTACAATTATACTGTGGGGTCAGGACTATTTATGTGACTTATGGGTATTTATTTATTTTATTATAAGGTGGCATCTAAACTTTCTCTGACTATAATGATCATACATAAGTCAAATTTAAAGTCAAAGTCAAAATTCATTTATTAATTAAAATCAAAAGGATCACTTTGAAACGTCGATTTTATTTGCTGCCTTTTCCTCCGTGACCAAGCCAGGAAACAAGGCTGGTTTAATGATCTTTTTACGAAACAATATTACGATACATCTTCTCCAGCTGTTGGAATGGCGATAGGATATTGTAAGGGTTTTAACCGACCAAATTATAGGTCAACTATCTACTGCCCACGGCTTCTCCCACGCGGTAAGAACCTGGATATTAGTCAATGAAAAGTAGCTCTTATGGTTAAGATAGCGTTCGTAGGAAATGCATTCGTTTGGCAGTTTTTTCGTCGACTTCCGTTGTAAAACGGGATATTTTACAGCCTATGTCCACCAAATATAGGTGAATTATTTTTCGAAATCGGTTGACAAGTGACGGTATTTCCAACGTCATCCAAATTTACAAAGTTTACCAAACTTACATTAAATTATAAGTGTAGATTA
The DNA here is from genome assembly GCA_961405105.1 of Perizoma affinitatum. Classification (NCBI taxonomy): domain Eukaryota; kingdom Metazoa; phylum Arthropoda; class Insecta; order Lepidoptera; family Geometridae; genus Perizoma; species Perizoma affinitatum. The sequence continues at coordinate 1,631,055 of OY560208.1, read as the reverse complement.
CTCGCAAAAATACCAGTATGTAGATATTTCGCAAAGGTTGTCCATACCGTTAAGTACTCATCGAGAACCAGTTTTCTGGGTTTATTTCTTACACAATATTTCTGAATTCTGAGACTTTCACTGTCTAATGACTAATAATCTTATTTATAAAGATTTTTGAAGAGTTGTTCAGATAGTTTTTACTGTTGAATTTCAAAAGACACCTTACCTATCAAAAAGATGGACGCTTGTGACACCAGAAGTGGGTTCTTTTTGAAGAACCCCTATATTCACTTGGGAAAACCTCAGCAGGGAGGTCATTCCATTAACCTCCAGTGTTTGAGGGAGGAAATTCCTCTGAAACCATACCGAAGCTTTAGGGTTTTAGGTTGAATACCGGATAGCGTGATAAAAGGGGGTCATTCTCACCAATGCCAAATCTATTGTTCTCCAAATATTAAATTCCATACATGGATTCCCAAGCAATCCCATGCCATTTTTAATATATAAATATTTTTCTTTCCTAGCCAATGCCACGAGTTTTAGATAGATTGGTAGGTACAGAAAAATCCCAAGACTATGTATTTTTTTCGGTTTTCCTACCATTAGGTACTCTATCTACATATTGTTTCACGGTGTTCGAAAGATGTATGATTTTTTTTTATTTTCTCTTTGAATATACATTCTTCTTTGAATGCTTATCTTGGGTACACAAGGCACCATATCCAGGGATTTCATTTATTGAAGCGCTCCTAGTGAAGTGTAACGATAAAAAAATTCTAAATTCTTCGCTGAAGCTATAAAAATGATTCCTAATGACCGTGAGAATAATATCAATAAACATAAACACTAATAAATCTTACCCCAAACGCATAATGAACTGGCTCCTGGCGCCGCAGTTATAAATCGGAAACTATGTCGCAGGAGATAACAAAAACTGGCCCAAGTGTGACTGACAATTATCAAGAGTTTAGATAATACACCTGCAAATTATCTGCGTACTGGCATGCTTAAAACGGTGATGAAAAACATAGTGAGGGAACCGACATAACAAGTATTGGATCGCGTGTGTAATCGGTATGTGTTCCAATTAGCGACAGGGAGTAGATTAGAAATAGTAGAGCTTGTTTCAACCGCCTAGTAGCAATACTCACATTGCTGTGTTTCGGTTTGAAGGGTATGGTTGCCCAGCAATGCCCCAGTTGTTGCAGACAGCAATATATATTATAATAATTAATTAATTAATTGGTAATGCTGGACATTTTTCACACAGCATCATCTAGCCCTAAAGTAAGCAGAGCTTGTGTAATGGGAACTAAATAAAGAAATAAAACACGCTCACGACAGTCTTCCCCATGGTGGACATCCTCAGATACATACTCAGTGAGTAAATTTTTAAGGATACTAAGTAGGAGATAGTCAGAGGCACGTCCAAACATTACATTTGGTACATGCCCGCGTTTTGCAAGTTAGCATTAATTGTTATGGGAACTACATGACTGATATACTACGTATATAATTTTTTTAGTAAATACTATACATGAGAACACCCAGACCGGAGACAAATATTTGCAGATTATACAAACATTTGTCCCGCGGCGGGAATTGAACTCGCAACCTCTGCGTCTTAGACGGACCTTCGCCCACTTTCAAAATATGACAATAAGCGATGTATGTTTGCCTCGATAAGACGAAAAAGTCTATTATCATTGTCGCTCGAAATATTTCGTCGCAGTTTTGCGGTGACATTGACTCTGATAATATAATCATAACCTAATTTATATTGAAAAGACACAGTTTACTAGTTCCTGTCCCCGGATTTTCTTATATAAAGAGTTAGTTTGCAATGATAAATAATTTATCAGAATGACAGGTGAAAGTTTCAAAGTCGGAGTGTTAATTTTGTTCATTGCATGTTTTTTGAATTCCTTCTGGTAAGTAGGTCTAGTAGGTAATAAAGAATTTGGTAAGTATGTTTTTTTGCCGGTGAAAGACAAGGGACTGTGTACCTGTTATGTTTCAGGGTCGGCAAAACACGAGTGATACCTCTAGTGTTGGAAGCATAGGTTATGGTAACCGCTTACCAACAGGTGATGCTTATTCGCCTTTTTAGTTCTATAAAAAAAAAAACAATTTCTTTAATATCTACTACTAATTTATCATGCAATCAATAAAACTGACTCGCAATTTTTTTGCAACTTTCTCTTGTCATGTTGATATATACTTACGATGAAAACCCACAATAGATGTAACTTAATCATAAAACATGCCTTATTGTCTCATAGAAAACATTGTAAAGAACAGGAAACAAAAACAATTATTATTATAAGAGACAGTCTCCTTACATGATCTCAAAGATTGAAGAATGAAAAGACCAATCGACCAATTCGAAAGTTGCAAAATAAATCCTCTTAATTTGAAACAAGACACGAGTTGTATTTGTAATGTTACATCAGAACGTGCTGTTCAGCTCTTGGCATTACCTGATAATCTAATCAATTCTCATCACGTCGATTCACTAGAATCGGACTCGCTTCGAAATGCATTCTTCGAGTCAGCAAGTAGTATGAATGTGCGAACATTATAATTTTGTTTGTATTATTAAAAGCACGTTTGAAATCGACTCCTGCCAAAGGCTTCGTGATAGTTTGAATCTGGGTCTCATGAAGGTTAGATTATCTGTGGCACAGTGGGCGAAGGCCCGCCTGAGACGCAGAAGGTTGCGGGTTCGATTCCCGCCTCGGGACAAATGTTTACATATGCAAATATTTGTCTCGGGATCTGGGTGTTTTATATGTATAATATGTATTTATTTACAAAAAAAAGTATATAAGTAGTATATCAGTCATTTAGTTCCCATAACATAAGCTCTGCTTACTTTGGGGCTAGATGTTGCTGTGTGAAAAATGTCCAGCATTAGTTATTTATTTATTTAGATTGAATAGGTATGTTCTATACTTTCGTATTCCGTTGTCGGCCATATTATAATTTACCATCAGGTGAGATTATGGCCTGGTAAAAGTCCACTCTTAAATTAAAAAAATGACATGAGGATTTATGTGCGCATTAACACGTGCTCAAAACGGTGAAGGAAAACATCGTGAGGAAACCGGCATGCCCTAGAACCAAAAATTCGAAGGCATGTGCCAACAGTTGGTATTCCAATAAGCGGCGATGGGCTTGCAACCTGTCACGTAATGCTTACTAATGAATGCTTACTACTTGCAAAACGCGGGCATGTACCAAATGTAATGTTTGAACGTGCCTCTGACTACCAGGGGGTAGTCAGAGGCACTTGGTATCCTCAAAGATCTACTCACTGAGTATGTACCTGAGGACCATGGGGAAGACAGTCGTGAGCGTGTTTTTTTTTCTATTAATATCAACAGTCCTAAGGAATAAAGCAAAGTCGGCAGGACTACAAACATGAACTCCAAGTTCTATGGTTCTGTGTGTGAAAGATTAGTTTACATTCCATAATTGTTTACAAGTAAAAACCTGTAGGTAAATAAAACTGTAAACAATGTGGCCACTACCTCGCTTCGAAACAAAGGCGCCTAGTTAGATGAATCAGTCGTGCAGGTAGAAAGCGACCATGATTCACCATCGACCGTGGTCGGAAGCCGGGTTTTTTGGAATGTGTACCAAATCAAGTGACAATGATTCCACAGTTACAGAAGTCACAGTCTACTGGGAACAAGCCTATTTTTAAAACAGATCAAAACGACTATATTGCCTAACGATTTTTTTTAAAGGAAGTTGGGAATTCAGTTTTCTTCTTGCATAATTCTTCTAATACTTTGTAATTTACCAAGGCTTGTCATGTAGTAGGGATCACACATTAATTTAGTCTCTAGTTTCTATTATATCAACAAGATATGCGAGAGACATGCATAAAAAATACTATTTTTATTAAAGGAAGTTGTTAATTTAGTTACCAATGCTTGCCATGTAGTAGGGATCACACATTAATTTAGTCTCTAGTTTCTATTATACCAACAAGAAATGCGAAAGACATGCATAAAAAATACTATATTTTTTAAAGAAAGTTGTTAATTTAGTTACCAATGCTTGCCATGTAGTAGGGGTCAGACATTAATTTAGTCTCTAGTTTCTATTATACCAACAAGATATGCGAAAGACATTCAATAGAAAATACTATACGGCTGTATTTTCTATAGTGGACAACATATCTGGGATGAGAATGAATTTCATTCTACATTCATATTATATCTAACAAACTTAACGCCTGTTTCTCAGAAAGCTAGGTAGAGACTATGGATTTCTACTTGTTTTATTTACTATCTTCACATAGGTATCTCATAAAATTGTTCATGCGTGTGGCTTAGGGTTTTCTTGACTTGACTATTAAATAAAACGTTCTTCAACTTGGTTAGATGTGTGCCTTATAAATGTTCTCCATCTGGAATTTCACTAATTAGCTATGGATGAGTTATGACTAAGTACGACTGAATATTGTCATTGTTACAGCAAAATCACCAATTGGCGTAGTTATTTTCCTTGATCTAAATAATAGGTGTTTTTACATCCTTGATAAAATTAAAACCAGAGTCAGTTAGGTATTATTAATTTATTAATAACAAGTTATCTCCTATTACGCTTATGTATTATTCGATTTAATTTTTTACGTAGTAAACAAGTATTGATTAGTTAGAAATATTAAAGTTTATTATAAATTGAGCTTAAAAACTTAAAATAACGAATATTACTATTTAAAAAGTATTAATATTACAGAGATCGGATAATTACTGCTTTTATTATAGATTTTGTTTTATATATAAAAAAAACAAATGCAACCTTAGAGCGGAATTTCGAAATAATAATTCATAGTACATTCCTTACAGTATTGTAGAATTACGCTTTTTGTCGATAAACTCACCTCGCAAAAATGACAAGTTTACCTCGAACTGATATCTCCTGATATAGTTCAATAACCCCGGTTATAAGTTTATTTTAGTAGTTATAACCTATATATACGCAGTTTCATTTCGATACGACAATTAGAAGTAGGTTAAAATGACTTCCAAGATTTGATTACATTGTTTGTTCGTTAGTTACAACTTATAAGTAAATAAATAATGCTGGACATTTTTCACACAGCATCATCTAGCCCCAAAGTAAGCAGAGCGTGTGTTATGGGAACTACATGACTGATATACTACTTATATACTTTTTTTTGTAAATATATTATACATAGAAAACATCCAGATCCCAAGACAAATATTTGTTTATGCAAACATATGTCCCGTGGCGGGAATCGAACCCGCAACCTTCTGCGTCTCAGGCGGGCCTTCGCCCACTTTGCCACAGAGGTCGTCAAAGTGAAGCAAATATAAGATTAATTTAAAAAGTAGACTTAGTGCAGACAACAGACATTAAGAAAACTTTTCGATAGAACCCAAAGATCTTGAACTCGCTTGAAATATAACCAATGGGAAGTGATATTATACGATGTCAAAGTTAAAGTATCATTATTTAAACATAGCTTTTAGCTAGAAATGTGTTTAGCACACCAACCTGTTTCGACAGCTAAGGACGACTGGTAGAACTTGCTGTATAGTATTAAATCCTCCTTTTCTACGTTGTTTGTCTGCAATAAAGAAATTAACAAAGTTTAGTACCTACAGGCCTCAAAGCTATGATCTAAACGAAAGTGGACTTTCATAGACCACCATTTTGTCAAGGATTTCCAAGAATAACGGAGTGTGATTTTGGCGTATGGTGACATAGTGACACATTGTATGCATGTGGGTGTTGGCCTGAGAGACATAATAATGGATTGACATAGATGTTGTGTTAAATTGTCCAACTTCTTTTGACATTGACAACATGACATTTTTGCATTCATACGAGTCTAACCTAAGAAACCTAATTTTTTGCTCATTTTTGGCGTTGTAGGTATAAGCACCCTCTTATACATGTATTATCCTACTACTATTACGCGAAAGTTTGTGAGGATGGATGTTTGTTACTATTTCACGCTGAAACTACTGAACGGATTTTGATGAACCTTTACATTAATATATCTTATTCAGAATAACACATAGGATACTTTTTATCCGGATACCACGCGGGCGAAGCCGTGGGCAGAAGCTAGTAAAATATATAATAACTAAAATACAGGCCCATAAATACAATATTTATGGGCCTGGAGGAGGACGCTATACCAGTGATCACTCATAAAAAAACATTTGATAATGCTTAAAATTATTGATATTAGGATACTGTTCTTAGAAAAGAGTATCATTAGTTCATACTCTTAGAGCTATAGTCGACGTTCAATGTCTCCATTATTATTAACGGTGTATTTTTAGTGCATGGAGGTTAACAACCTCCATGGTTCAGTAGGTGTTAGTTTAACCTTATTGTGACATTATTTCTTGAATGAAAATTAAAAAACTTATCTAAGTATGTACTGTTCCGTTACTGACTGATCGATAAACGCACAGCATAAGCCATAAGTCCTAGAAGCATGAAACTTGGAGAGTATATTCCTTTTATGATGTAGGGATGCACTAACAAAGGAATTTGGAATATTCTACCCCTAAGGGGGTGAAAAGGTCTGAACATCTTTGTAGGAAAAATCGTATTCCTTCAACTTAAAAACATAAAACTTTACATAAATATTCTTCAATTATTATGATAAAATTAAATGCTAAATGTAAGAGAGTGTTCAAGTTTTTATGGGATTTTTTTAACGGGTGGTCCATTTTGCTTGATACTCGACATAAATATGTACAAATGATAAAATATATACATTGTTTTTTCAAATTTCTCCTCAAATGGGGTAGGATGGTCTGTTAGTTTAGAAATGTTTAAAGCGTGCTGCGATTTGCTATAAACTTATTACCTTAAAATACAAAAGAACTGAATAAATATCAGGGTTTTCAAAAAGCCCTTAAAGGTGCAAGGTACCTTACGCGAGTAAAACTGTTGCCGGCTAGAGGGAAATAATTTTTTGTTTATTATATTAATGTTAATTATAAAAAAAATGAATGAATATTACTCTACCTTTTTAGAGTATGTAAGTTTGTAGGGGGGATTTCTGAAACTATTCACCCAATAGGAAGCTACATCATTATAGGCTATAGTTTATTCTGATAAAGATGAATTTTCAGGAAAAAAAAACACAGTATCTTAGATTCACGCCAAAAAAAAAAGTGAATAAAATTTAGAGCTATAATTTTGGCTTTTAACAGTTTCACAGAAAGGTCCGCGACATATTTTTGAGCGACGGCAACTGTTTTTATGTTAAAAGTGAAAGTAATATTACAAGATGAAGTTTGGATATGGTTTTCAAGTATTATCTATGAATATTAATAGTTCTGTCATCATGAAAATATAATGTAAAGATTGCGTATTGCAGCGGGTCATTTGATTGAATAGTTTAAGAAATAATGTGAAATGAAGATATGTGGGTATTGCGGTGCTATAGATAACACTGGCAGTGCGAAGCGAGACGTGGATGAGGTAGGGTGGGGGAAGGGGGACGAGGGGAGATCGACACTCATATTATCCATCTCCGTTAGCGCGGACGAAGTCGCGGGCGGAAAGCTAGTCACCTATATTACAATACCATATTAGAACTTATTTACGCGTACCTATATTTATCAAATTGTTCACGATTAATAGAGTCCGTATACGTAAAATGCCCAAAATACTGGTGGCAATGCGATATAAAATGACAACCTCTGTGGCGCAGTGGCCGAAGGCCCGCCTACGACGCAGAAGGTTGTGGTTTCGATCGGCGCGGAACAAATTTTTGTATGACCTGCAAATATTTGTCTCAGGTCTGGGTGTTTTCAATATAAAATATGTATTTTACAAAAAAGTATATGAGTATTATATCAGTCATGTAGCTGACGTAATACAAGCTCTGCTTAGTTTAAGGAAAGATAATGCAGTGTGAAAAAAAATGAGAGATACAAGCGAGGACTCTGGTCACGTTTACTAGTTTAGACTATCAAGATTATCAGTAGAATATATTTGTTGGTTTGTGAGTAGCAGTATTTGGCAGTTTACTGATTTTTGTGGCCAGATAGCAAACTGACCTGAATGAATCAGCTGTAATGACAATACTCAGTACCTTATTACCAAATTGATGTCTCGGTCGAGACCTTGACCTGATTTTACCACACGTTATCAATTAGTAATAAATAATTATTTATTTTCCGTGGAATTGCCAAGGTTTTGTAGAGGTAGGAATGATTGGATTGGAAATTGGAGGAATATGACGCTCAATTTTGTCTGTATTGACCGCTGCATCTATATTGACCGCTGCATCTATATTGACCGCTGCATCTATATTGACCGCTGCATCTGTATTGACCGCTGCATCTATATTCTTCGACATCGCCATAACCAGCCAACAAAAACAATGTTTCTTCTTCCAAAACGTTTAACCTCGTTTGAGTTTAGTTTTTTGATAGTTTTTTTGGCTGTTACACTCTGAAATTACAACTCTTTTTAGGGTTAACTTCTCCTTTGGACATGTCATTTAATTCTGCCTTTTTGTAAGTGTTTATTTGTTTGTACAATAAAGAATTGATATTACGTTTTTTTATGGTATGTCGAGGCAAGCATACGGCTCACCTGATCGAAGGCAGTTACTGTCGCCTATCAATTGCAACACCTGGGCCATTACTGATGCGTTTCCTGCTTTAGGCTCATTTTACATGTTTTATGTAGTGGGTCATGTTATAGTTTAGAGGAAATTACTCAGAAGGCAGCTTATTTCACAGTTGACATGTACGTTTCATTACAATATTGTATCTAATCTAAGTAAATTTCCCAGATACTAAGTCTTACCACTACGTAAGTACCTACTCGTATCGATGTGAAAGATGATAGAATACAAGAGCAGGGGGTTTTAAATATTGTAAAATTGAATTTTTCGAATCCCCAACACACCCTTACATCTAACATTAATCCAGATTAAAAAAGAGAACATCAAACAAAAGGCTCAGAGGGACGCGCCGCCAAATATTAAATTACTCAATATTTCATACCGATACTAATTTCGCTATCTTAACCCTTCGCCGCCAACGACACAAAATATTACAAGAAAAAATACCCCAAAAGAAAAAACGTCCAGGGCTAATTGACATTCTTTATGAGCGTCAGTCCTTAGACGGGGATATTTTTTAATTAGATATATTTTATGGGTTTTTTTCCAAAGGGGAGAGGTATAAAGGGTTAACATTTGTTTGAGCCCAATGAGTGGGTGGGGGGGGTCAATATTAGCCTTCTCGTAATCAGGCGGAGAAAAAATGGTCGATTAGACCCCCTTCGCGACGTTAATTTAGGATCATTGGAGGCACGGAAGGTGGGTGACACTGAACCCCTTTCTTAGTAAATTGTCTTTTTTAAAACGGTGTTCGGAATTGCCGCCTAAAGTAGAGGTTTCGTCCCCGTTTCCCGTCTCAAGTCACCCGGACTTGAGACGGGGTTAAAATTGGATTAGGTTTTTAGAAGTCAGTGGTTTGCTTCGAATCGTGAGGGTTTAATATTAAATCGCTACTGTTTGTTTTTAAAGCCGCGTTTTGCAAAAAGTTAGCATTCCACGCAAGCCCATCGTCGCTCGTCGAGCACCAACTGATGGCACATGCCTTCGAATTCTCAGGGTGTACAAGTTTCCTCGTGATGTGTTTCTGTACTGTTTTGAGCACGTGTTAATTATACGTACCCAAATTTCCGATTGGAAAAATCTATTAATGCAAAACCAGATTCAAACCCAGGACCTCCGGATTGGAAGTCGGGGTACGGCCCACTGCCCCATCACGGCTTTTAGTTAGTATAGCAAATTAGTTTTCCTCTCTAACAAAATTGATAATAGTACAATTAGTTAAATATCGAAAACCTCAGTTTATTAGCGACCTTGTGGTCAATGACGTAGGTACAATACCCGACCAACAATCTCGTGTGAATGCCCTGTGGCATAATATTTCGTTCAATTGCGCAAATCAAAAAGCCTATCGGCTTTTGGATAGGACCTAAACGGCTAGGTCCTATCCAAAAGTTGAAGACTCGAATCTGTTATTAAATTATTTGTGCGAAGTTTTATACAGGCAAATATACAGGCTATACATACAGGTCTTTGTCTGGTTTATCTCGTTTAGAAGTTTCCCGTTTTGACTGTGTTCCAACAGCCGTGGTCATGGATAGACTGGAGTATACGAAGCTATTGTCGTAATAAGGTAAAAGGCCCGTATAAAACTAATTATTAACGTTGGAGGAATTCATTTAGACACGAGTATAACACCTACACACCTATAGTTTAGGTATTTATTAAATAAACGAAACAAAGGGGGTTCAGGTTCCGATTAAACTTTCATAGAAATACGATTGATGTATAGTGTTGTTTCATGAATTTAAAAAAAACTGTTTTCACCATTTTTTTTTCAATTAAATACGATATAGCTAATAGGCCTTTTAGGTCTACCAGGCAAAAATTTGCTTTGGTGTTTACACAGCCTAATTAAATTAGCAGATAATTAATATAAATCTTTGTTCATAATTTAAGGGTCATCGCTTCATTGGGACATGAATCACGTTTATGAAGCCGAGAAAAAAAGTACGTTGACCGCGATTGAAAGTTTCAAGAATCGGCTAACAAAAGATTAAAAATATTTTCATGAAATTTTGATTTACAGTACAATATTTTAGTAGATATTCCTTATAACAAAATTAGTTACTGGGTTTTCAGTAATTAGGAAATAACAGTAATGGGTGTCTACATTTTCGAACTTGACTTTCCTGTTTTTTTTCAGAACATTTAAATAAATAAATAATAATGCTGGACGTTTTTCACACAACATCATCTAGCCCAAAGTAAGCAGAGCTTGTGTTATGGGAACTACATGACTGATATACTACTTTACTTATATTTTTTTTTGTAAATATACCTATACGTATTATAGATAGAAAACACTCAGACCCGAGACGAATATTTCCAGATGCAAACATTTGTCCCGCGACGGGAATCGGGAATCGGAAATTTATTTGCTTTGCTAGGTCAGCTTAAATATTCTACCATCCAAATGGTGTGCAAATGTCAATAGGTAGATTGAGAATAAATTGAAAAACAAGAATAATTCTAAAATGACAGAACTTATGCCCTTCAATTAAAAATGTCAATATCTATTACCTACCTACTTTATACAACTTAATCTAATAAAATTAAATCCTAGTTATTGATCATAAATTCATTATTGCCTACTTTTTTTAAACGTCTTGTCACTTTCCTTGCTTAGTATAGAACAAAACAAGGGTCTACCTTAAAAGAATATCTACAATTTTTTCATTTAAAAAAACACGCTCTTGCCTGTATTCCCCATGACAGACGTCTCTATAGATACATACTCAGTGCGTATATCTTTGAGGATACCAATCAATCGTTATATTTGTAACTCGGTCTATAAGTTTAAATACAAGCATGACACACTCCATGGTTCTCTGTGACACCCTCTATACACAGCCTTATTCTTCACCGTCCATGTCTCGGCGCCGTAGGTCGTTGTGGGCAAAACACATTGATAATATGTATAAGCGGGTCTTCAGATGGAGTATCGACCGATTTTAAGATGCCATCTAGCTTGCCAAATGCAGCCCCAATTGAGTCCTTGGAATTGGTAGTAGAGTAAGGGCCCGGTCAAACTGGCGCAACTGGCTGTCAACTGGCTGTCAACTGGCTGTCAAGTGGCTGTCAAGTGGCTGTCTACTGGCTCTCAAGTGGCTGTCAACTGGCTGTCAAGTGGCTGTCAAAGTTTGCGTGAAATGTCACCGTAACCGCGTTTTTTTTAGCGGGTCCTGATTTTGCAGCTACTTTTGGTTTTGACACTAGATTCTCACTGATATATTATTCGAATGTACATTGAGCCTCTAATTCAGTGTAGCGACACGTAAAATATAATTCAGATTAGTCGCACCGAAAAACTGCTCGAAGAAAAAAAAACAAGACCAGAAAAGTGTGATTTCAAATCGTTTAGTGAGTTCCGTATACTTCCGTAGCAATGTTTTTGAAGATTTTTGAGTACATTGAGCATCTTCCGTTGAAGTGTTTAATGAACCTACTTTAACTTTAATTGAGAACAAACAAATTCATCTTTAACATATTATAATCGTTTGTGCAAAATTATGTAAGTTCTATGTATTAAGTTCTTTTTTGATGCCGTGTATCGCAGTTGCTGGCCCGCACGTACACCGGCGTCACGGAAGACCAGCGTTTTGGTGGCACAAAGTGCTTTTTTAACATATTGCTGAGTGGCGGCCGTTTTTGTCGGCAATCTCATTTTCTTAATAACTCTTACGTGTACTCCTGTATCCTAAATTTGAAACAAAATAAAATATTTTTATCTTTATCTTTATCTTTATCTTTTGGACATAATGGTGTATGGTATAATATATGTTTGGTGGTAGTACTTCTAAACTACTTTGAGTATTACTTTTTTAAATATATTTAAATAAAATTTAATTTTGATGAACCTTGCGGAACTCTAAAAACTTGGACGAAACGAAACCGAGAAAGAACCCGTGAAAAATCTTTATTAAATCCTCTTGAGCTAAATAAGTTCATTTGGCGAGTGGAGAAAAAAAATATATTCGCCTTTTTGTAAATTAGAAAACATTTTCACCGATTTGTATGGCTTACTCGGGGGTAATTAGTGGGGGAGGGGGGTGCTATTGGAGAATTAAATTTATTTTTCCTTTGAACTAATGAGGGTGAACAGAACGAGAAAAATGCGAGGATTAAGAGATAAATTACCTGATATTAGTGAGAATTGTAAATAAATCCAATTTAGGGTACAGACACGGCGAATTCTAGCTATTTGTTGCAAAAAGTACGTATGTATAAAATTAATTTTAAACCGACTCGTGAATAAGTTTTGGATAAAAATTAAGAAACTTAAATGAGGTCTGGAAAGAATACATTATATAGATTTTCTATATATTTATATATAGAAAATCTATAGATTTTATATAGATTTTTTTTCTTGATTTATTGCAGCGCCCCTAGTGACTTAAAAAAAATAATTGTGGCGTTAAAATCTAATAATTATCCTTGAAATCATACAAACTGATCGCGTGTACCGCATTTCAATCCGGATGAGCCGTCGATAATTGGTAACCTTCAAACATGCACACGACATACAAACAAAAAAAACAACCTCTTATAACAAACGCATATACATTATACATACAGACTCTTTACGTCGCAGGTAAAAATCTGTCAATTATTTTAATTTGCTGGCCACATGTGAAGTGAGTTAGTTTTACATTTCTTAGGCTACAGATATTTCAATTTTTCTTACGGAACCCTATTATTTATCTACCATTACCCACAAAAGTAATTTAACAAAGTATATGAGAAAACAGTAGCTATATGAACCAAGATTAAAGTCTTAGCAACTTACTATCTGTTAGATAAAATCAAAACTTAAGATGACACATATCATTATAAATTATATCAGCTTAGCGTTATCAATGTTATATCAGGTCTATTGAACTGATAACAGCGCTACGGCGATAATAGTAAAAATAAATGGATAGCGAGTCATATATTCAATTCAATAATTTTTATTTCAGATCGATTTTACAATCAAACGTCTTGTAAAATAAAAAAACACAGTCTTTACCTAAGGTCATCAATTGCTCAAATTGAGCTGAATTCCACTTAAAAATTGGCAGGTGCCGGCATCCTACACCAATTCCATCAATGGCCTCGATTATCTTAAATAATAAATAAATAATGCTGGACATTTTTCACACAGCATCATCTAGCCCCAAACTAAACAGAGCTTGTGTTATGGGAACTACATGACTGATATACAACTTATATACTTTTTTTTGTAAAAACATACATATTATACATAGAAAACATCCAGATCCCGAGACAAATATTTGCATATGCAAACATTTGTCCCGCCGCGGGAATTGAACCCGCAACCTTCTGCGTCTCAGGCGGGCCTTCGCCCACTTTGCCACAGAGGTCGTCAAATCTTGTACTTATGACTTATCGCTCTCTTTTACTGACAGTAATAAAAGAAAGAGATAGAACAACATTTTAAGTACTGTGAAATTAGTCAGATTTAAGTTTTCCATCAAAGTGATGGCCCAAGGCAAAACGAACTGACTCGGAAGTAGTCTCTCCCGAAGTCGAAGCCAGAAAAAAGAGGTCTAGCACGCTTCTTACCCGCACTTCCCGAACTGGTCGAAGTGTAGAAGACCGATGACGATGACGCCATGAAAGTTTAGTCGTGATTTGCAAAAAAATGCTGATTACAAACGGGACGAAAAACACGTAAACTAATTTTTTTGGAGTAAAATTCTTGCCATCGTTTTCTTGCGTGCGCTATCAGTCAAAGAGAGCGACAGTTTTCATTAAATTTAGCTGGTTTAGAAGAGAATCGACGTCAATTACAGTAGTTACCTACACATAGTTAGCATATTATATCATCCCTGGTATACGACACATAGCCCACTCCTACACCGTGTGTAAGATAGCGGAGCTGTATCAGGGTGCTTTCACGCCGAACACAGAGGAAAGTTCGCCATAGTTTGAGCTGTGTGCGCTAGCGAAAGCATAGTGTGGATATACCTCTGTTTTGCTTTAAAAAAATAATGTAAATCGCTGATGTGAATTTATAGCTTTGAGATTTATAATTTTAGTAGGATAATATTATAGTTAGAGCCGAGTTGGTTTAGTGGGTGATACCTGGTCGTGCAAGATTGGATTTTTCCACTAGAAAAATGTATGTGAGCATTAATAATGAAATAATAGCTTTAAAATTTAATTTACGAAAAATTTAATATATTTTTGTAGATGCCGTATAAATTGCATATAGCGCCATCTCTTTCCAAATCTTGACAAGCGTTTCAGTATTTGGTCGTTTGATTCATACAAGGTAAATAATTAGGTTTTGGTTAAATAATAAGTATTGTGTTTATAATTCTAGATAGGTAGCAGCAACCACAACCGATAAACAAGTCCAGGAAGCGAGAAACCATTAAAATACACACGTGTGTTTACGGTACATGTACTCAATGGGCTACGCGTATTCGTATCGTATTCAGTTCATTGGTAATATAACTTCTTCCAGGAAAATCCATACTATGCTCATCGTACACCGCATTGTTCGTTACTAAATGCAACTCGCATGTATTTATTTATGTACCTTCGACGACAGCCATTCTGCTTATCAAGCGTGTGTTTGCGCTACTGAGATGTTTGACTGTTCACAACTGGGTGTTTTCCTAGTTAGTTGAAGAGCAGGCTTGTATTCTAGAGCTAAAAAAACGAGTTATAGTTTTCTGTGGATCTATTATTTTTTAATTGCGATCATCCTATCTTATCGTACTATTATTATAAACGCGAAAGTTTGTGAGGATGGATGTTTGTTACTCTTTCACGCAAAAACTACTGAACGGATTTAGATGAAACTTTACAGTAATATAGTTTATATTTCAGAATAACACGTTGGAAACTTTTTTCTCGGGTACCACGTGGTTCAAGCCGTGGGCAGAGGCGCGGCAGAGGTGATACAGGGAATCGTAGTTTGGGATCAGGACTATGTATGTGACTGATAGATTGCTTTTGGACTGATAGGGGGCGCAGCAAAAGATGATGTAAAACTCGTCAAGGGATTTCAAATATTTAAAAAAAAATCCTTGTTCCTAGTTCATTGAATCCTCTCACCACTACTATTTCAGATGAAGCGTTGAAATTACTTTTTGTACTGAGCTTATAAAAGGAATAAAATGTATGTGTTGTATGATTTCGGGATATTAAGTGAAGTACAGCGTATGAAGAGAGTTTTATGGATAAGATGAAGGCGTGCTGGTTTAGGCATGCAGAAATAAAGAAGATTTAGTTAATCTCCTAACTAAATCTTCTTTATTTCTGTACTTAGAACTGCCTAAGCTTTCATCGAAGTAACTTATTACAAGCTTAGGATTCTCCTGACCAGATCTTCATCTTCAAGACGAATGTAAATAAAATGACTGTAAAACGAAGCTAAATCTGACCATCTTGGTACGGGAGAAAGATCAGGTCAGGAGAATCCTAAGCTTGTAATAAGTTACTTCGATGAAAACTTAGGCAGTTCTAAGTACCGTCTCGTCTCTACGTTCTTTATGAAAATTCGTGAAAAATATAATCTAAAATCTCCATTCAATCCACTCCCTTTGTGTATCGAAACACGACTAATCGCCTAAAAGCCTTTCAGAATCAAAGCTTAAATCCCTGCTTTAAGTATTCAATTAAAATCAATCGGTCGTTCAAAGGAGCTCCTTCAAAAGAACGTCAAACATAATCAATTTTGCAAATATCTCCCTTTTACGTCTTTTTCTTTTCGTATGAAATAAATCTGTCCATCCATCGCTGAAGATCAGTTAGCCTGTACCTATAACGACCAAACTCTCTTTCACCTCACACTAAATCCAACTCTATTTCTAAAGCAACATAACTGATTCTAGCTCGGAAGAGTATACTGGATGTAAAGTAAAAATACGATACATGAAAATATGATAACATTGTGTGAACGTATCGAACATTACTTTATTAGTATACGCTGAAACGGATTGTGAACTCAAACACAGCCTGTTACAGTCCATATTTAAATGGATTGAGTAAGATAGGACTTTCTGGATTTATCAATAAGTACGTATCTCTGCATTATCGTTAGGACGCCGGCATTAAGACAGAGCCGTTCAAGGGAAAAATTGGTTAATAAATGTAACTTAGGGCAAATACACATAGAGATTCCATTTATAATAGTATAAGAGGTCAGAATATTGCCAATTTCTTTTGCATCTGATTATTCTGTCCACTCCATCCCTGGTTACCTTGAAGAGATCACTAATAAGACCGCCCGTACAAGTAGGTATATACAAAAAATACAGATGAATGGCAATGCCACGCTGAATGGCAATGCTAATGCCAGCTCTCTTGTCACGCGTCGCTTCGACCAGTCGCCCTGAAACTTTTAGTTTTACTTTTTATATACTTAAAACTTGTACTTTTAGTTATATTAAGTGTTACTTTATTTTGTTATCTTGTGGTGTACAATATAGTATGTTCATTCATTCATTCTTTTAGGGCAGCCATTATCCATTGATCAAGTTCATTCAAAGGTTACTTGGAAGAGATTGATCTTAGCAATAAGGCCCATTGTATCACCACAACCTAGTTTCTAAGATTCTTTGTGAAGGGTTTGTTTTGCCTGGTTTATGCAATGAAGAGTTGTCTATCGATCTATGTATGGTACCCTCGATCATGCGCTTTTTTCAAGCAGTCTCTGCGTGACAGAGAAATCTAGCCACGATAATTATTAATAGTGTTCTGTTATTAATGCTTTGTATATTTCTAGTTGTGAATCAAATTATAAAGTCAGAAATACATTTGACACGTGCATACGATTTGAATGCAGTAAGCATTTTGCTGATAAGTTGCAAACCCATCGCTGCTCATTGAAACACCGATAGTAATTATTGTTAATGGTCTTTAAGTTTTTGATTCTAGATATAGAGTTTGATTGTTTTAAGAGCGTGATAGTTAATATATTAAAAAAACAAAATACAACATTTATAATTATGTTTTTGGTTTTGCGATTGTTCGTCTAATTTAAACAATTCTAAACAAATTGTTGTACCTGACATTTGTAGGCTTTCCAGATCTAGTCTATCTGCGTCCTCGAAAGCTGCAAAGCCTTCGAAATGTCAGAAATAACTATAGAATAAAAATTGATAAATTTGTTGAAGTGTTTTATTTCATTATACAAAATTAATGTACAAATACTACTAATTTTGACGGAATATAAAGAATAATTTATTTTAAATTGTTTTGAAAAATGTAGGGACTAACATTTTCTTGACAAAAATACAAACACGCTCACGACTGTTATCCCCATAGTGGACATCCTCAGATACATACTCAGTGAGTAGATCTTTGAGGATACCAAGTAGGAGGTAGTCAGAGGCACGTCCAAACATTACATTTGGTACATGCCCGCGTTTTGCGAGTAGTAAGCATTCCACGTGACAGGTTGCAAGCCCATCGCCAAAAACTTGACAAAAATATAGGAAATTGTATTCTTTCTGCATACACCCTTATAATGCGATCAGTTTATGATGTATCGCGCTACTCAGTAAGATAAAGATGTTCATTATTAATGGCTCAGATTGGGGTAAATGTTAATAATTCATGTTCGATCGTTTTGGTGACTTCTGCCATCACCATAATATCTGATAATGTAGATAATACTAAGGGTAAAAACGCGAAACACCAGAAGGCTTAAGAATAGTTGTCCAAGCTAAAGGACCGGGACAAAACGATGAGATGAACCAACTTTTGCCAATGAAAAGCTGAAAAAAGCGGCTGCAAACAACATGAGATAAAAATAAGTCTTGTTAAAATATATGCTTTAAAACTAGCAAACAAAGAAATCAAGAAAATAAAACAACCAGCGTTAAAAAACAACTTAGCAGACGAAGAAAGATACAAACGATCTGAATTTCATAGAGTTATAAAATTAAACGGTATTATTATCGAAATGAGAAAAAAGAATAAAAATCCAGAGAGAACAGACACATTTCTAGTTCTGCCCCCCTATTCTGTATCTAAAAGTCAATTTAAAAGATTTTCACTTTTTTTTACAATCACAATTTAACATTATCAGATTAATTAATTAATTTATGTTAATTAATTTAATTATTAATTAATTAACATTATCAGATTCAATTTAACATAGATTCACTTTTCTAGTATATGAACTTTATTAACAATTTACTCATAAATTAGATAGTATGTTTATTTGCTGCGAATTGATTGTTAATTTAATAATTTAGTTGGATTTTACGTACCTATCGTTGTATATTATTTTTTGTTTCTCTAACTCTCGCGGTAGGATTCTCTGTGTTTGCAAGAGATCCTTCTCTTTTTTTCATCTAAGAAATTAAGGTAGAATGTAATGTGAAGTGTAGTGTTATGTAAATTATTAAATGATTTTAACCTACACATAGTTACTATCAATATGACCATAGAATTGGGATGATCATTTGACTTGTCAAACGTTCGTCAACGACTGATGTCCAGATAGAGAATAGGGGGGCTGGCCCCATATAATTATTCCCTGTGCCGTGGGTATCACGATTACATGAGTACCATAACTCCCAGACCCGGAACTATAAACAATATCTTGCGTCTCAGCTGGATATTAAGGCAATATTTGTTTCGAGTCTGTGTTGTCGTCTGGAACTGTGATGTATATACAGTGGAACTGAAGAGTCACACTTTCCACCTCCTGGCTTCATCACCAGATCAGCGTCAAGATAGCAAATTATATTATTGTGATTTAAAATACATATGTATGTAGTTTTGATGTACATACAAAGTTTTATTTCGATACGACAATTAAAATTGACTACAAGGTTTTTTTTTTTGATGGAAATTTTTCACTCCGTATCATCTAGCCATAATACTAAGCAGAGCTTGTATTATGGGAACTACATGACTGATATACTACTTATATTGTTTTTTTTGTAAATACATACATATTAAACATAGAAAACAACCAAACCCGAGACAAACATTAGCTAAACGTACAAACATTTGTCCGGCAGCGGGAATCGAACCCGCAACCTTCTGCGTCTCAGGTCCGCCTTCGCCTACTGCGCCACAGAGGTCGTCAGATTTGATTACATTTTTTGTTTGTTATTTAGTTATTAAAAGTGGATCACACAAGACAAACAAACACAACAACAACCTTTATGGCAAACGTTTCGCCGTACATCTTTGTTGATGTGAACACCTTATTTAATTTAGTTTTCTATCTTTTCAGAATAATCCAAGATGCCGCCTACAAAAGACCACAACACCAAGAATACCTTCTCGAGGTCCTTCTCAAATAGTAAGTATCTGTTCACATCTGTATCTATGAATAGGAAAGGTTCTTCATATTGTGAAACAGGGATTATCACGTAACGTACTATCGCTTAGAGCACCGACTTAGTTTCGACTCATTCCGAGAGTCATCATCGACGCTTTCTCTCCTATTGTAGGTCACTCTCATAATTCATAATTGTCTCTACCACAGGAAATCGTCCTGCCCATAGATTGGCATAAATCTCTGTACGAGAATTATTTAACCAAATTTTCTTTCTTTTCCAGATGAAATGTCGATGTCGGCAAAAATCTACCACAACGCAACAAATCTGATGCCAGCATCTCCGCCTATTTCCCCTACAGGCCTAGCTCCAAGTTTCCCCCCTCGTACCAACACGTCCTGGGGCCGGCAGACCAGCACAAATGGAAAGTACTCCTGAGCATCCCACAGCGGGATTCCTGGAGAATTTCGCAACGCAGAATCAAAGAGACCCTATAGGCCGTTATTATAAGACCCTTGATACTCTTATGGACTTGCTTAAACCGATGCGAAAGAAAACATCGTGAAAAAAAAAAAACCGGCATAAACAAACCTAGATGCGGCTTTCTGTCAATCTTTTCAATCTCTCTTTTATTTGTGAATTTGTACTTTTTGACCTTAAGTGCATTTTAATATAATTATAGAATTGAATTGATTTTGTTCATGTATGCTCGATTATTCCTTTACTATTACTTTAAGGCCATGACAATTTTTTGTCCCTTTTTGTCTAATTAATAGTATGTTAAGTTATAAAAGAGACAACCCAACAAACCAAAATATATAGGTATTTAATACAGGGTTATATTTAATGTGAAATAGTTTAAATGTGGTGCATTTTGTAAATGTCATGAAATCTATTATTAATATTATGTTAAGTAGTTAAATTTAAGAGATTTATATCAAATGGTAATACTAATAACCTAAAACTGCCAATTACTTTGATAGACATAAAATACCCAGAAAAATAAAAATGTAATAGGATTTGTTTGTGGTACATTTTATATTCGACAGACGTTTACTCGTGGATTTCTTTGGGACAGATCATTGCTCGGTAATTTCTGTGCGACAAACCTTTGCGATAGACCTTTTGTGAGACTTACCCTCGTATTCTAAGAGATTTTTCCTAGTATTCCTCCACTCCAACTCGACTCAAGGCGTCTTAAGGTTTTCTTCAAAACTTTCACATTTTTGGTATATAAGTTTAACTTTTCGATGATACCAATTGCAAATGAGAATGATTCAAATTGAGCCCACGGTTATCAAACAATGGAAGCAAAATATACAATAAAATACAATATATTATTTTATTGATAACACCAAGTTATAAGTTGAGTACAATGGTATAGGATATTTTTAAATAAATAACAATACTTTTACTCAGTTGAGGAAATCTGCTTGAAGAGATTTCGAGTGGAGGAATAGATTAGACATTTTAATGACCAAAAAGAATAATATTTGTTTAGTATAAAAATACCAAAACACCAAAAAGTGACGTGAGTCGAGTTGAGTAAATCTCGAGGTGTCTAAGAAGGATTAGTTAGTAAGAGATTTAATTTCCCAATGAATTGTTTTACCAAGGTATTTTGAGCCTATTTTAGCAACTACAAATGCTATTTATTTACTTATATATTTTTGTAAATTAAAGATTTATTAATATAATCTACTGTGTATGTCTATTCCTAGCCCTAGCGAGAGGTTAACCTATGAAAGATAATTATTCATCTATCAACCCACTCCCTACTGAAATAGCCTTAATATTTCAATAATCAAACTAATAGTTTTGGACATTGCCAAGCTTGGCAAAATGATTTTGACATTTTCGAAGTAATTACTTACTTTAAGAGAGTAGTTAAGCAGAGTGACCTAGAAAGAACCAGACGAACAAAAACCCAATACGTAGGTATACCAATGCACATTAAAAGGTGACGTAAAATGAGTGTCCATAACACTGACGATTTCGCGCGATCTGCCACGGTCCTCCCAATCGTATCACAATGTGGACCTGTTTTAATTAATACCTAATTAGCAAAAAGATAATTTAGAATATACAAAGACACCGCAAAAATCATGATAGCGCTAATTGTAAAGATTATAAAGTGTATTTTAGTGTTTTGGTGAGGCAAACGGATCATTTTTTAATTAATAAACAAACGTTAGATTTTTGTTTTGGGCACAAAATTACCAATTTGCAAAATGTCCAATGGTCGCAAAAAGTCCAAATTATAAAATATTCTACAATTTTGATATTTTGCAAACGCTTTATTGTTAACATTCTGCGTCAACACTAAATATTTTGGTAGATAGGTACTATCTAAGAAATCTCAGTAATTATGGTAATTATGGTCTCATTTTATTCGTTAGTGGCTACGGCTTCGCCCACGTGGTATTCGGATGAAATGTAGGGTATAGGATTAGAGCCATCGATGTCAAAATAAACGAAAGTCTACTAAGTTGGTAACAGGGGAAATTAATCTCAATTGGAACCAGGACACTTGGTCAGACGTGGAGATCGCCGATGGAGCATAGGCCAAGTGGTGGCCGAAGTCGTACCGAAGAAATCCTGGTCCTCTGAAAGCGAAATAAGGTAGAACACATCAGCTATGATGAATGCTAATTCGCGCAGGGAAACATAAGGACGGGAGACACACAGGACAGAGGGGCCTGACAGCAAATAAAGAAGGCCTATTCCTAGGATTTGTCCCAGTTTAAAAGCCGCCCGGGAAGGGTTTCATTTGTAGTCCGGTTTTTATGCTGCTGAAACATATAGGTAACGTAAATACGCGGTTTAAATTATTTTTTATTTTACTGAGGTTAAAAAATCACTGTTGGTATGTCCGGGTTTAAAGCTCCAAGATACGGGGATTTCATGCTTCTTGTTCTGGTTGGCAGATTTTTGAGATGACAACCTTACCTATTCTCAGCAGTGTGTCCGATATGATCATGTAAAAATATTACAAATCAAAGGGCTACTTACCTGTAGTAATTATGTAACATGAAATGGTTATATAATAGGTACAGACCTAACTAATTTGTCATAATAAACAATTATAAATAAATAAATATAAATAAATAAATAATGCTGGACATTTTTCACACAGCATCATCTAGTCCCAAACTAAGCCAAGCTTAGCCAGACCCGAGATAAACATAAGTTAATCGTACAAAAATTTGTCCCGCAGCGGGAATCGAACCCACAACCTTCTGCGTCTCAGGCGGGCCTTCGCCCACTGCGCCACAGAGGTCGTCAGGTCGTCATTATCATTGCATGATTAGTGTTTACTTGAATTATAGATAAATTAGGAAGGATACAATTATATTATCTAGTTACATGCATAAAAGCATACCTATTATATTCTACTCATCATAATATGTATCTTATTGGCCACCTGCCATCTATGGTCAGCTTTCTGAAGCGCAATATCAATTCAAAAACTGCGTACGCGCAGTTGTGATCGTAGTATTTGTCAATATGTAGCTGTGATTAGTACGCGGTAAATCACATAGATGTCTCTATTTAGAATACCCGTGCTCTCTTGATAACTACCTACTTTGATCGTCGTTTTATTTTTATAAGCTTGTTTGATGCTTTGAGGATATTTTACCCGTTTCTACCAACTCAACTTTAGATCGTAACATTGATTTGTTGTTGTGCATTTAGTACGCGATGGTCTACATAGATGGCTCTGTTTCAAACTTTTATATCATTATAAGAAATAACTAGGTATATACTACGTAGTAGTTCACATCATTATGTGCTGTTAATTATTTTATAAATTATAGAAGCATCTATCTATGATTGATATTTGATGAAATGGTCTTCACCACTGGCTTGCAATCACAGCCGTAGGTATGACGTTCTTATTTCAACGGATGACGTTTTTATGTCCGTGAAAAACTGCCAAAACCTGGTAATTTTTTTAAAAGAAAACGAGACGTTGTCAATATACGTCTGTAAGTAAACACGAGGTGAGATTTTTCAGTATCTATTACCTAAATTTTTCAGAACTGTGTTTATATATCTGATTCATTTGTTAATAGACAAAGCTGTGCCCCCACCGACCGCTTTCATCTTTCAATGGGCGGTCTTATCGCTTGAAAGAGATCTCTTCCAGACAACCTTTGGATGGAGAGGACTCTATGTGATTTTGAAGTCACATCATGTATCGAGAATGCTACTTTTAACCTACCTGATTTTGAGGCATGAGTTTTTGTTTCAAGTGAAGTGGCAGGTTGAAGATGATGACGCACTGGCTCTAGGTACCTAAGCACTAAGATCGTCTATCTGTCCTGAAAAATAAAAATCCTGGTCTAGGTGAGTGAATTGGTATCTTCTAGAACTTCCTGCTCCATCGTCGGCCATACTAACTCTTACCATCAGGTGATATTAAGGTTGACCATAGAAACGAATATATCAAAACTATGATCATCTTAAATACCATAATTTTGATCTTTTCGTGATTAAAAACAGATCCTAATTATAATCATTTATTTTTGAAACAAGGGTTAATAAGATGCAATATTATAAATTACAGAAGTAGGATCAGCTATGATCATTACTGCATCAGCTATGATCATTACAGCATAAAAAAAATAGAAGTACCGCACCTACCCAATGTGGGAGTCAGTGGTGGTAGAAATGATAACTCCTTAAAACTTTTAGTAGATGTTTTTTTATTCTGGGAACATTACACAGCGCAAAGCGCACATACTTGGAGGAGCAGAGGAAGAGAAAAAACGAGAGGTGTTGCCACTCGCTTACCTAGTTTTAAAATTTATGTCTCCGTCACCCAAGCAAAGTAACAATATAGGTACCTACATTCATTTATTATTAAATAGTAGGTAGGTATACACATTGTTCTTGTGTAACTACGTCCTATGTAGGTACTTGAAATCTAAAGGTTTTTTTTATCGGGATTTCCGTTAATTTGCATTTCACGATCCGACAACCGCCTGAAGAAAGCTTCTCGCATGACGTCCGAATCAGACGAAGCGTAAGAAGTCTTCTTAACCCAAACTGACTTGACTTTGACTTTGACTTTGGCTGATAATATCTTAAAGACAGATAGTCAGCAAGTCGGTGTCTAATACTGGACATAAAAATAACTGGTCATTTTTTTACACAGCATCATCTAGTCCTAAAGTAAGCAGAGCTTGTGTTATAGGAACTACATGAAAGATAAGCTACTTATATACTTTTTTGTGAGTACATATTATACATAGAAAACACCCAGACCCGAGACAAATATTTGCAGATCGAACCCGCAACCTTCTGCGCCACAGAGGTCATCAAATCAGTGTATGGAGGGGATCCCAAGATGCTTTTCCTCCAACGCGTGATTCTAAAGCTTGATGTTTATGACTCTGTATCTTTCACTTCCCAATTCCAGTAAAACACTCCCAATATTTACAGTCGAAACTTTACCAATCTCAAAAACACGAAACTTGTAATTAAAAGTAGAGGACAAACCATAAATCTATAACTTTTAAGATATTTTAAATTAAAACCACCCTATCTCAGAGAGAGTTACGACATAATGAATATAAAAGAGAAAGAAAATATATTGAAAGGAGATAAGGAGAACCGTTAATTAGTTAAGAAGTAGGTTTTGATAACGAGAAAGTATGAAGTCGATTTATTTTGAAATAAATAATTATGAAAGAAAATTTTTTCACGTTAAATTCCTAGAATTTGGTTTGTGTACCAACCTTCCAAGAAGTTCAGCATTATTAACATTTTGTCATGATCTAAGTTCCATAACTTGTACCTATGCAATAATGAGTACCTACCATGAAAATAGATCTGGATCAGTTGAACTATCTATAGATCGTTTGCAACGGTCTTTAGATAGCTAGCTGTTTCATCTGTATTTTTGTATATACCTACTTGTACATAGTAGTATGAATAAATGTATACTATAATTATAACCCAGCTTAGTTTGCCAGCTGTTATCTGCTTATGCCCCTTATCAGCTCGGGAATCTGGTCTTCTCTTAACTATTTTAGTGGTTATAGATGAAATGATGTCAATAACGAAGATACGTCCCACTATCAATAAAATCTCAGTAGATCTCCTATTTACGTTGTACAAAGCGTCATAATAGAAGGAAATTTTGCCGTCAACAATCAACTTTTGTTCCGAGCGACAAAATATGCTTATGTCAAAATTATTTTTTTATTATTTTTGGACGGACTTAGTCAAAATACTTTACATGCTCTAAATGCTCTGTGTTTTCTAGAAAACACAGAGCATTTAAAAACGTTGAATACAATGGAGAATTCGAGGTTCATTAATACATACAAAAATACAGGGTCCGAAATGAAAACCTCTAATTTAAGGTAAAACCGTATAGTCCTGTGTTCTATGCCCCTGGCATTTTCATACTCAGTGCCTGTATGCTATCGAATGCGAGAATCTAGTTTCGATAGCAATTTTTGCAAATTTTCCTGTAAAACTTGAAATCACGACATGTCATGAGAATGTTTTTTTGTTTTTTATTCGAAAGTGTCATCCTGAGTTTAAAGCCGGTTCTTTGACATTATAAAGCCTTACAAATTATTCTACTGAACAATTGATCAAAATCGAAAAGTTTTAATACGAGATGCAACGTTCAGCGTAAATAGGAGACCATGAACCACGCAACTGGAGCATGTAATGAATTTGCTATTATTAGCTAACTGATCAGTTGAACTATTGACCAGTATATAAATAGAGATGAATACGACACCAGTCGTATTCAATAGGTTCGATTAGGGGTTAAACGATGGTATCATTTTTGGTGAAATCATTCCAATTTACTTTCGGTTAGGTTAGGTTAACCAAAACTTACAGACTACGCTGGTTCGGCCACATGCTACGAATGGGGGATGATCGAGCAGCAAGACGTGCTTTCCAAGGTGTGTTGGTCGTAAACCTGTCGGCCGTCCCAGATATAGGTGGAAGGATGAAGTGGAGAAAGACCTTCGCTCACTTCAAGTCCTCGCATTGGACTGGATGAAGGTGGCACACAACAGAGACCGTTGGTGTTCTATTGTGTCGGAGGCCAGGAGCCAGGATGCGCCAGGATAGTAAGTAAGTAAGGTTAGGTTAGGTTAATTTGTAATTTTTAGTCAAGATGTGGTTTAGTTCAGTTTGGGACGTAGTTACCTATATTTTTTTTATGTTATGCCGAGACAAACAGGCATCAGCCCATCTGATAGAAAGCGGTTACCATCACCTATAACATCTCTCTGGGGTATTCCTGATGCGTTACCTGCTCTGAAGGACTCTTTTTATATGAAAGGTAAAGATGGCAAGACCTCCATGGTAGGACTAATAAGAGCCAAAAGATTGTCCTATAATCCAATACGACAATTATGAAAGTAAATTATTTACCTACATGCAAATAATACAATGCTATCAAACAGAAACAAAAAAACATTCTTAAAATTAAAATAAAGTTCTAGGCCATGCAAGTAAATAGCAAGATTTACTTGCATGGCCTAGAACTTTATTTTAATTTTAAGAATGTTTTTTTGTTTCTGTTTGAGAGCATTGTATTATTTGCATGTAGGTAAATAATTTACTTTCATAATTTAGTGCTACGTTTTCTTTCAAGTTATTTAGAGGCAAACCAGCTGTTCATGGCTGCTGCCTTGTTTGATAGAGAGACCAAGTTAAAAAGCCCTTATCATCTTACAAAGAGTCTCACCGCATCACACTAATGCTGAAATATTTGCTTGGCAACAGAAATTATTAAATTTGTCGGTAATTAAAAAAAAGAACCACAGATCACCTTCAAATAAAGGAGCTTTATTAAGCCTTAATACCTAACTACTAAGGTACAAAAGAGTTTAAATAAATACTAAAAAACAAACCCGTATTAGACCAGTAGACTCAGTGAAAACATAATTTCTATAAAGCTGAACGAGCCTACCAAATAAATTATCTTTCTTAACGAACAACTATAATTATGTTATCGAAAATTCTGCGTATCGTTTTCTCTTTATATGCTTCCTAGCTTCTGCCCACGGCTTCGCCCGTGTGGTACCCGGATAAAAGGTATGTGTTATTCTGATGTATAAGCTATATTACTGTAAAGTTTCATCATAATCCGTTCTGTAGTTTTTGCGTGAAAGAGTAACAAACATCCATCCTCACAAACTTTCGCGTTTATAATAGTAGTAGGATTTCTGTTTGTGGATTCTTATGGTCAATCTACCATACTACAAACTTTCATACAAAACTCGTTCAACATTCTTATTCTTATAACAGGACTCGATATATTTAGACTTCAAAGTTTAGGTCACCGATAGAAAAACAGTTCTATCATTCTCACACCAATTTAGGCTATGATATGTGTGTATGATATGTGTGTATGAGTCATTTCAATTGATTCGCCGATAATTAGATTGGTGGTAAATGACAATGGCATTTGGTGAGAATTCCGGAGTGTTTCAAGGATTTTGGAACGAAACTATGAATTGTATAAAAGTTTGTAGGAGGAACTTACTTATGGGAGAGATTTTTTCTTTTGAATAAGGAGGTCTTTTGATGAGGATGGTATATATTTGTTTTTTTTAATAGACAACAGCCACAGTCCTGAGTCAGTGTAGGATTATCTGTATATTGGCCTGTATACATCTGTATAACGCCAAGTCGTTACAGAAGTCAAAGTAAGGTGCAGGTTTGATTCCCGCTGCGTGATCAATGTTTGCATGTTCTTCAGATATTTGTTTCGGGTGCGGAGGTTGTTGTAAGAGGGTAGCACGGTAGGTAGGTACTCGTAGTTTCTGATAACCACGATACAGATAATCCTAAACTGAATCAGGACTGTGGCTGTTGTCTGTTAAAAAAAAACAAATATATACCTATTCATGAAAATCATAAGTATTATTAATGGCATGGGATTGATTGAAAACCCACCCCATGTCAATAATTGATTGGAACTAATTAAATTTAAGTTTTTGAATACTTTTTTTTTTTATATTATCCGATTCCGATTCCCCGCGACCAAGCCTTGAAAAATCAGCCCTTAATGGTTCGATTGCTTAATCGTCCTTCATTTAATTTATCTGTGGTGCCAATTCAACAAATCGAAATTCATTGAAAAAGCGTTGTCACGCTTTCAGTAATTCGTGGATGGTTTTTTTTTAGAAATAAAAAGATGATTTTCAGAAACTAAAAAAAAAAAAAAAATCGAATGCAAAAATTATGCCCCGGGTGAGGATCGAACTCACGACCTTAAGATTATGAGACTTACGCGCTGCCTACTGCGCCACCGAGGCTATATCTGAAGAGTCGAAATAGCCGTACAAACCGTGTACAAATCTACAACGCTACAAGGTCAGCGGCGACGTCATAACTTCATTAGTGTGTTGGAAAACAGGCCGATTTAATATCAACACGTTAACTATTATTCATGGTTTAAAAAAAATACCTCACGCGTTGTTTTTCTTTCACGCTAACGCAAATTTGTCAAAGAAAACATGGTAGTTGTCACGTGACATTTCAACAGCTGATTTCATTTCCATACAATTCAATCTTTGCGCAGGCGTTAATGCAAACAGAAATTGGTATTTGTCTAGACCCCTGGTAATATTGTACGTTTTTGCGCTCATTTGGAATGGGACTACAGGTTGCCTTATTAAGTTTTTTTTTTATAATCAGCCGGAAACACCCACTGCTGAGTAAAGGCCTCTTCTTTATGACGCTACTCGTGGCGGTCTTGTGCCAGTCGGGTCCACTCACCAACTGCCCTGAATGTCTTTTGACCATCGGACAGGAGGTCTCGAGGCTCCCAAGAGATATACAAAAATTGACAGCTATAACAAATTTAAAAACGTAAATAAACCAAAACTTTATAAAAAGGCATACTATAAAATATCTGATTATTTAGATGATAAAAACTCTTGGGATTGAAAAAGCTCCAACTCGATAAAAATTGATTTGTAAAAGTGTAATTAAAAAGAATAACCAGCTTTGTTTTCTTGCCTTTCTTTCCTGGCTTGGTCGCGGATGAACAGGCAGTAGATAAAACCGCCGTTTCAAAGTGATCCTTGTGATTTTAAAGAATGAATTAATTTCGACTTTGACTTTGACTTGACTTTGAAATAATTTTAAGATTTTTATTAGGCCCTTGGGTAATTCATTTAGTAGGTATATTAATTTATTTACTGATCTACATCAGTTTACCTATTTACAGGTCGTTTGCAATGGTTTTTAAATAGCTAGCTGTTTCACCTGTAAATTTTGTATATACCTACCTACTTGTACATAGTTTTATGAATATATGTATTAGGTATTTATTAGACGAGCAATCACTAAGTTTCGAATTAAATAATCAGTGTTTCCACCTCAAAATTACAGCGAAAAACAAATAAAAACAGAACAAAATAAATATTTCTGCTCTGGACCCGGGTCGCCAACAGTTGGCCCGCGACCGCAACTATTGGCGGGCGAGTGCAATTGACAGCGCCGCTCAATTTATGGGCCGCACTGTCTACCGTGGTGCGACCCGGGTGTGAGCTTCCCTAGATGTGGCCACTCGGTGAAACATGAGACCACAACTGAAAATAATTCAAAATGAGTCCAAATCTGAGAGTTATAATTATGCTTTCTTTCAATTTAAATACGTTTTAATTATTTGAAATACACTATTTTATGAAACGTCATAACGACCTTTAAAACTTTATCATTTTTCGGACACTTAGCGTCAATTTTAATATTCTGTATTCTATCCAAAAAACGCCTGAAAGTTTTTGCCCCGCAATGTATACTTTCTAATAGCTCTAAAAGGAGTAAACTGTAGAAAATAAAATGATATCGTTCGATTTATTTGTGTCAGTGGCCAGCAGAGGGCAATTAAGGAACCACGTTATGGATATAAATGGTGTTTTGAGACGAAAACCTATAAATTAATTAAATCAAATAACAAGTACCTAATTTTGTAACTTTTGTTTTGAAAATTTACTTTTCCACGGACCGATTCCATGTCGCATCCAGCAATTCTCTACGCAAATGTACTCAGGCAGTATTTAATTAATTCTCGCATTGGAATAGTGTGAATTTTGACTGCAACTGAAGTCAACGGTTATTTCGTTTTGTCGTTTTAATTACGCCTAACCGATTGACGCGGGCCACACGTTTGTCACCCGTGACTATTTGCTCGCTTTCTATAAAAGCTTATTGTTATGCTACGTTGTTTTAACATTTTACGATTCTGTAGACTTACAAGAAACAAAAGATCGCTTTGTGGTACGTTCGTCTGGCCTGGTTGGTAGGTATATACCTACCTATCTACTAGGTTGAATGCTGTGAAAACACTACGTTATAATTTCTTTAGGTAGGTAATATAGTTAAAACTCCTTTGGTATTTCTAAAATTAGATTAAATTACCATTATGGTAGGTGCAGAAACTTGATGCTTATTAAAGTCAAAGTCAAAGTCAATAGGTTTTTATTCATTGAAATTACAAGGATCATTATAATAACGTCAACTTAAAAACTACGTGAATATAAAATTTTAAAGTGAATTTACGCAGATTCCTCGCGCGCGACCAACTCTAGAAGAATCAGACAACAAACTCTGCTTGGTTATATTTTTGATTACACGTTGTATCATTGAGTTAGTACCCATATTTTAGGTATCTACTATTGATAATGACTAAACGTTGTTGCTAATGACATGTACTCTATTCTAATGAGGCGCTGGCTGGTGGAACTAGGGCCGATCTCTCGTCTGGTCTCCAATTAGTTGCATAGGTTATAATTTGTAAAAAAAAAGTGATTTAATTTAATTTAATTTTAATGAAATTAGTAATTAATTAGGTACCTATTATGTAATACTAACTCAATATGGATCTTGGTCTGAAATAAACTAATATTGTTATTATTATTATTAAAATAACACATGAGATTTTTCTCATAATCTTCAGAGCAATGCCTTCTTGTGTTAAGACGATAATCACTTGCCATCTACTAGGTCCGTAGGTGGCATATTTGCCCACAAAATATTCGAAGCAGACTTAAAAAAAACAGCAAAATAGCGTTTGATGCTATTCAAATATATACCAAAAGATATTATCAAACAAACGGATGATTTATTAATTAATTAATCAACCGCTACCCACCCCTTAGGTCCTATCTGTCCATAAATTGGATGAGAAAAAGACCCGATCCCGTAAAAAAGCAAGCCTTGAATAAATAATTCGAAAGATAAGCCCGAAAATAATTAGGCTCGTCTTAGACTGTTGCTTTTTCCTAATTAAAAATAAATATCAAATGAAGTGGGACAATAAAGTGGATTCGATTGCTCGGGGATTTTTTTAGGGGTTCTTAAACACCCAAGGCGTGTTGCATCGATTTTTCATTAAGGATTTTAGGGGCTGGTTTAATGAACATCAGTTTTGATTAGAATATAAGTATTTATACTGTATAAAATGTCAAAAAAAAACTGCTTTAAATTTTCAATAGGTAATATGCCACAAAATAAGTTCCTTCTGTGGCGCTGCGGCTGAATAGTCAGCTGAGACGAAATACGTGCAGGCTCGATTCCCGTTTGCATGTTCAGCTGATATTAGTTTCGGGTTTGTATATTTGAATATTTGTGTGTCAAGGCTACTAAAAAACAAACATCCAATGATGTGGAT
Source organism: Perizoma affinitatum (assembly GCA_961405105.1). Taxonomy (NCBI): domain Eukaryota; kingdom Metazoa; phylum Arthropoda; class Insecta; order Lepidoptera; family Geometridae; genus Perizoma; species Perizoma affinitatum. Next base: position 1,598,510 of record OY560208.1, on the reverse strand, counting down.
AATTTTAGTAAACGCTAACGGGAATCAAACGTTAATGCCTCTGACAGACAGGCTGGTAATAGACAGTGCCATAACGATTTGATTAGTTTCGAAAGCAAACTGAAAATTCATAGGTCATAGGTATTTTTGTTTGAACAAAACAAACACGCTCACCACTGTCTTCACCATGGTGGACATCCTCAAATACATACTCAGTGAGTAGATCTTTGAGGATACCAAGTGTGGGTAGTCAGAGGCACGTCCAAACATTATATTTGGTACATGCCCGCGTTTTGCAAGTAGTAAGCATTCCACGTGACAGGTTGCAAGCCCATCGCCGCTTATTGGAACACTAACTGTTGGCACATGCCTTCGATTTTTTTTGTTCTAGGGCATGCCGGTTTCCTCACGATGTTTTCCTTCACCGTTTTGAACACGTATTAATACGCACATAATTTTTTCGAGTGGAAAAATCCATTTGTGCACGACCGGGTTCGAACCCACAACCTCCGGATCAGAAGTCGGTACCCACTAGGCCAACAGTTGAAGTCTAGATGAAAAATTCATATATTTACGTTTCTTGACCCTGGTTAATTCACCATCATTGACTAGTGAAGATAAACTAACGATACTACTTTTTAAAGCCAAAATATTTCAAATTACTTATGCAAAACCAAAATATGAGATCCGTGCACTAAACCACCCCAGACTTTTATCTCCATCAGGAGTCGCGCGTATCAACTAGTGAAGCGAAATGATATGAATCTTTAATTTTCCAAATTTATTAAAACGCTAAGCGAACTCCACGTTCAAACAGCAATATTTTTAACGACGAAGCTTCGGTCTAGTGATGGGGTCATACATTTAATGATATTGGTAAAATTTATCGACAACAATCATGTTGTCGTGAACCTCAAACTCAAACATGTGTTGCCAAACCGGCTGTAGGTATTAAAAATAAAATTTGTTGTTAATTTTTACTAGGTAACACTATATTTTTATGAAACTATACCCCTATGAAAGTGCAATGCAAAGTTTACTTGGCCTGTCTGTGCCAGGCCGGGTTTTTTAATAATATTTTCGATTTTTTTATTTGCCAGAAGCCACGTCTTTGACAGCCCGATTAAAATTATAAAGGTATTTTTTTTCTTTTTACCTTTATAATTTCGGTACCATTATCTGTGTGACTTTGAAAACTTAAAATAATTACTTTCTATAAATAAAAAAAAAAACTATAATAATATAAATTATCAAACGTTATCGATAAGATAACATTTTTTTTACTCGTAGTTCCTTATGTCTACAAAACAGAGACTACCAGGAAATAGGTCATGTGTCTCTGTTAAGTGAAAATTTATTATTCTAAAAAAATATTAACAGTGCAGTAAAGCAAAACGTTTTACTTAAAGATATTACGTCAGCTAAAACCATTAATGATCTCAGTCTGTCAGCAATAAAAATACAATTTGTAGATTAATTGAACGAGTGAATGATCAATAAAACGATGACACTATACCAGAGCAATGCAATTGATGCGTGCACAAATACAGTTCAATCAATTCAGTGCCAATGTTCGACTTGATTGCGTGACATCACCACTCTTTACGAATGTCCCATATATGCGTGATTCAATTATTGTTTTTTGATGGCGAATTGATTGGTCGTTGATTTCATTGATATTTTTGTGATATACATAATTCGTTCAAGACTTTACGTTTACCGTTTCAATTTAATGGAGAACACGGCTGATGATTTGTCCTCCATTTGCCAAAGGGGTAGATTTTCCACCGGGTTGATCTATCTGATTCGGGTTCCAAAATACACAAGACACAATATTTATTGACTATGTGATAATTCGATGTGGAAGATTTTGAAGTTTGTTATTTTAGTGATATATAACAAAGGAGCTTATCAATCGAGTATTATTATCAACCACAGCTGATTTAATTCGTGTTCCTGTTGGGTAAGTTTGTCATCAAAGCATTTCAATACTTCACATGCCTGTTCGATTTTCCGGATCAAATCACAGCCGGAGATTATTTGATCGTGATCTACTTTGATCGATAATATTCCTAAACTTTTCCCCTCCCTAGTCAACGCGATAGGAAATTAAAATTTTCCTCTTCATTTAAAAGAAGTAGAGCCCGAGGCTACCTCCTTAATGTGGTCGTACGTCTATTCGCATCGAAGTCTAATGTTTTAATATTAAAAGGTGAAATTGTGTTTGCTTGGTAAAAAGTAAGTACTTACCTATTTTTATTTTTTCTGAACAAACTTGATATATATTTTGTAAACGCTCATGGCAGGGGGATGCTTGTATATCAGTGGACTTCTCAGCTACCCTCAGAAAATAAAGGCACCAGTTGTCTGCTGGACACCATTAAGATATACCGTGTCATTTAAGTACTTACGTGTCTGTTTTCAAGGCATTTATATTAAAAATATCTTATCTGTAAATATTCTTTACTGTACACACAAATAATACAAACATAGATGGAACAATCGGAAAAATATGTAATTTTACAAAAAAATTACATTACCAAGAATCCGTTTATCATCATTTTCAACAGCCTCCTTAGCATGGTGGCTGAGCGGCTGGACGGTCCTGTACACAGACACTGGACCAAGACGCATGGTCCAGTACTGTCACTCAATGCGTCGTGCCAAATAATAATTTACTTATAAGTATTTTTATTCAAAGTGAATTTAAAAAACAAACACGCTCACGACTGTCTTCCCCATAGTGGACATCCTCAGATACATATTCAGTGAGTAGATCTTTGAGGATACCAAGTAGGGGGTAGTCAGAGGCACGTCCAAACATTACATTTGGTACATGCCCGCGTTTTGCAAGTAGTAAGTAGTATGTAAATTTTTAGTGACATTAACTATTTATTATGAATTAATTTACTAACAAATGATTCTAAGATTTAACATAATTACTTACAATAATTATGTTAAATCTGAAATAAATAATAATATTTTTTTAGGTTATCATTAGGTGTTTCCACAAAAAATATTACTGTGAGACAAACTTTGTCAAAATTTTCTGTATTTTAAAACCTTTTTCTGTGTGTTGTGGTAGAGTGGTACTCACTGACCAAACATGGAAAAATTTAAGACTAGACTCTGCCTACGGCTTAGCCTGCGTGGTACTCGGATAAAAAGTAGCCTATGTGTTATTGGAAAGCTTTAACAAACCCGTTCAGTAGTTTTGCGTAAAAGAGTTATCAACATACATTAATCCTCAAACTTTCGTGTTTATAATAGTTGTAGGATATAGAAGGATAATGCAAATATGATATCAAAATCAAAGCGATCCCGCAAGGATTTGACTCACAGTCGGCGACTTACCGACTGGTAACGATAAATTCTCTCAGCAAGTAATTTTCGATTTAAATTACAGAATTTCCTCCTACCATTTTTGCATTTCCCAAAGAACGTACAATAAGGCGTAAACGAGCTAAGTCTTCGCAATCCAACCTCTCCCAATTTTTCAAAGGTTCTTCTAAAGTGCATTCATTCTCGTCTCACAAGTTAGAGCTCAATTTTCATGTAGCTCAGAGTTTAGAATTGTGTGTGTTGAGTATTTCTTTGAAACGTAGGTCGGGTCTCAATTAATTTCTTCGTCCGCATTTTCAATACAGCATCAAAGCCTTCACATACGACTTTGTAATAACTTGTAAACTCGAATTCTTGTTACGCTGTTTGGTTTTCGCCGTGTTTTGTTGGGAACTGATTTACAAATGGGATTCTAGACTTTGCATGTAACTTATGGGAAATTTATAGAATGAAAAACAGAATAAATGTTTGTTTGGTACAAACAGAAAGTGTATGAGAAGAACCGAACACCGGGCTCCGATTATTTCAGTAATGGCTGGATCGATTTGAATGAAATTTGGAACAGTTCTTGACTTAACAGCCGTGTTGGCCTAGTGGGCGATACCCCGACTTCTGATCCGGAGGTCGTGGGTTCGAATCCGGTCGTGCACCAATGGAGTTTTCCACTCGAATTAGAAAATTTAAATTTACTAATTGCAAAACGCGGGCATGTACCAAATGTAATGTTTGGACGTACCTCTGACTACCCCCTACTTGGTATCCTCAAAGATCTACTCACTGGGTATGTATCTAAGGATGTCCACCATGGGGAAGACAGTCGTGAGCGTGTTTGTTTGTTTTGTTTGTTTGTTTTCTTGACTTAACACAATCTAATGATTGTGTTAAGTTACTTCTTATCCGAGTGCCATGCGGGCGAAGCTGTGGGCAGTGGCTAGTTAGTTCCAATTCCAATTCGCCCATAATCCACATCAAGCCGCATCCTTCCAGAAACCCAAACTATTTCACCGCTTAGAAATTAGCATAACATCAAAACTTGGATCCAATCAAACAAACAAACAAACAGTGGACCCCAATCACGAGGCATTCCGATCGTCGGCATCGATGCTAGTATTTAATTAAATTCGAATCAAATTATCTGTGCGTCTTCGGTTCTTCGGTGGAATACTTAAAGCTGATAGTACGCGCTTGAAAAACTCACAAATAAAAGTACTTTTATCAATGTAAATAAAAATGAAATTTTGTACGTTGGAAAGCGCAAAACTTAAGGACGGCGGGACCGATTCGACATTCATTACAAAAGTATTACACTTTGTATTGGGAGCTCTTTCTTAGAAATTACTTTTGGTAGTTAAATATTTCTTATTATTGTACCTCTAGAGCATTATTCTCCATACTAGGTCTCGAGCCTGTGTTGGAGGGTCAAGGGATTCGCTTCGTCTTCTCTACGAAGACTAGAGATAATAATATTTTATACCAAGACGTTGTATCAACTCTAGTTGATTACAAGTTGTAGTTTATTCCCATCGTAGCTCCTTCAATCAGCGTGTCAGAGGTGACACCTACCAAACCGTTTTGCATGTTCGATCCTAATACGGACCCCTGACGGAACCCTTAATTTGTTCGTGCTGAATTTCATATCGGCTTCCTTCCAATTAGGGGGATGGATTGTTCTTGATTAAACTTCGATTTCCAACATGACATGTTGATTTGTTAAATCAAATGGCACACAATACAGAAAAAAATAAACACGCTCACGACTGTGATGGACATCCGCAGATCACTCAGTCCGTAGATCTTTGAGGAGATCAAATAGTGGGTGGTCAGAGGCACGTCCAAACATTATATTTGGGATATGCTCGCGTTTTGCAATTAGTTCGAATAGAGGTCATTTGATAATACCCCATTCGAAGGAAACGCTTTTAGTTTCCTATCCCAATACGCGCATTTTGGCTGCGTGCAATTTTTTTCCAAAACGGCCTAACTGTTTGTTTTTTTTTTACTATGCCAAAAGGGCTTATCCAATTAATATAGGGTTTCTTGCAATCATGTTGCAGGACTTCTGGGATCATTATTAGATAGTTTATCGCAACAAGTCAATAACAGGCCCTATAAACAATGGAAAACACATCGAAGATTTATTTTTCTTACCATAGAGAAGCTTAGATTTTTTCGAATAAGACCCGAATATAGCCAAGCTTATAATATCTGTCTACAAAGAGAAAATTTGCTGCAATAATCCTCAAATCTAATAAGTATAATCTACAAGCGAGGCATAATCCGGACCTAAATCATATATTAGCGGAAAATAAGTCTAATGGCAACTTATAATCAAAGAAGGAATATTTCTGGCCAACCACATGTGTCCACGGTGAGAGTGTGGTGAAAGCTTTAGCGATTTAATGGATAAACTCGAAATATGGTCTCTCAGAGTAGATGCCGGAGGATTTCGTCAATAGGCGATAACAACTGCTTTCTATGAGGTGGATTTATTGATAAAAGAACAGATACAACTTAATAAAACTAAAAAAGAACCTTTATCAAATATGTCACGTCAAATATGCTTGTTTGTGACATAAAATAAATTAAAGCAATTTAACAGTAGTTTTCTACGTACCTAAGTACCCTCATATACATAACTTCATACTAAAACACTTAGGAAACGTCCTGCCACTCTCAAGATCACATAAAATCTTTCTTCAAACATAGGTTGTCTGGAAGAGGTTGCTTTATAGCTATAAGGGGCGACTTTAATTTTCTTATGACATTATTTATTTGGTTTAATTAATAAGTTGTTCAATAAAGTGGGACATTTATATTTCAGTTATATTTATAAGTAGGCTATTCTAACTTATATTTATGGTTATATATATTTTTTCACAACTAACCAACTTTGTTCCAAAATTTGGAACAAAGTTGTTGTCGTGCTAAATAAATGTTATTCTTTATTTTTTCTTTCTTTCTTTCTTTAAAGTATTTTCTATTATTCTTTCATTCGATAGGTTTTCGCGTGTCTCTTTACCAAAACCACAGTCCAAGCTAAAGGGAAGCTTGGGCAGGGTGGACATCAAACGTTAAGTGCTCTTTTACTCATCGAATCCCATTTACGCCGGACGTCCCCTGGCGATAAATAAGATTATTTTCTGTTGTCTGTGTCCTGGTTTCTTTAGGGTTTTAGATTCGGTTAATACAAATAATTCGGCTAGATCTAAAGAAAAATATCGCAATGTGAATCGCTATCTGAAGAGTGAATGGATTGGGTGGCACAAGACTACTAACGGGAACTGAAAGTTAATTTACCTCTGACTATGCTTTAGATTAAAACTTTGGTTTATTCTGTTGTATGAATAGGTGATGATTTTATACATGAAGTCCTAGAACTGGTAGTTATAAAAGATATTAACATACACATGATGGAAACAAAGCCAAACAAGGTACAAAATTATCTAAATGTTTACTCACAATTCGGTTATGAAAATTATAAGAAAAACAAGTTTTTTTTAACTTGTAAATTGATCGATGTACATTGGAAATAACATTCCGATTAAACTTCCGGGAGTAGTTTTCATAATTAAAAAAAAATATCAATGAAAAATAACCATCAAAATATAATGAAAAACTAATTACAATATCGATGAAACTCAGACAAAGTTAAATGTATGTATTGGAAAATAGACAAAAAACGCTAACTTTTTTTTATGCGATAACACTACGAGTCTGCAGTAATATTTTGCATAATTTTCCAAAAAATATCAATGAAAAATAACCGTCAAAATATAAACAAAAACAAATTACAATGTCGATAAATCTCAGACAAAGTTAAATGTACTTATGTATTGAAAAATAGACAAAAAACGCTAACTTTTTTTATGCGATAACACTACGAGTCTGCAGTAATATTTTGCGCCCAATCAAAATGAATGCACTGCAACAACTCACAAAGTTATAAACAGAGCTAAAATATACTAATTCATTAGTACAGAACGCAGCGTGAAATATTTATATTCAGAAAACATTGTGGATGAGAATCATCTAAAAGCCATAAGCTTTAGACGAAAAATTTACTTGTATGGACTTAGGATGAAAACACACTGCGAGAATTTAGTGGCTGAATTATTTAAATAAAACTAGTGCTAATCCCGTAACACTGTTTTTGTAACCGACTTTACTTGCTGATTGAAATTATATGTATCTGGTAGGAAATAAATTGTAAAAATTCGGAACGCTATTGTAAATTTATTACAAACTATTTGATTTAAAACAGATTCTTCTCCGATTGAGTATTGAGTCTTGACCACTCTGATTTGAGTATCAATAGAAAGGTCTTGATGATATAACAATTTCTGAAACGCAAATTATGAAACTCTTTTAAGTTTGTGACCACCGCTATTTATGTAACTGTTGAATGTTACCTATTTTTTTTTAACATTATAAAATTGGTTCACAATTGACGGAAATATCGGTGAAAATACATAAAAATACAAACAGACGATCAAAGAACGTAATCTTTTTTTTTTAAAGTCGGTTACCAAATAGAGTAAGCTACGAGAGAATGCAACATAATATCATCGTCTATGTTCCTGAAAAATACAATCTAGATCTATTCAGGGTAACAGTGAAAAGGTATCTTTTTGTTCCATTGTCGGCCATATCATTACTTACCATCAGGTGAGATAATACCCAACGAAGGTTTGAATATTTTCTATGTATAAAATGTAAGTATTTAAAAAAAAGTATATGAGTATAATATCAGTTATGTAGTTCCCATAGTACAAGCTATGCTTAGTATGGGGCTAGATGACGTTGTGTGAAATTATTTATTTAATTTTTTATTTATTTATATATTAGTATAAAAAAATACTAGAGCGTGCAGTGTGCACGCGCCCCGCACTAAAACCAAACACTAATCCTTATACACACATTAACGGATCCACATTCGTATTCGTAGTGGGATTTAGTCGACAGCATCCTTTGAAAATACTCCGGTTTAATTGAATAAATGAGAGCTTTAATTATTTCCCACTATTTCTGTGTTTGTGAACAAATATTTTTCCGTGGTAAGGGTAAATATAAAACAATTAAAACCACGACGTGTTTTCTATTGCCTATCGCCATAAGTCACTACGGGTTCTGCAGCCCCATTTATCTATTCCAAAACCCTAGATTTTAATTTGTCTCCAAAACGTCGGATGATACGTTTTGAAAAATACATACAAACAAACAACCACTTATGGCAAACGGATTGTTTTATTCGTATATACGAATAAAGGTTTCTGTTTTGTCTGTTAATATGAAGCCGTGTTGGCCTAGTGGGCGATACCCCGACTTCTGATCCCGAGGTTGTAAGTTGGAACTCAGTCGGGCACTAATATTTCCACTCGAAAAATTTATGTGCTCATGACGGTGAAAGAAAACATCGTGAAGAAACCGGCATGCCCTAAAACCAAAAATTAGATGGCATGTGCCAACAGTTAGTGTTCTATTAAGTGGCGATTGGCTTGCAACCTGTCACGTGGAATGCAAACTTGCAAAACGCGGACATAAACCAAATGTAATGTTTGGACGAGCCTCCTGCTTGGTATCCTCAAAGATCTACTCACTGAGTATGTATCTGAGAATGTCCACCATGGGGAAGACAGTCGTGAGCGTGTTTGTTTCTTTGTTTTTGTTCGTATCATGAATCTCCAAATGGTTTATCCGATTGAAATGCAGTTTTTTTTAAAACTATTTGTATCTAAGAATAATTCTTTAATAGGTTTTATAGCCACTAACTACTATAAGAAAACATTATTATAAATGACTATAAATAACATGAAATATAACGCATTGGCATTCAGCGTGGCAATGCCAATGCGTACCAGAAGGAAGTATTTTGGGAACGCTTCCTTCTGGTAGTGATCTGGATCAGTTGAGCTATCTATAGATCGTTTGCAACGGTATTTAGATAGCTAGCTGTTTCATCTGTATTTTTGTATATACATATTTGTACATAGTTGTATGAATAAATGAAATATATAACTATAGAGCACTGCAATAAATATTGAAAAATTAAACTGGAGTTTTTCAAAATTAGTAAAAAAATATCTTGTGCCTACTTGATATTACAAAATATCACGAAGAAAAACAATGCTTTATTCCCTGGAGTTTATCTGTAGTCGATTATAGTCTTCAATGAATCTGATAATTTCAGCAGAACCATTATGTCCAATAGCGATGCTGTCCCGAGGGTTCTTCCGATATTAGGGTACCGTGCAATATTTTCCAATAACACACCATAATCGACGTAGTCGTCATTACTGTCTCGCGCTAACATAAATTAATACGAGTTTCCTTGCTTCTCCCGTTTTGGGGTAAATGGTGGTATAGTGTGATGAGGACAATAGGATAAGATCAAATTCTTTTAAAAGTCACAGACTACAAAATTCGAAAACTACAATAGGTCTTTATTAATTGAAATCACAAGGATCATTTAGAAACTTCGTGGAATTCTCATAAAAAAAATAGTATTTTTTTGTCATAAGTACATGAAATCCAAGGTACAGCAGTGAGATGAATTGTAAAACGTACGATGAAATCTAATGAAATCAAATGGTCTAATATACATAAGTTTCATATAGATTCACGTTTCCCAGAGTCGTAAACAGAGGCGGAGACTACGTACACGATTCTGATATTTATATCATATAAACAATTAAATACATTTATTCATACAACTATGTACAAGTAGGTATATACAAAAAATACAGATGAAACAGCTAGCTATCTAAAGACCGTTGCAAACGATCTATAGATAGCCCAACTGATCCAGATCACTACCAGGCGGAAGCGTTCCCAAAATACTGGCTGCATTGCCACGCTGAATGGCAATGCTAATGCGTTGACCCAGATAAGAGCCAGCTCTCTTGTCACGCGTCGCTTCGACCAGTCGCCCTGAAAGAATTTTGAAAACGCGAAGGGCCCCGGTTCCCCACGGACCCAGAGTCTCAACCCCAAAAGGCTCAAATAAGTAAGCTCTGTCGAGACTTCTATATTTGCGCCTCTTGAGATCCTCGGCCGAATCAGCCGCTGCACCGGCTCTAACTGAAGTCCCCGACAGATGAGATGGTGCTAGGGTATCTACGCATGTGGCGTCCCATACCAAAGGCCTTCCCTTCTCCCAAGGGACAAGAGTCATGCCGTCAGGCCGCTTACCATCGTCACGTAGTAGACCATTCGGTTCGAGAATAGCTGGAACGTTGACGCTGGTAAAAGCCCGGCGTATGATATCATTAAGGCTAGCGTGGCGAGAGATCCTACCGGCGGCTCTGGTACACGATAATCCGTGATGACCAAGCTGTTCGACCGCCGTACCGCACTGGCACTGATGAGGGGCACAGCACTGCGCACCCAACCGTAGACTAACTGCAACCCGGAATGTAAAAGGATCCATTAAAGTACCAGTATTGTTTGACGGAAGTGCTTGCAACTAAAGACCTGACTCCCATTTAGAAACGGCTAGGAGACGAGCACGATCCGTGGAGTTTGAGCACGTTTGTAACATACAATTCCGCGTCAGCTCGCACAGAGGCCCGTCCCATTGCCGTTGAGACGAAAGGGATTTAGGGGGAGCAGTATTGGGGCAAGCACTATGCCAAGCATTTCTAGCTTCGTCAAGATATGAAATTTTGATATTGTTACCAGGAAACGCCGAAAGAGAAGGAGTTAGAATTTTTTCAACCAAAGAACCAGTGCTGTAGACGGAAGACAAGAATGCAAGCTACACTTGAAATTTTGCGAATACCTAAGCCTCCTAATTTGACAGGCAGAGAGGCCTGCGACCATGCCCTACCATCCAAATCTATATTCAAAACCGACGAGAGGGTGTTCTTTATTATGTTGTCCAAGCCTTCCACCAGCTCGCTGTGTTTCCACAGTTGACAACATCTTAAAGCGTATGTAAATTTCGGGACAAAAAGGCAAAACTTGATAATTGTAAAAGCCATATGGGCATTAATTTTGAACAATCTGTCCGAACTTTGCACAAAATTTTGAGTTTTTTCTTCAATAAAGGCCGGAAAGGACTCGTTAAGAATTGGTGAACCCAGAAGACGAAGTGAACATTTATCTACCACGGTAATGTTAGAGGCTAAAGTGTTAAATTTATCAATAACGGAATTTCTATCTAAACAAGTGTCGGAAACAAAAAGTCACTAAAACTATTTTTGCAATTACTAGTTGTCGTAATAGTTTTTGTACTGACTTAATATGACCTACTAGTTTTGTTTGTACTGTGACTCGGTTAGGTTAATAAGGGGCCGTCGCGGAAATATCGATGCTCTTTCTGTTTATCTTGATTATTGGTTAGGGGTTTTTGTGCGTCTTGTCGAGATAAGCTGGTTTAGCTATAAAAATAACATAACAACGCTTAGATATTAAAGTTTTTTTATTTAGATCATAAAAATCATATCATAAAAGCTATCAGTGAATTTAACTAAATTTAACCTACATAAAAGTTTTGTAAGTTTCTACTGCCTTGGTATTTTCAATGTTCTAAGCGAAATGGCAAAAACGAAATCTTATTTTTAACAGATGTTGCTTTTTAAGTTTGTCACATTTTCAAACAAACATTCTCGTGATAATTCCAGACAAGGAAAATCTATTTTTAGTTATTGGAGCGCCCTCTAGTGACTACCACAAAACGATTGGAGTGAACTACAATAAACTTTGTAAACCGTTTTTTGAGAGAGAAAATTTGTAACAAGCAAACAAATACATGAACAAACACACAGACAAACAATAAGAGTTTCTTATCCCAAGCACTATACCGGTCCCTTGTTATGATATTATCCCGTATCCTTGAGTCGACGATAAATTATTTATTAAAAAAAGAACATAATACGCCCGCACTATTGTAAGATTCTTAATATATTATCTGTGAAAGGGATAGGAACGTCACTAAAACGACGCCATCTCCTCGTTCTAGCTACCTTTTGGTCGGCAGTTGAGTTCTTGTCAAGACGAATGAGGTGTGATAATAAACTTTTTATACATACTACAATAAACAATTTCATTTAGCTAGTAAACATCAGAACATCCTCAATTCGACAAAATGTATATGGTCATTAGTATATCCAAAAAAAATAATTATATTTTTATTTTTAATTATTAATGTTATTTTATTATTATGTTCTAAAATTATTCAAATCATTCTTACTTTTATCATAGATATATGTAGTTTTACTGTGCTTAATATAAATGCCTAATACAATGTCAATGAATACTTTTAGGGGAAATAAAAAATAATTATTTTATTTTATTTTTTTATCTCCAAAAAAAAATCCTGTCTGCAACCAGACTAGATGTTCATCTTGAGCGACTTACATTCATAACCGAAAATCGACGCAAAAAGAACCCCAAAAACGTCATTTATCCTCATATCTCCACATCATTAGCTCGAACCCACTATTGGAAAGAGCCTTATTATCTTATTAGAAATTACTACCGAACCCCTGCCAAGGAGTACTGAGCTCTATATGCTCCATATTTTGGGGGTTTTTGGGAGAATCGCCTGAGTACAAGTTGAGTAGAGTTTATGTACCATGCGGTTGTTATTACGCGTATTGGGATGAGCGGGATATAAAGTTGGCGAAGTGCTGGATGAGACCACTATTATAAAAAATAAAAAAAAATACTGGACAGTTTCACACAGCATCATCTAGCCCAAACTAAGCAGAGCTTGTATTATGGGAACTACGTTAGTGATATACTACTTATAAACATTTTTCTAAATACATAGAACACCCAGACGCGAGACAAATATTTGCAGATCATACAAACATTTGTATTATCGTCACTAAGTAATTTGGATTTGACATTTGCATTAAAATCATGTTCCATGGTTCTTGACTGTCAAGATTCGAATCAATGTCATACTTAATTAGGGTCGACTCAGCAGTTGTTTTGATATTTGGATCAGGATAGATCAGGATAGTTTGTCTATGTAGATATTCGATCAGTTCAGTAGAAACATCACAGACTGACCGTTCAGTTTGGTGAAAGTATTCAAGGTTTTGTCATTTTGAATGGGTGGCGTGACTTGCCTCTGATGTTGCAAGCGTCCATATGCTACGGTAACTGCTTACAGTTGGTGTGTATGCTTGTTTGACAACTTGCTGATTAAACAAAAATAATAATAACATTCAAATAACTATGTACAAGTACAAAAAATACAGTTGAAACAGCTAGCTATCAAAAGACCCGTCTATAGATAGATGATGATAGATGCAAACGATCTATAGATAGCTCAACTGAACCAGATCACACAGACGGAAGCGTTCCCAAAATACTGGCCGCATTGCCACGCCGAATGGCAATGCAGATAAGATAAGAACCAGCTCTCATCGCCCTGAAAAACACCGGCAAAGAGTCTTAACCCCAAAAGGCTCAAATAAGTAAGCTCTGTCGATACTTAAATATTTGCGCCTCTTGAGATCCTCGGCCGAATGAACCGCTGTACTGACTCTAACTGATGTGAGATTAGATTCAAAATGAATGTTTATAATATTGTTAGTCGGTATGTTTATGGACCGCATCCATAAACTGTAACTCTTCAGACACTCTACTGTCTGTTATTGCGTGTGCTATCTCATGTCGCCACACCTTAAGAATTGTATTTTAGCATCGATGTGTGGGACGCGTGTTCATCGGTAATGTTTGTTCATAATTGCACACGGGGTAGTTATATTATTATTCTTTATTAACTTTTTTTTCTGGTTTCTCTCTATCTGTTATCAAAGAAAGTAATCGAAGCTTAGGCATTAACCAAATTTTGAAATACAAGGTTAAGGATTTATATTAACTAAATTCAGATTACCTTTGATCTTATTTTTTTTATCCTGACCTGTAGATAGGTTATTTGACTTTGTTATTTTTTGAGTTTAACCTTATTGATTCCTAAATTTTGGTAATCTTGTTTATATTAGTAAATTTTGACAAGATGTTTAAAAAGATCCAATCTTATCTGAAATACGGAAAACCCTGAAATATGGTTATGAGGGTTAGTTGACTATTATCTACCCACTTTATCATCATCAACCAGATAACGTGTTCTTGGACATAGAAGCCATATAGCGGGAATCGAACCTGCACCTAGCATAATAACCGGGTATCAACAATCGCGTGTAAAATGGAACGATAACTGTTATATTCAAACCCGAACAAATATCTGAAAAACATGAAATATTCCACGGCGTTAAACGAACCCGCACCTTGCATCGCAGCCTGCTTATAGCCCGCCGTGCCATCGAGGTCAAATGCATCGATCTATAACATTACTGAGACTTACTTTGGGTAATTTTGAATAAAATAGTATTTAAAACTGCCTAACGATGCTTGGACCATTATTCCCTAATGAAGGAGTAGTTCATCGGGGCTTAAGATTCGAAAGCATGACAATGGGGGTGGATCCGCCATTTTATTTTTAATGTTTATCGCTTTTTGCTCGTCCCAAGGGAGTGTGACAGAAGAATCAATGTGGTCGGCATCCCTCAGATGGGTCCCGTACTATTGTCATAGACGTGAAGTGAGCAACTTTCGAGACCGGCAGATTTTTTTCTCATGACTTGGCTTTTATTGTTACTGAATATTATGATTCTAAGTTTTCCGCTGGTGATTATGATTCTATCCCACCTGACTAGAAGAACATCAGATTGACTTCTGCTGGGTATAGAATTGCATTGAGATGCTATCTTTTCTAAGTAATGTAGCTATTTGTTTTTATGTTTAGATTGTGAAAAACAAATCGTTACCTCCTTTTTTATGTCGTGATAATGAATAAAAACACTTTCTCTTTGTAAGTCAAACCATCGACTGTACCTACCAACTTGGTAACCGCGTTTTCACAGTACGATCGTATAATTGTTTTCGAGTCGAGTTTTCCGATAGTTCGCCTATGGTAAGCGCCACGGCAGTCCATTTCGCGTCGCAGATGTTTTCTATGTTAATTCTATTGTTTTTTTGTTAATTTTTATGTTCTTCTTCATGCTCGATTTATTCCTGCCGTTCGCTTCAGGATTAATGCTAATGTACCGTACGGCACTTCGCTTAATTTTAATAAAATCGTCTCTGATGGCGATCAGAAAAAATGTGATGGAAAATTATTTGCAGGATTTTCTTTGGTGATTCTTAATAATAGCTTAGGGTGATATACTTTATATAGCCTGCAACAAATTTTGTGTTAAAATTTAAATGAGACTGGCCTTTAAATAAATAAATACCCAACACTAGGAGTCCCTGTGTCGTAGGTTTCGGGAATTACGAGTAGGTATTATGGTCCCATAACACCCAGACTCGGAACATTTGTGCCGCAGCGAGAATCAAACCCGCGCCACCGAGGTCTTCTTCTTGGCCTTCGGTTGCCGGTTGGAGTTTTGGGTGCATCCAAATACTTTTTTTCATGTGTAGTTCTATAAATAGGCGCTTTTAGAAACACTTTTTCACACTGGAAACAAAATTTCGTAATTTTTCTTAAAAGTAACTAACCTGTTAAGATCAAATACATCAATTTCACACAATTGTGCATTTTGCGATCATTCATCTGAAAACACATTTCGAGAAAAAAAGTGCTGTTTTTAAGAGTTCCATATTAAAAGTGGCATAAAAATGACAAAATAAAAGACACTGGGGACCGAGGGTTGTTCAAAATTTGAAATATATAATTTGTATCTCGAACCGAATTCACTTCGGCTAATTTACCTATGTGTCGACCGGTTTACAGAGACCTATGTTATTCGCTTTTAAGAGATTCAGTACGATTTTATATATTTAAAGTAATAGATGAATAGAAATGATGTAACAAGGTAAGTTTTTCGACGCAGTGTCCTTTTGACAAACACCAAAAATATGACCTTTTTAGGTACAACAAAAAATAACTAAAGTTTATTCCCTTAAAGTTTATTCCCTAAAGTTTATTCGAATTCAATGTGACTTATAGAGTTGAATGGAGTCGCATCGCTACTGAAGCTAGACTTGCATTCAACCACTCTGGCAAAAGTGAGACGAAGGCTTGAGTTTACCAACAAATTAAAAGGACGGTGAAGTCTAACCATTGATTAATGACATTCCTATGAAAACATGTGTCTAAAAGCTTTAATTAGGACCTAACCACTCGATATTGTTTTGGTGGACTCGGGCCGTATAAGAATTCAATTTCCACCAAAAAATGGTTACAAACATTATTTGAATTTTATAATCGTAGTCATGTTTGAATTTATAAACGTGTATTTCCATCATCGATTGCAAAAAAACTGCATTACAATTCGATCAGCCATATCGAAGGTAAATGGCAACAGATAAAACAGAAACCAAGAAAAGAAACACACAATATTTTCTAGAAAACGCATAATTATGTGATTCTGTAGTAAAACTTACTCCTTGAGTAAAAGTGGTCTCTAGGAATATTGCTGCCAAATTAGCTCCAAACGAAGAGATCTACCTAAACTGGCATCTCTCAAACGCATCGATGCCCTAAGGGCGAATTTTTTAAGCTGTCATTAATTCTAAGTATCCCCCCTTCCCCCCACATTGCATCCTGTGGGATCTCGGGGCGATTAATCTGTGTTTAATGTCGCCCCCGAAAATATAAAAAGCAGCTAATCAACAGATTGACGAAGATTTTTTTGGACGCTCAAGGGCTTGGAGTTTATCCCTTATCGGTGAGATGGAAATGATTTTTGTGATTTTTTGCGTCTGAAAGTGCGGTGGTTAGGGATTAACATTTTAAACTAAAAATCTTATAGACGGAAGTGGTGGATAGATCTGCGTATTTTCTATTTGCAACGCATAATAAGGACAGGAGCACTAAATTTGCGAATCTACCTTGAATAGCTTGAAAGCGATTACCGAGAGAAAAAAACAGTTATTACCTTTCTAATTACTTTAATAAGAGTCCACACTAAATCTGTTGTATCATAATTTAAGACGATGACAGTGCCGCCGCGTTGGCCTGAGGACACTACCTCGACCTCCAATCCGGAGATCGTGAGTTCGAACCCGGACATAAACCAATTAATTTTCCGCACAAAAATGTACGTAAAAATTTACGTGCTCAAAACAGCGAATGAAAAAACTCCTAGGCCTTGCATAAGATTTACCTAGCATATAGTTGTAAAAATATGGGTAATAGCATTTCAGTGCAGTAGGAGGCATTCTAAGATAATTTTAAACCTATTTCTATTATTTGACTACACCTATACAAACAAAGGTAATCACGGAAGCAGCACATCAGATCAGCCAAGTGTGGCGACGGACAATGCGCGCGACAACATGACGCGTGCCGATGTCGCGGTGTCAGATCAACCTGTTATAGTTACAGGATGATTGCTTACATCTTTGTTTTATGTTTAGTTTTTATTCAAACATTTCTTATGTAACCGGTCTTACATTAGAAACCATTGTTTAAAACTGATATTGTGATATTTTTTTTTCAAAATGCTACAATATGGAAATTTTCAATTAATGCTTACTTTCTTGAAATATGGGGTCATTTATAAAATATACAGCAACATACAACCGTGAAAATAAAGAATAGAGTGAGGCCAAGTGCACTTCCCTGAGGCATACTATTCAAACAACAAAATTGCGATATTTATTCTGATTATATGCAGTCTATAAAACTTAATTTTATGTGAAGATAAGAATAATCAGAAGTATAATCTGATTATACTTATCATCGATCTTGGTAGTGCGGTAGAGAGTAGCTAGCTATGTTGGCAGAGGCAGCGAGATGGGCAGACGACATAGTCAACGTCGCGGGCCGTGGATGGTTTAGACTGGCGCAGGATCGTGGTGGATGGCATAAACTGAGGGAGGCCTATACCCAGCAGTGGGTGAAGTCAGGCTTTGGATGATGATGATAATGATGACGGCAGAGGGGCGTGGGCTATTCCCGCTGTGGGACAAATGTTTGCATGTTCTGCAGATATTTGTTCCGGGTCTGGGTGTTGCAGTACCATGGTATACGTAGTTCCTGATACCCTCGATACAGAGAATCCTAGTGTAGGTTGAGGACTATGTATGGGTTAGATGTTTATTATTAATCATGGTTATAAAAACTCCAGCTTGTGGAAGAGAATCTACACTGAAAAAGTGTCTAAAGCTTTGGTTGAGTCCAAATATTTTACAAAAATTTCACGTTAGCCTTATTTTCTTTGCACATCCTGTGTCACGGGAACTTCTAGTCTCGTATACTGACAGCAATCTAAGCATCCATTCAATAAAACAAGAAGCGGGCAGCGTCCGTATCCGTTGCACACCGCTGCGCACATTCATACACATAGAATGGTACAAAGGAAGCTATTGGGTTTCTAAGGTTTTTGGGCCACTGGTCAGCCATTATGGCTAGACACTTACGCCCTTAAATATGCATAGTAAATTCTTCTACCGAACAAAAATACATTCATTCACAGAAAGACAAGTACACATTTTTAGAAAAAAAAAATAACGTTAGAGTTGTCTGATCTCAAAAATGTCGAAGTAAAACAATATCATCCCTCATAAAATAATCATCGCAAAGAAGGGGATTAAAAAAAGAAAATTAACATCAAAGACAAACAACGAAATTCGGTTCTCGATTCAGAAAAGGATCATCAATAATTAATCAGCCATCTCTTCTTGAAATTAGCCACCATTCGGGGGTTAAACAGAGTCTTGTGTAAAGAAAAGTGTGTTTTTTACGCGAACCCTCAGGGAAATTTTATATAGAACTCTGTATCGACTGGGGATACAGAGGATTACAAAATACTGAAAGTGGCATCAACGTAGCTTTATAATGAGAGCAACATTTTTGGTATAGAAAATGACTTGATTTTTTTTACATGGATTTTGCTTATAAGGGGAAGGGGAATAAGGACCAGAAAATGAGATGCTAGGAACTGATAAAGTGTGCTATACACACCACACTATAAGTTCCTATGTTACCATTAAATATTTTGTATACAAATACAAAATGTTGGCATAGTGGGCGATACCCTGACTTCTGATCCGGAGGTCGTGGGTTCGAACCCGGTCGTGCACCAATGGATTTCTCCACTCGAAAAATGAATGTGCGCATTAAACGGTGAAGAAAAACATCGTGAGGAAACCGGCATGCCCTAGAACCAAAAATTCGAAAGCATGTGCCAACAGTTAGTGTTCCAATAAGCGGCGATGGGCTTGCAACCTGTCACGTGGAATGCTTACTACTTACAAAACGCGGGCATTACCAAATGTAATGTCGTGCCTCTGACTACCCCCTACTTGGTATCCTCAAAGATCTACTCACTGAGTATGTATCTGAGGATGTCCACCATGGGGAAGACAGTCGTGAGCGTGTTTGTTTTTTTATTTCGTTTTCTTAATCACTGTACTGTAACTAATGTGAGTTGATATCCCCTTTTAAGTGTGAGACACCTGTATTAGGAGACCTCGGAAATATATTATATTAAAAAAAGAAAAATAAAGTTTATCGTATTATATTATAAGTAGTGATTAGTTCTCGTCACTTCTAGCAATACTTTACATCACCAGCAACGACCCCAGACGATGAATTAATGAAAAATGAAATCGACTTGGCAAATTTAATTTTTTTCCATCCGTCCAAGGCAATCCGAGACCCTGATTAGCGCGCTTCTCTGTAACGAGCGATTTTAAATCATGTTTTATATTGATTGCGCGTTTCATCTTTTTATTCTATTAGATTGTTACGGGTACTGATGATATAGCCTGGTTTATTTCCTTTTTAGAGTTCCGTACCTCAAAAGGAAAAAAGGAACCCATAAAGAATTTTGTTGGCCGTCTGTCTGTCTGTCAAGACCGTTTTTCTAAGTAACGCGTGAAGTTATCAAGTTGAAATAAATATAAAATACTTATGTCTGCGGTCCCTTGAAGCTTTAAAAAAACTAGCTCCGAAGCTAGAGTACTTTTGACAATCGCAAAGTAAATCAAAACCTATAGGGTAATTTCCAATGACATAGAAATTGTGAAATTTGGTAAAAAAACAAGATCTCACAGTAAATATCTAAGAAAAATCTGTAAATGGTTTTGTAGTTTTATCAAAAGAAAAAAACAGTTTTTTGCAATCACAAATTTACGCTTGCAGTTGGAGCCGTAGTTGGATGTCATTGTTGGGAATTTTAGGAAGTGCGATGCCGAGCATGGCTCTCTCTATACGATAAGACGACCTCTGTGGCGCAATGGGCGAAGGCACGACTGGGACGCAGATGGTTGCGGGTTCGATTCCGGCCGCTGGACAAATGTTTGCAACTGCAAATATTTGTCTCGGGATCTGGGTGTTTTCTATGTATAATATGTAAGTATTTACAAAATATATATATATAAGTAGTATATCAGTCATGTAGTTCATTACTGATATACTAATTATATACTTTTAACATTATATTGGCACATGTTCACTTTTGGCATAGAAAGTTAGCACTTCGCGTGACAGATTGCCATCGAGGCTTAATAATTACGAAGCACTTATAATGTGCCATCGGTTACGAAGGCACATTTAATCTTTTTCAATTTCAAAAAGGCAGGACCTTAGTCTTTTTGAGATTATTTCTCAAATTTATTATTCAATTTTCAAATTTCAACGATTTATATTCAATAAATCATCCTCAAATTGGACTAAAACGAAACCCGAAAAAAAAAATTGATTTCAAACTAGATGTCAAAAATGTGAATCGAGGAAATAGCAATGCCTATGTGCCGTTACATAGGCAGATACATATAAAATGAAATAATTTAAAACCTCAAAAACGACATTGAAGTTCCTACCTAAGTAATTTGCGTATCTCCGTACCTCGGTGGCGCAGTAAAACAGCAGTTCCATGCGTCTTGCTTACTGCCGCATGCATGTTTTTAAGTCATGCACAGATTTATAAGTTTAGCTGTTACCTGCATGCCATTGAATGCAGGTCGTACATACTGGGGGTACCTGTTAATAAATAAATATATAAACAGCCAAGCATACATAGTCCTTACCATAGCTTACTTATTTGAGCTTTTTGGCGTTGAGACTCTGGGTCCGTGGGGAACCCTTAGGGTTTTAATTCTTTCAGGGCGACCGAGAGCTGGCTCTTATCTGGAGTCAACGTATAAGCATTACCATACAGCGTGGCAATGCGGCCAGTATTTTGGGAACGCTTCCGTGTGGTAGTGATCTGGATCAGTTAAGCTATCTATAGTTCGTTTACAACGGTCTTTAGATAGCTAGCTGTTTCATCTGGTTTTTTTGTATATACCTCCTTGTACATAGTTGTATGAATAAATGTTTTTTGTCCTTACCCCATATTAGAATCCCTGTGTCATGAGTATCAGGAACTACGAGTACCGTACCCCAACAAACGCATGTGCAACAGAAAATGTAAACATTTGTCTCGCACCGGGAATTGAACCCGCACTCTTGCGAGTTCGATTCCACTTGGTAGCTCGCCGCGCCACCGTGGCCATCAAAATATTTTCAGATATTATTTTACAGGACCAAACAGGTGAACGTGGTATAAAGATCGCTATTTCGAAAATCATTGATCTAGATCAGACGAAAGAGACGCATTGTTTTGAAAACAGGCAAAACGAGAGAGTATGCATTACAGTCATACACGTTGATGAAGATTTTCGAAATGAGTTGAAACTGGTCGGTGCTGATCATAGAAAATATAAAAAAAATACTTTAATTATTCGTTAATAACCTTGCCAATTTATATTAAGTGTGGGCGTATTTACCTAAACTTAAATTAAAACTTAATTAAGGACCTATGGGTGGGTATAGGCTTCCTTCAAAAGTCTCTAATGCTTTCTTTCCTTTGTTTTTTTCATCCATGACTTGCCCGTTATCTTGGCATTTTCACCCTATCATCTTCCCCGTGGTCTCTCTCTTCTCTTCCCTGCTGAGTCCTTCGTGTAAGTTCCCGTTGAATTATAATATGAAAAACTTTAAAATTCCTACAAAATTCCACTCTTAAAATCTCGGTAGCGTATTATGAACGTGCGACGCATAAGGGTAGTTCTACACAGGCCGTGATGCAATCGGTGTGCTAAGGCCACCTCAGACACCATACTTTATCCGCACTCACAATTAGTTGCCGCGATGGCAGGTGAAACTACACAACACGGAAAACTGTGGAGTATTCTTACAACTAAATTTTCATTAAGGATAGCATTCAAAAGTGGTTCATCTTTTATATTCTCTTGGAGATTGATATACAATCTGGTCTAATAGTTATAACTTGTTATCTTCAATTTACGTTGTCTTATGCAAATCTTGCAAAACGATTTTTTTGTAATACCTGTTATCTTTGATAGTCAATAAATAAAAATAAATGCACTCATAATTCAATACTTTACTTCCGTATATTGTTTAGACCTTTTTATACAACTTAAGTAAGCTGTTACCGTAACCTACAGCGCTTGCAATATCACGCATTGCCAACCCTGAGACATAACGGGTGAAAAGTCTCATGTGTAATTTCACCGGCACTCGCACCGTTCAAACCGGAATACAGCTACTAACTGCCTACCCCGGTTCTGATATATTTGCGGACGAATGGAAGGAACTCATGTTGGTAGCTAGAGGTACTGCGAGAATGGCGTATGAGTGGTAGCAGGTATGTATTTTATAATATCATTTATTTTAAGTTATTTAAGTTCCAATTGTAATTTTAATTCTGTATTTTTTTTAATTTATCGTATTATTTTATCTGTACCTGTGATTTTTGTTAAATAATTAGTGTAATTGGGTTTGTCCCGTTCTTATTAAATAAATAAATAAATAACAGCAATGCTAAAATAACAGCTTGACGGCAGAAATAAATGTATTTGCCGTGCAACACCAGTTCAAGAATGCGCTATTTCACTGACTGAATTTATTTAGGGATGTTCGTCTCCATTCCACTCTTGTGCATTGTCTGAAGCGTCTCAGCTCAGAAGTCGTTAGCAACAAACTCCACACATTTGTGTCACCGGATACAATCCCATTATAATTTTAAATTTTAAGCTATATAGCCCTAGCTATAAGCCCAATCTGCTGAACAATCTTTGATGTGTTTTTAATCTGAAGTGTTCTAAAAGAGATTGTTTTAGAATAAGATGAGAGACGTTTATAGGGTTCCAAATGCTAATGATGAATACAAGTATCTTATAGATTAGATATGTCTTTCTGTCTGTTTATGTGTTTTTTACTTTGTCTAAAACGTCTAAAATCTTAATAAAATTTGGCATATACATAGATGTAATATCTCAACTCTTTAAATATATGAAGTTTACCATAGAGTTTATTTGGAATTAATTGAAAAGATGGAAAATACCTATGTCTTCGTTAATTGCTAGGTTAATGGTTTTTTTTTATTTATTTTCATTCAAGTCAAAGTCAATTAGTTTCATTCGTTGAAATCATAAAATAAATATTTTCTGATTTCAAAATATTATTTCTCTCTTAAACGTACCTCTTCCGAGTTCCTCCATAAGGTTCCATTGTATTTTTCAGAAATATTCAACTAATCGATTTTAGATGACACCGAAAAATAACAAAGTTAAACAGTTTTATGAAAATAAAAACACGTACCTATAATTCTGTACTATACCAAAATGAAAACAGAGTTTCCACCGAGAGTTTCTAAATTATGAAATAATACGCGCACAGGTGTGACCTCTCTGCGATGTCTTTTTTTGTTTGCATAATACTGTCCTAGGGTAAAGATTTTTATTTAGGTAGAATTAGCTAATTACTATTATATTTTTTAAGTGTGTTCGAAGTAGTTTCCGGATTTATATTTTTTCTTTCTCTGAGGTAATAATTTACACGTTTAAGAGAATATAGAGGCACCACAGCTTTCATCTGGACATGAAGACGGACCAATCATAATTAGAATATTAATTAATTAAAATAATTAACCAATTACAGTTCCGTTTCCATGCTTTTTCTTATTAGAAAGGAAAATGTGAAACAGAAAAATAATTTTATTTATAAGATTGTAACAAAACCAATTATAACGATACATTGTGACTTCTACCACTTCATCAATAACTTATTAACCTTTGTTTGTTAAAAAAAATAATCTTATATTATAAAAGAAAATAAACGCAAGCCTGGATAAAAGACGGTAAAGGATCCCTTAAATTCTAAGATATACAGTTAAAATAGAACCAAAGCGTGCAAAACAATCCACCTGAGCTAAGAGGTATGGCAAAGACCTCTAATTAAATATAACTGGGAATATTTTAATAAGTTTATGGGGTACAGTCGCTTGCTTAAAACAAATATTATGTCCGCCAGCAAGCGTTGAATTTTAATATAATTAATGTACGTTTTTAATTTTATAAAGGAGGTTTCTTTGTTCAAGTTCGCTTGTTTTGTCCCGGTCATGTGTTTCCGTTGAATAATTGGTGTTGCACTCATGTTTACGTTTTAGGAAAATGTTACCATCGACATTATAAAAAAAAATGATGAATTCCGACAATTATATTATAAAAACTATCGTGAGTTTAATTATTCATTGTAGAAACGAATTTTTTCACGTACCGCACTATCGGTGAAGGCATCGACTAAGTTTCGACTCATTCCGAGAGTCTTCATCAGGGTTAGTGATCGCGACGCTCTCCCTCCGCGTCACGTCGTGCACAGTGCACAGTGAAGACTCTCGGAATGAGTCGAAACTTAGTCGGTGCCTTCACCGATAGTGCAGTACGTGAAAAATCCCGTTTTACAATGAATAATTATATAATAATAATATTCAGTAATCATCAATGGTTCATTTTGTTGAAAAAAATTTACCTACTTCGTTTCCTAGTTTAATATTATTTAGTTCGTTTAATTGTTTTTTTTTTCTGTACCTACTTAAAGCAGTCGCATTATTCTGTTTGTAGATAAAATTGTTGGTAAATAATATTTTCGTTATTTTATTTTTGATAATTCCATATTTCCGAATCATAATTAAAAAATGTCACATCCATCAAAAGATCCCTATTCTTAGCCAATAACTCACTTCCTCACGTATCACACATAAAACCATCCGATCTTCAATAAAGTCGGGCAAAATGTGCAATTTAAATGTTTGATTCCGACATACCCATGACTCCAGCGCTGCAATATCTTTCCCAATAAAGTTAGCAAAACGTGTTAATCGCTTGAAGCGGATGAATTGCTTATTAAGAGATCTTAAAGATGCTGATTTTTATAAGATCTAATAAAATCACTTGGAAACATATATGGGACGTTCAGTTTGTGATTCTGACCAATAGACACCTTAACAAACGAGAAAAAACTATTTCTGAAGGTACCTAAAGAATGTTTATGTCGGTGAAAAGTTGATGACTCAAATGATACTGTTTTACATCAACGGAGAAAAGCGTCCATAGATAACCGTTTACCAACAGGTAGGCCATATGATTTTTTGCCGCTCTAGTTGTATAAAGTGGTCACCAATGGTGTACACCAACTATACTTAAACAAAAGAAAGAGATAGCAAAACATTCAAATTAGTCTAATTTAAGTTTTCCAAATAAGTTTTTTCGTGATTTCAAAATATGCTTATTAAAAACACGAAGAAGATCGAGACGTAACATTGTGACAAGCGTAAAATTCTTGCCATCTCTTTCTTGCGTGAACTATCAGTGAAAAAGAATGTCAGTTTAAATTAAGCTTAGTTGGCGCACAGGAGAATAGACATTTCACTGTCAACCATTTTCGCAGTAAAAAGTTTACTCCTTCCTTTAAAGGGTGTCGAGCAAAGTTTCCAATTTATAGACAGACAAACGTCCGAATATATTTTTCCGGATATCGGGGCAATAAAAGGTACATTTGGGGCAAGTTAGGGGACAGAGAGGGTTAGGCCCATTTTTTTCCCGTTTCCTCGAACAGATTTACACAATGCCCTGGGCCAAAGGGCTTGCTTTGCAATGGTGTTTTGATATCTTTATTGTGATCTTACAATAGTCATAAAATAGCCCAATGGGCGGCGATAAAGAAGTTTTACCATATGAAAAATGGATAGATTTCATCTTGCAATTTGTAGTAAAACAGTTTGGAAATACTGTATCGTGTTAAATAATAAATACATACATGTTTTATTGTGGATGATAAGAGCCGAAGACCGGGCTCAGTGGCGCGTATTGGGAGAGGCCTATGTCCAGCAGTGGACTGATGTGGGCTGATGATGATATGTTTTATTTATTATTATTTATTTATCATTATTTATTCGTATGTTTTTCTTGTTATGTATGCATTTATGAAAGAAAAACATCCTAATTTACTAGTTGATTTTTTGTACAGGGCTGTAGAACATCTTCACGAATAGATGCAAGCTCTAAAAATGGTAATGTTTTAAGAACTGGAAGTGAAATCAATTTAAAAAACAGGCATTGGTTTCCAGCTTTTTTTTATAATTTCTAAACATGGATTTATAGAATTCTCTCATTCATGTCGGTGTCTACACCGCTTAAATTTACTCAAAATATGAACATAATTTGTACAAGTGGATAGGTAGGTATATACAAAAAATACAGACGAAACAGCTAGCTATCTAAAGATCGTTGCAAACGGTCTATAGCTCAACTGATCCAGATCACTAGCAGACAGAAGCGTTCCCAAAATACGGGTCGCATTGCCACTCTGAATGGCAATGCTAAGTGGATAAAGTTTTTTGTTTTTTAAAGTGTTAACCCACATGAATTTATGTGCTTAGTGGTAAAGCCCGCGCGTACAAAGCGGGAGGTCGCAGGTTCGAGTCCCGACGAGGTTGATTTTTTTACGGCTGACTATTGTATCACCACAACCTTGTTTATATAAGTGTTTGTTTAATTCTGGTGTATGCAAAAAAGAGTTATCTACATATCTATCTATCAACAATTTATCAAACACCAGAATATCATTATAGAGGTATGATTTTAGGTCAGTCCATTCCAACAATTTCACAATTCGATTTCAATCATAGTATTTTTGTACGAAAGCCTTTTGTTACAAAATATTTTTTTGTATCAAAAGTTACAAAAAATAAGTTCATCGTTCGTCCGAAGTATTTTCTCAACGAAAAAAACGACATAACACAGCTTTTCTTTTGTTTTTCCCACACCCCCTACCGGGAGTCTCGATAAATAAAAGTGGGCAACATCCGACCGCTAACAGACCAAGTTCCGAACCTGGATATTTATGGGCCGAAGGGTTGGTTTATTGCGATCCACTTTTAGCCCCTGGCTTTCCGCACTTCGGGATCGCAGTCACATTGTATGTAACAAAAACCACGTCCGATCCGAAAAGTACGTTGATTAGCAATAAACGTTGGTAGTTTCCCTTAAACGAATTTGAAATAAATGTGTTTTTGCTAAAAACGGGATATAGGTATATCATGATTTTTGAATTTAAATGTGTTCCGAAATATCGGGAAACAATCAAATGATGGTAAATTTCCCAAATTTCAGGAAAAATATTATGCATAATCATCATAATTTTAAAAGTTATAATTTATTGCAATTTATATTGATAAATGGAGTCATAACGAAATATAATAGATAAACCAATCTCGGCGATTCTCACTCGTGTCAAAATGGTATCGAATAATGTACATTTTTTGTACCATATTATATTCTGAAGATATATTATTTTCAGCAAGTTTTCCTAAAATTGTAATGTTGTTAAGGTATTCTGATATATTCAAATACGCCTGTACTATATCAGGGTTTTTTGTTATACAAGAACAGCAGAATAACATTTTATTTATTTTATTTTATTTTATTTTTAAAATTTTGGGAAAACTTACAGCTAGACAAGATGATAGTAAAATATGTAAAAAATACATGTCAGGCTCATATTTTGCTGATGGCCAATAACAAGTTTCCACTTATAAGTTTTAAAGTATAGTTTAAAGGAAAAGAAAACAGTTCTCAATAAAAAAAGGTCACAAAAAAAGAATAACAGTAATAATTTAGAATTTAGATGTATATGTATAAATGTAAATACTTATATTAAAAAGAATTGTCTAAAAAGAAGTTATCACTAAGATGCAATATCAAATTTTTCTTAAAATAGTATAGATTTTTTTGTTAAGGTATTCTGATAGATTCAAATACGCCTTAATTGTATTGATACAACTGATGAAACCCAAGAATAGCAAAATAAAATGAGATGCCATATGAAAATCATTATTTTCTAGACTTGGATTGTAGGTCCGTATTCCAGAAACAAACAGGTTTGTTTATTTCAGATTGGGAAATAACATAACTAATATTATAGGTTTCAAAACAAAATATCGTGCGTCCATCTTATACCAACCACACAGTTACGATAAATTGGAAATTGGCTAAAAGATCGCATCCTTGTAACCCAAGTTCCTTCCATCCCCCGAAAGCCAAAACGATATAAATGACTCTAACCTTACACCTGATGACCGCGTAAGTAGCTTCTGAAATTGACGGCCACAAATAGCTTCCAAAGACGAATGCACGCACGGACCCACAAGAAGAATGCTATCGATTTAGGGATAAATTGCTTTGTAAATTCGCTTGTATGAGTTTTTCTTGTTTCCATTTGTATTCGGACTTTGAGTCCTTGATTCCCTATCATATTATTCATAAGTTTTCTACTTTTAAGTTATCCTACATACTAATAAATGCGAAAGTCTGTGTGTGAATGTTTGTTACCACGTATCTCCGTAGCTACTAAACCGGTTTTGATGAAATTGATTCTGGAATAACACATAGGCTAAAAGAATTTTCGAAAACCCCTAAGGGAGTTAAACAGGATAGTAAAGTTTTTACGTAAATTTTTATTTCTTGGTTAGATTCGCTCAAAACTCGGTACAAATAAACTTTAAAATAAATAATAAAACACTTGTTTTTTATTTTTCAAAACTAACACTGGAGGTGTGCACTAAAGTTCGGGCGAAGCCACGGACAGGAGCTAGTGTGTAATATTAACTTCTTTAACGTTATAGCCGCGTCACTCATTGGTGCGGCTTGGACAAGATGGATTGTTATCCAAGAGGTTGATTTACAAGGATTTCCATCAGCGGCCTATATAGTGTTAGAAGTTTATTTTAATTTCACTGGTGCAATCCAAAGAAATTTATCATTTTCCTTAGGTTAGGTACTATACGTACCTAATGGGCCCAAATGTTCGAGGATTGGCTTAGATAATAGTAAGACATTTCAGTGTATACATGAAATTATAGCTTATTGAAAAAGTGCCAAGTGGAAGAGAGAGGTTTTAATGCTTGCATTGGTCTTTTCCAGCTTGAAGCTATAGGTCAGGTAACGTATCAGCATTGCCTATGGCGGTGTGGATACAGGGGAGAGCAACCGCTAATCGTCACGAGGGCCTTCTGCCTGTTTGTATCCAAATGTAAATAACATTCAAAAAATGTTGCTGATATATCCTTTGTTTCATAATCACTTGCTAACTTTAGCAGCGTGCTTAGACTTGACAGTCTCTATCCTTAGTTAAGTTAGAAAAGGACAGGGCTGGATTTAGCGACTTGCTAAGTGAGTGATTATGAAACAGGGGGCTTAGTCTTTAAGATATTCCCAAGATATACGTAAATTATGGTAATTATATTTAATGTACGTTCATAATGTAGATTCGATTTGGTTGTATAATATTATACATTAGCATTATAATTACCAATAAAAAATACTTTGAATATTTGTTAAATACATTAATATGAGTAGGAAGCAAAACATACCTACTATAATATTCAAACAGGAAAAGATTCCCGTTTTAGTATCCGTAAAACATAAGCCATCTTCTAAACAAGACGTTCTAAATTATGGACCCTAGAATGCCGGTCAGTACACATAAAAAATATCCACCGGGGCATTGAAAGATTGAAAGGGTGGAATCACTTAACAGAGCCAATTTATGGCCAAATCTCACCCGTGGGACGGACCGTGGTCGGACTAACAATATTAGGTAAGTCGAAAAACTTATAAGCTCCCGTTGAGACCAGGCAACGGGTATTCTTTCTGGGGAAATTGATAGTAGGATGGACGGAAACGATTTTTTTAGGGAGAATTTTCACGAGTGATTGAATCTAATACCTTTTGGGGTTGAAAAGTGTGTTGCGAGGCTTTGTGGTTGTTAGTATTGCGTGGAACGAATTTACTAAGGGAGTTATGGGATATGTTTGAGTAATGATTTTAAAACCAAATACTTGTACCTACAAGAATATGGAAAGTACAGTCTATGACGTAATATTAACAGTTTCGATTTTAATGTTTTTTTTTCAATATAATTTATTGGTTGGATGTAGGTAAGTGTTACATTTAAGTAGTAAATTATTAAACTATTTGAATGAATATAGCCTGCCTTTATACTTACAAACATTTGGTTAGTAATGATGAAATATAAAAAAAATATATAGGCTACATTTGTAGATCGATCCGCCTTATCCCTGCGCTATTTTAAAGCTAGAGTGGATCTTAAACTTAACATGAGAATGCAACTACTTGCTTTTATTTATCACTAGCTCCTGCCCACGACTTCGCCTGCTTGGTACCTGGGTAAAAAATAGCCTATGTGTTATTAAGCTATACTGTAAAGTTTCATCCAAATCCGTTCAGTAGTTTTTGCGTGAAAGAGTAACAAACATCCATCCTTACCAACTTTCGCATTTATAGCAGTGGAATAGGTTTTACTTTAACAATGACTTCAGTTTCTTAAAATTCAAATTCCTAATTGATTTTTGTCGCTGACTGTACAGTGGATAACACTCGAATGGGGCTCGCCCTAAACAACATAACATAAACTAAATAGATATATTTCCATTAGAGAGATTTTGTGAATTTTTATGGAGAACTCCCATCAAAATTCTCCATTTTTAAATCATGTAGAAAAATCATAACATTACTTTTATTCAACTGATGAAATAATAATGAATTTAACATTATTTTATTATCTATTTTCGAAATTATCTTCCGGCAATAACATCAATATAATTATCCCATTTAGTTCTAAACTGCCTGGGTGGAGTACGGCCCCATATGAGTTGTGACCACTGCATCGCTACATTAGCGATTATTGTCCAAGTTTTACGCTAACAAACTGGACATGTAAAGGATATAGAGATACTGGATATGGATTCTTCAACTCAAAGTGTGCGTTGTCAGTCAAAGTTATGTGCAGAGCATTTTAAGGGTTGAATAGTGAATATCACAATAGATTCAGACCCCAGACTAGATTCGCTGTGTTGTGGGTATCAGAAACTACGAGTACCGTGGTACCACAATACCTAGACCTGTAACAAATAACTGCAGAACATGCAAACATTTGTCCCGCAGTGGGAATTGAACCTACACCTCTGGCATTGCTGCTGGCTACTTCGCCCGATGCGTCACCGAGGTCGTCGAATAGTTTTATAAGTGTCAAGAATTCAAACTACGTGGAACAGCACTACTATCTTAAAAGTTTCACTTTGGAAACACTTTTTTTTTTGAACTAATTTTAAATAAATAAATAAAAGAAGAAAATCTGGACATTTTCACACAACATCATCTAGCCCCAAAGTAAGCAGAGCTTGTGTTATGGGTACTACATGACTGATATACTACTTTGTATAATCATATTTTTTTTTGTTAATACTTTCTTATTATAGATAGAAAACACCCAAACCCGAGACAAATATTTGCAGATGCCAACAATTGTCCCGCGACTGAAATCAAACCCGCAACCTTCTGCGTCTCAGGCGGGCCTTCGCCTACTGCGCCACAGAAGTCGTAAATGTTTGGGTAAATATTGTGAATTCTCTTACTGTTTTTTTTTAAAAGAAATCTGCGACATGGTTCATACTCGAACTATTTGCTTGTGAGCTCAGACGGGCTCCATGGTCATGACAAAAACGATTTCATACTTTTGATCGTCTTATACGAATACAGAAAGCCACCTAGGCAGCTAGTAAGTTGCACTTGCAATTTATCAGCTACTAGCTTCTGCCCACGGCTTCGCCGCGTTGTACCCGGATAAAATGTAGTCTATGTGTTATTCTGATGTATAAGCTATATTACTGTAAAGTTTCATAAAAATCCGTTCAGAAGTTTTTGCGTGAAAGAGTAACAAACATCCATGCTCACAAACTTTCGCATTTATAATAGTAGTAGGATAAACGTGGAAACAATTAGATTATTTATTAGGAAACAACTTACATAAGTTTTATAAAATTAAAATTATTGTAATTTGGTATATTTTTGGCTATTATTATGACTCACGACCGTCGAGTCTCGCGGACGGTGCTCATGAAGGACCTGTAAACGGTCAAAGAAACGTCAGCAATCAAGTATGTGGTATATTCGTAAATATCCTTACAAGTTGGTAAGTATTAAGCAAAACAGCTGGTAACTTACCAGCTATTTGACAATCTATTCACGTGTAAACCAATCATAATAGCAATACTACTATGATACCACATCCAGTATTAAAATATCCGTGGAACTGGACACAATGTCTGCCAAATTCTTTGCACTTATTTACGCGGCTGGTAATTTATTGCTTTTGTATCGACTGCTCTATTCGCTTGCCAAGCGCGCTATTAGTTGGCAAGAGCCGCATCTTGTTTCCCTAATTCTTTGTTTTTGTTCGAGTGTTTTGTAATTGTTCAGTTTTTGAGTGTTTGCTGCCAATTTCTTTTGATATTAAAATTTGTTTGGCAGGAGCTGTATATGAGTGGATTAATAAATTTGACTAGTCTCTGGTCGAACGACGAGTCTTCAGTTACTGATATTATGATATACCTTCTGAAGCCTGAAATGAGCTGGTTATATATGCCGAAGAACCGATAATCGTTGGGGTAAACGAGTTCTAAAGGGGTGACCGCGTCTTGGCAAATATGGTGTGGGGCGCCCCTCGATTAGGTATAGCGATGATTTTAGAAAGTCAGCGGATAGAACCTAGATGGTAGGAGCTGAACACCGGGGTCAGTGGCTCGTATTGGAAGAGAGCTATGTCCAGTAGTGGAAAAATATAGACCAATGATGATGATGAAGAAAACGTTGTGTAACTCCCTATTTAACTGGAAGGCAATATACAACCTTAAACTGTAAATTCAGACCGTGTCGTGTCACACGGAGTATTTAGGCGCGGTGAGCGTGCGTTTTCAACGCTTTAAAATAGCATAGAGCAGAATGTTTGCTATCTATCTTTATACATACAATTACATTTTTAAGTCCGACTCGCTCTAGTCCGGTTTTATTTTCTGATTATTTTATATCATAACTTTGATTTTATCCGTTTTTCTTTTGTTTGTCGTCTTTATGCTGTATACGTACGTGTAGAATAAAAAATGTATCTAAGTTTTTGCATCTGTGCTTTGAAGACCTCTGTGGGTAAAGACCCGCCTTAGACGCAGGAGGTTGTGGGTTCGATTCCCGCCGCGGGACAAATGTATGTAAGATCTGCAAATATTTGTCTCGGGATCTGGGTGTTACTCAGTCATGTAGTTCCCATGATACAAGCTCTGCTTAGTTTGGGGCTAGATGATGCTGTGTGAAAAATGTCTAACAATATTATGTTCGACGACCTCTGTGGCGCAGTGGACGAAGGCCCGCCTGAGACGCAGAAGGTTGCCCGCCTCGGGACCCAGATCCTGAGACAAATATTTGCATATGCAAACATTTGTCTCGGGATCTGGGTGTTTTCTATGTATAATATGTTTGTATTTACAAAAAAAAGTATATAAGTAGTTTATCAGTCATTTAGTTCCCATAATACAAGCTCTGCATAGTTTGGGGCTAGATGATGCTGTGTGAAAAATGTCCAGCATTATTATTAATTGCTGGCCTTCCAAAACACACTTTTGACTTCAAGCGGTTCAGTAGATTCCCTAAAACAATATCCATTATTCAACGGCAGATTCCATCAAATGGCTTAATTTGAACAGCATGTGTGACGTCACGCACCGATACCTCTCAATATCAATTGCACATTTAAACCAAACTAAACTGCTGCTGATATAACCTTATACTCTAGAGAGTAAGGTGGAAGATGGTCTGATTGGAGAGCTGGATAAGTTTGTTTTAAGCGAGGATTGCATTGTTTGTTCATAGGTTCGAATTCGAATGGTATGTTAAGGTGTTATCATGCTAGTTGTATAAACTATAAATACTTTGAGGCTTAAAAAACATACATACAGTCACGCCTGTTTCCCGGAGGGGTAGGCCGTGTTGGCCTAGTGGGCGATACACCGACTTCTGATCCTGAGGTAGTGGGTTCGAACCCGGTCGTGCACAAATGGATTTTTCTAATAAATTTATGTGCGCATTAACACGTGCTCAAAACGGTGAAGGAAAACATCGTGAGGAAACCGGCATGTCGTAGAACCAAAAGTTCGAAGGTATGTGCCAACAGTTGGTATTCCAATAAGCGGCGATGGGCTTGCACGTGGAATGCTAACTTGCAAAAAATGCGGGCTACTATGGACGTGCCTCTGCTACCCCGTACTTGGTATCCTCAAAAATTCTACTCACTGAGTATGTATCTGAGGATGTCCACCATGGGGAAGACAGTCGTGAGCGTGTTTGTTTTGTTTAATGATATCCCTTTTGAAGTTTATTCCGTTTCTACGATAACCTTACCTAGAAGTTATGTGTGAAAGAGATTTTCCAGGGAAGCACTAGAAATTATTCTAGAATAATCCACAAAAGAGAAACAAACTCCTTGGAGTCAGTGTGAATATTTTGCATTTATTTACAAAATAAATGTTTATAAGTAGTAATATCAGTCATGTAGTTCCCATAACACAAGCTTTGCTTACTTTGGGGCTAGATACTGTGTGAAAAGTCCAGCGTTATTATTAATATTATTATTTAGTAAAAACAGGTAGGTTAATCTAGTGGGTTTTCACCTTTACAGCAATCGCAATTGTCCAGCTGACCGGCTGTTGTCCGATGTCCGGCGCCGGTCGGCCGGAATGATCCGGACATATGCCGTCTTTACACGCTTTGCACGGGTGTAGTTTATTTAGTAAAACTGTCCGAATTCTAAATAGTTTGTAAAATTTAAACAAAAGAAGAAAAACAATCTTGTCTTACTACTATTATAAACGCGAAAGTTTGTGAGGATGGATGTTTGTTACTCTTTCACGCAAAAACTACTGATCGGATTTTGATGAAACTTTACAGTAATATAGCTTATACATCAGAATAACATATAGGCTACTATTTATCTGGGTACCACGCGGGCGAAGCCGTGGGCAGATGCTAGTACAAAATAAACGGACGGTCAAATGTAATCCTACTTCCTACTTATAATATCTATGTTTCACGGCTAAAACCTGGAGACGATCATATACTACTTTTATCAACATACCACGCGAGCAAAGCCGCAGACGCGAACAGAAGCTAGTATAAACGCGAAAGTTTGTGAGGATGGATCGATGTTTGTAACTCATTCACGCAAAAACTAATTAACGGATTTTGTTGAAACTTTACAGTAGAATAACACATAAGCTTCTTTTTATCCGGGTATCACGGGCGAAGCCATATGCAGAAGCTAGTATTATATAAGAATTGATAACCTAAAATATTCTTATGGATCAAATTGTCAAAATCATGAACTCTCGTCCAAAAGGTTCATGCATGTATAGGCCCAACTTGCAACGTGACATTGGTAAAATTGAGACCCCTTAACCCGCAAAGGCCATAATAAAGAAGTAAATTTAAGGTTCATACATTTCTCAGGATGACGACATCTGTGGCACAGTGGGCGAAGGCCCGCCTGAGACGCAGAAGGTTGCGGGTTCGATTCCCGTCGCGGGATAAATATTTGCATCTGCAAATATTTGTCTCCGGTCTAGGTGTTTCTTTTATATAATAAGTATGTATTTACAAAAAAATAATAATATATAAAGTAGTATATCAGTCATGTAGTTCCCATAACACAAGCTCTGCTTACTTTTGGACTAGATGATGTTGTGTGAAATTGTCCAGCATTATTTATTTATTTCTACGTTTTCCACCGAATTTTCAACGCCGTTCACACCCTAAACCTTGAACAATTCAAGCGATGTTTGATAACATAATCACATCTGAATGTCCACGTTCCGAGATCCATCAATTCAAACTATCTAACCTGCTCCGGCTGCGACCCGGTTATCCGGTCCGTCTGGCCGGTCATTTATCACCGGACTATTACCAACCCTTGCCTTGCCGCGTCACGACGATATCCGGGAAGAAAAATTATCTGAAAATTGGCGAGTGGCTTGGCTGTACAACTGGAGTGCTCGCAATTTTATTTGATTGACAGTAGGACGTTAGTGAATAACCTTTGTTTTTTAATACATTCAACTATTTACATATATGTAGGTATATTACAAAAAATACAGATAAAACAACTAGCTATCTAAAGATCGTAAATGAAATTAATTCCCCCCTGAATAAATTGGTTACTATGAAATAAAAAGTGATGTGGCGAAGGAATAAACAAGAATATGGTTTTATTCCAAAAACTATTGTGAATTTGATTATTCATTTCATCCGTATCGGAGAGCGTCGTGATCACTCACCCTGATGAAGACTCTCGGAATGAGTCGAAATTAATTCGGTACCTTCACCGATAGTGCGGTAACTGATAAATCCCGTTTTTTAATGAATAAGAATTGGTTTTTTAATGTTAGTTTAACAAAACAGATTCTATATTAAAAAAAAAACAATATTGCTACTATTTCCTAATAATTTTACCAGGCTATGACAGGGCTGTAACCCTGTCATAGCCTGTTGACTATGACAGGGTTACAGCCTAAGTTACAGTTTATTTTTAGCTTAAGGGAGGTACCAAGTTTAATATTTTTCGGATGTTAGAAAATCTTGATTTTCATAGGTGTAGGGCAAAGGGGAGCATACCGACCGGACCCTTACACTTTAAAATACATATAACCATCAAAATAATATCATGTTAATATAACTAAGCTAGACGACACTAATTAGCACAAAAATCTTCTCTTTGTCACTATGTTTTTTATAAAATCTTAGGTGTTATAGTGTCTATTTATCTATTTTCAGTGTGTATCTGTCCTTTTTGTGCTTTATTTTTGCCAAATATATTACTTTCATTCTTCTTTTTTCTTTCAAAATTAATTTTGGTAATTTTCTCCAAAATCAAAATCTTATATAATCCTCTCCATCCAAAGGCTGTCTGGAAGAGCTCGCTTTTAAGCGATAATAAATATTTATAAAATAAATACGTTTTTTTTTTTTTTGGATTAACCTTAAGTAAAACTGTTTGATATGCTGCCTTATGTTAATAAAAGAACCAGGGTAACGAAAGGATTAAATGTTGTTCGAAAAAAGTCACTTTTCGAATTTGAACATGTCACTTCTTTGCCGCCATCAATTCGAAAATTCAGTTAAAAATAAAGGCCTGGTCAAACTAAAGCATCGCATTGCGATGGCGGAGAAGAATTGGTTGTCAAATTTCGCCACTTTAGTTTGACCGGGCCCTAACTTCTATCAAAACTAAAGTCATCAATCATTGAACTAAAAATTTCTCCAACACAACATTCCTATCAACTTTTCCCTCAATCATTTGATCATGGCGAATGTCACTAATAATATTTCATTAAATACCCACCATAAAAGTAATCACATATGACAAGATGCGAAATCACTACTCCTTAAACGAAATTACAAACACGAATATAACATTGAGGCATCATAAATTACTAAACACCCCATGGATGCAAAATAGGGTGATCTGCGCGACTGATGTCTTTCGGTTTTGAGTAATAGTTATATATATCTCTATACTGTTATATTAGGCTGTTTTGAGTATTATGATTTTTCAAGCGACAGATTCTTTTTTTCAGAAAACAAAAACAAACAAGACAAAAAACAAACACGCTCACGACTGTCTTACCCATGGTGGACATCCTCAGATACATACTCAGTGAGTAGATCTTTGAGGATACCAAGTAGGGGGTAGTCAGAGGCACGTCCAAACATTACATTTGGTACATGCCCGCGTTTTGCAAGTAGTGAGCATTCCACGTGACAGGTTGCAAGCCCGTCGCCGCTT
The DNA here is from genome assembly GCA_961405105.1 of Perizoma affinitatum. NCBI lineage: Eukaryota > Metazoa > Arthropoda > Insecta > Lepidoptera > Geometridae > Perizoma > Perizoma affinitatum. The sequence goes on along the minus strand of OY560208.1, from coordinate 1,560,190 downwards.
ATTGGAACACTAACTGTTGGCACATGCCTTCGAATTTTTGTTTCTAGGGCATGCCGGTTTCCTCACGATGTTTTCCTTCACCGTTTTTGAGCACGTGTTAATGCGCACATATTTTTTTTTTTCAGAAAAGGAGGAGGTATATTAAAACATCCTACCCCTGAGAGTTAAATAATGAAATTTCATATTGGACTTTTTATATCAACTGCCCGTTAATTGAAATCGGTTTTTATTTTATCTTGAAAAAATAAAAATAATTATATCAGAGCACCCGATAGGAAAACTCTAATAATGATGCCTGGTAAAAATTGTTAAGATACCCTCAAACCAAAACCTCGACGGGGAAGTAGCTGGCTGCGATGCTTCGATTCCCGCTGCGTGATAAATATTTGCATCTATAGATATTTGATCCAGGTCTGGGTGTTTTGGTACCACTGTTCTTTTAGTTCCTGATACACACGACACAGGGAATCATAGTATGATATCAGGACAAGGTTTTTGTTGGACGATTTTTAGAATTAATTTTATTTAAAACGTGGTCTAACGCTACTCAACGATTAAAAGGCTATGATTTATGGATATAGCAAATAGCGCCATTTCTTTTTTAATCTACTTAGCATTTTGAGCAACGTTTAAGTATATATATTCATCTATATAATCACGCCTGTTCCAGAGAGGTAGGCAGAGACCATGGATTTCCAATTGCTATGATCCTGGCGTACACTCTTTCACTTTATTCATCCGAATCACATCCTACTTCCTACTTCTATTATAAACGCGAAAGTTTGTGAGGATGGATGTTTGTTAGTCTTTCACGCAAAAACTACAGAACAGATTTTGATGAAACTGTACATTAATATAACTTATACAACAGAATAACAGATTGGCTACTTTTTATCCGAGTAACACGCGGGCGAAGCCGTGGGCAGAAGCTAGTTCTTCATACAAACTTATTGTTTTATTGTAGTCTTAAAAAATTGACCTTTCTCTAGAATGTCTTATATTTGGTCAGAGTACGTTCGCCGAGGCCTTCCCCTTCCAGCTATCCTAAACACGCCTTATAAAAAACGATCTCAACTCTCGTTACTACATCTCCATTCACTCCACACTCCTCTCTTAACAAGGTTCGGTATTTGGCCGTTGATTAAAAAAAGCGTCTTAATAATCAGTTTAATAATGAATGATACAGACATTGATTCCAAGCTTGGTTCAGTAACTCAAAATGGCAATTTCAAAATACCATTGGATGCTAAAAGCTGAAATGACATGATCTTTCCAAGGGTCCGATGAGAGATGGGCCCAATAAGTCACACAGTATTAACACCCTATAGTCTGATGGGTCACACATGAATAATAGAATGAGGAAATTTGGGATATTTTAGAGAGGATTGTCATTTTCGATGCGAGTGTGAAGTGGGGTATTTGAATAGGTACGTAAGCCCTAAGGGCAGGATTTAGTGATACAAATAGTTTTTATTAATTTACCACCATAATATAAACACTTATCAAAATTTTTGATTTGATTCGTTGTTTGACCGGTTCTTTCTTGGTCAGAGAGCTGATCAGGTATAATGGCCCTGAAAAGGTTTTTTTTTATAATACCAGCATACGTCCCACCTGTTGGTAAGGTGATACCGTAGCCTATGAACGCTTGCAACACCAGACATAAAAAAACGCGCGTTACAGACGTTAAAATTTTAAAACATCCTTTTTGAAGAAACTCATACTAGAGGTTCTAGTGACTGATAGTAAAAAAATGGTGTGGTGAAAGGATTCAGAGTGGGTCGTGGAGCTAGGCTTCTTTCAAGAACGTGTCGTGTTTATACCAACTATAAGCTAACTATAACACATAATATGCTGGAAATGCAAATATAAATCGATGCACGAGCGGATTTCAAGCCCCCTTCCGATCGAAACTCGGGGATTCAGGTCACTGCATCACTGATTGCTCTACTAATCGTAATAACTTTAAGAACTTGCATCTAATTTTGTTATAATTGTCGTTAGTTATTCATACTATGTACAAATAGGTATATACAAAAAATACAGATGAAACAGCTAGCTATCTAAAGCAAACGATCTATATATATCTCAACTGATCCAGATCACTACTAGACGGAAGCGTTCCCGAAATACTGGCCGCATGCCACGCTGAATGGCAATGCTAATGCGTTGACCCAGATAAGAGCCAGCTCTCTTGTCACGAGTCGCTTCGACCAGTCGCCCTAAAATATTTTTGAAATCGAGAAGGGCCTCGGTTCCCCACGGACCCAGAGTCTCAACCACAAAAGGCTCAAATAAGTAAGCTCTGTCGAGACTTCTATATTTGCGCCTCTTGAGATCCTTGACCGATGTTAATTATAAACTGTATAATAATTTATTATAACGTAGAACAACTACTAAAGATTTCCAGTGGTGTCATTAATAAAAAAAACTACCTGTGGACATACCAGATATAGCTGGTGCAATGTTAAAAAAATCTATCGCTACCGTTCAAAAGAAACCCAATTTCCCTAAAAGGAGTCGTCACAATTCAAAACAGTAAACTCATGGATGCGATTCAATCTCTCAACATAATAAATATATGAAATTGCCACAAGGAAAACTGAAGCCAATACACAATGACCCCAATTTGCTGAAAAATATCCACGAGAATTTGCATACGGCAAAACATATTCATCCAATACCCTCAGGGTACGAGGATATATCACATCCAAAAGGCTTTGTCAATGACAAATAGTGTTCGCCCCATCGCTGGCATTTTGACAATAAATAAGACGATATCAAGGAAACAGTGGATGTGGATTTTCCTTATAATAAATGACACGCGATGGACATGAAAGGGTAACGCATTAAAGGATTACCGGCTTGACTGATTATTCTGTTTTCTAGTACCTACTGAGCGTTCCATGCTGAAGCGTATTGATATATGTATGCTGATGGAATATAACCACTAATATTATTGATTGTAATGTATTTTATAATGTGAAAGAATTTCTTGGTAATTGACATTTTTATTTTGTAATTGTTTTTTGTTGTTTTTTTTTCTGCATGACATTTTATTGAATTGGAAATTTATTTTTTAATATACTTAGATTTTATGTAAACCTTAAATTTAAATTAGATAAGTAAGTAAATTTGCATCCCAGATATTGGGGAATGTGAGCTCCATCAAATATTATAAATAACTTTGTACTACCGCATTCAGGCAAATAAATGAATTATTAATATTATTATTATTGAAAAGGTCGCTCAAGAATGGTTTTCATACATCATGCAATCTCATATATGTTACTAAAAACGGGATATTTATCATGATTTTGGAGTTTGAACAATCCTATCCTATCCTACTAATACAAAACGCGAAAGTTTGTGAGGATGGAAGTTTGTTACTCTATCACGCAAAAACTACTAAACGGATTTTGATGAAACTTTACAGTAATATAGCTTATACATCAGAATAACACATAGGCTACTTTTTTCCAGGTAACACGAAGGCGAAGCTGTGGGCAGAAGCTAGTTTCCGATAATTCGACACTGTTGCATGTAGCACGATCACGGGTGGAATTGACAGTATTTACGGTTAGATGTTAGTGGCAGGCAAATTGATCTATGTCCTTTCTCATTATTTAACACAGTATAACTTTCTCGTTAGAGTATATCTCGTCCTTGATCTGGTGGTATAAAATATATTTATAAACCATGGTAGTTTAGAAAGTTATATCATGCAATACTGCCAAATTATATAAAATGTAGACTTTGACTTGGTGATGATTTTTAACTAGTCCTTGAAACCTTATGTTTGTTAAAAGGCTTATCAAAGATGCCCTATTTCTCGGACAATAGATAGGCATTGTTGGATATAGGGAGTAGATACTAATGTCAAAGTTTCAAAGGATATTGAACGTCACACCTCGCTGTCCGGTCGCTGTCCGGTTTTGGACAATTGTCATCTGCTGATGACGAGTCTATAGGGTTGGTACCAAACATGAAACGTACAATTGTGGGCAGACAGATTCCTAGGACACAACTTTTTAAGTAGCCTATTTGGAATCTGGACGCGCCTGGGAACTGTCATTGACATTACAAGTAAAGGCAATGTTGGTAGATCGTCATCATCATCATCAACCCACATTAGTCCACTGCTGGGCATAGGACTCTCCCAATATAGTGCGCAAAGACACTACGTTTGTCCAAACGCGGTCACTACTCAAGAACGTAAGAGATTATTTTTATTAAATAAGTGTCATCATAAAATTCAATTAACATAAAATAATAAAAATTGTATTTCAAATAATTTATTTTCTTGTAAGCTTTATAGTTTAGATTTTTAGAATGAACACAACTAACCTCATAAAATATATCAAAAATATAATCTCGTCATCCTAGACTAGTAGTAAGACAATAACAGATAAATAGACAATATATTACTTAGCTTTCACAACTTGCAAAGAGGGAGAGCTCCGCTCTGTCCGACGGCTGCTCTAGAAGTGTCCCTGCCGGCCGTGCGACGGCCTTTTATAACAGCGAGTAAACAACTACCACTTTGCAGGTTATTTGAAAAATAAGTTGTTTTCTGCTTATAATTTCACTTAAAATAGTATAATTCGAATTAATACATTGTTTTGTAGATAAAATAGCGTATGAAATACACTTTTATCTGCAAAACAAGGTTAAATTATAAAACTAAAAAATACAATCAAATTAGGTTAATGTATTATTACTTTATTTTATTCAGGAGCATATACACAGCTATACATTATGTTTATATCATGTTTAAATAATCTATCAAACGCATAAGAATAATAAAATACACATGAAGAACAGGGTTATAATAATAATAATTCATTTATTTCAGATAATAATCCATATAACTACATATAACATTTTTTTAAAACAAATAAAAATGTTTATGATTGATTCCTACATATTGGTGACCTCTTCATAAAGTAAAGAGAAGACTCGGACAAGATGGCGTTTTTAGCCGCGATGACAGGAGTACTTCATAAATAGCATCATCTGTACAAACTTTAAAGGTTTTTAGGTGCTATTATTTATCATTATTATTTTTGTTAAGTTTTTTAAACCTATATGCTTTTAAGAGTTTGTTTGTCTATTAACGGTAACGCGTTTTTTTACAATCGATTTGTACAATGTTGTTTTGGCTACACGATGTACGATGGAAACGAGTAGTGCTTTTGTACAACAAGTAAATTGTTTCCTCCCCGAAGTGTATTTCTATAACTGATTGCAATGCCCTTAGAATCTTGTGGCGATAAAACTTATTTAAAATTTATTACGCTTCTTACTACTAACTACTACTATTCAAAATTATGCAAACCTAAAAACCATGCAATCACAAAGTACCAACAAATACCAGGGAACGCCTTTAACCTAATCGTTACATAATTGTGTAGCCACGGTCCAAACCGCCGATGGGGTACCCTTTAAACAATCCATCACCCTTCCGAAAAATCGAGAAAAAAACCCACGACAAGAATTTATCAGACATTTTAGCGGACAAATATTTGGCGAAGTGGTAACCCTGACGGCACGTCATGTCCGAGCCCTTTTCAAAATGGCGACTGTCGGTGAAGGGTGGTCAGAGTGACATTACGTCTTTGTATAAAACGACGTTATTTATTTGATACGATTGTAAGAAGGTATGGCAGTTTTGACAGAATTGGGTCTTCTATCTTAGTTTGGGTCCAAAAGGTTGGCTTCGGGATTGGTTACTTATATAGCTTAAGAAACATATAAGAAAATAATATAAGCTAAAAACTAATGATACCCTATTCTCAATGTTGTTTGAAGGAACAGCCCGCCAGCGGTAAACGATTACCGTCGCCAGTTCACATTAGCTTGTAATCAAACTAAAGTTGAAATGACTTATATACCTGATTTAAATCAACATTTTTAATGCCTTGGATGAACTCTTTCACCCACAGCTGTATCGTATTAAATCTGAACTACAAGGTAAAAAACAAATTTATCATCTAGAAATCTTATCTTATCTACACTAATTATATAAATAAACAAATATAATTTGCACTTACGTAAAACATACTTATTTCGTATGTACACGTTCATTAGTAAACTTGTTTGATTTTCCATTTGAGCGTCGGGTTGCCACCTGTTTGATGGGTTTACCGAATCAGGTGCCAACACGTCCCGTCACCGATAATCCTTCCCGAATCGATCAAACAGCATAAATAACTTATCGATAAACAGTGCTGGGTGTAATTTGTCGATGAACACAGGCTTACATCGACATCGATGTTGCGGTCGCCGGGTCGTATCGCAGGCGCGTTAACTTTGCATTATTAATGATTCATTTAGTTCACACTAACCGAGAGGCTCTCTCGATCCCTTTGGGTCTGGAGTAGTGATGGGTTGGATTAGAAATTGAGTTATCGATAACTGTCGTAAAATAAATGTAAACTTACTCCTAAATAACATAAGCAAAATGGCTATGTGAACGAGTTTTATAACACTTATTTTGTTAGGTTAGCAATATTCAAATTTTGTAAAACAAATAATGATAATATCAATAAAAATAATAATAAGTAAATATAAAAAAATAAAAAGTTTGGATGCTACTTTTTAGACTTGATTTAATTCTTGGACTAGTAGGTACCTATTATTTTTCTATAAATGAATGAACGATCATCAAAAAAAACCAAACAGAGTTTTTTGCCTGATTCTTTTAGGCTTGATCGCGCACGAGGAATCGGCGTAAATATATTGAAACGTTAAACGTCATTATGTTAATTATATTTTCATATATTTAATTAAATTTAATAAAGGTCTTATTCGAACTTACTGCGGGTTTACCTATAGTTAACTAAATGCAACATCAGTGATTTGTTATTATATCCTAGTTATCGATATCGACAAAACCTTACCTCATCCCTAAACTGATGTTTAGTCAGTGCAATCACCGATCTGATTAATAGTGCTCGTGTGAAATGTTTAATCTTTCCCGTAGTGATTCTCAGTCCCTCGACCACAGCTCAGTAAGAGAACAGCTGTCTCGAAATAGTAGCAGAAACGTTAAGGATTACATAACCGATCAGGCAATACTTAACATACTTTTCTGACTTTTTTCTTTTTTTTTGTGGCCTTTTTTTTATTGTTCACCTTGTTTTTGTTTGTGACCTGAAGTGGCCGTGAAAGAGGCAAAGAACCAGTGAAGGGAAAGGATCCAGTATCGCACCTGTGATGATATACCTCCTTAAGAACCATGTGGTTTTTTCCAATCGTTTTTTTATGTCTTCACATACAAATACATTGAAAAAACCCCATTAGCATCCGCCTAGTGTCGTTTCGGAGACAAAACATGGTAACAGGCAAACAAACACAAAAACAAACAACCCCTTACCTCAAACTTATGTACGAACTCCTTACGTAGACAACCTTTCCTACAAATAGTAATGCAACTCTTTTGTAGTGGTGATTCAAGTAGGATTAAAAAAGAAACAAAACAAACTATGAATTGTTAAATTCAAATAGGAAAATCAGACATGGCTATTTTATAGTATATACGACTTTACTATTCTCTTGCTGAAGTTTCGTTGACCGTTTAGAGGTCCTTCCTCATGAGCACCGTCCTCGACCATGCTTTACGGGTCCTAAGACGGGAACTGCCCTTTCCGCAAATATATGGAATGGACTAGTGATCCTCCCTAGAAGCTGTTGTTTGGCTCCGAACAGGCGATATATTATGCATAAACTATCGATTGTTTTTACTCAAGTACAACACTAAATTAATGAGTTAGAAAGGCAAGCCTCGTTAGACAATCTGTGCATATACAAAACAAACAAACAAGCTCACGACTGTATTTTCCATGATAGGCATCCTCAGATTCATACTCAGTGCGTAGATCCTTGAGATTACCAATGAGGGGGTTGTCAGAGGCAAGTTCAAACATTTAATGTAGGCATACCCTTGTTTCCAGAAATAAGTGTTTCACGTAACAGGTCACAAGCCCATCGCCGCTTATTGGAACACTAACTAGAACAAGCTTTAGGATTTTTGGTTTTAGGGCATGCCAGTTTTCTATGTTTTCGTTCACCGTTTTGAGCATGGCTACGACGCAAGATTCCCTCTACGTGATAAGTATTTGCATGTTTTTTTAGATATTTGTTTCGGGTCTGGGTGTTGTAGTACCACGGTACTCGTAGTTCCAGATACCCACGACACAGGGAATCCTAGTTTGGGGCCAGGACTACGTATGTGTTTTTTGGGCGTTTATTATTAAATTTAATTACATTACTTTGATTTCGATGACGTTGATTGATTTAGGCCTTTACGATAAAACATGACGGTTATTTCTGAAAGCACGATAATTTCATTAATAAGACCAAAAATCATAGATCAGCTTATAAAATAATTCCCCTACAATGTAAAATTAAAATAAAGCGTCTCTAACAATGTTTTTGGAACAAAGAAGTCGGGTTGTTAGACAAGACAAACGTTGGGATCCAGTGTAAGTGTGAAATCAAGTGTATAATTAGCTCAAATATTGAACCGGCTCGAACAAAGAAAACAGCGGGGAAATTCTTCGGGAATCTTAGTGAAATCGGGGAGCTAAAATGACGCATCGTGGTAATACTGACAGTGAAAGAAATAAAGAAATATAAAACATGTTTTTGAATACGTTGCACAATAGAAAATTAAACATACAATACACACACGGTATTTAAACAAACAAGACCTACATACTAGCAATAAAACTATATATGTGCCTCCCGATACCGACCAATATGCAATGGCGCAAAATAGCGTCCAACTCAGCATTTTTTGAGACAACTAGCAATATAACGCTAATCTTCCGTTGGAATCAAATACTTAGTGAAAGCACGGATGTCTGCTTACATTACGATAAGGAATAAAATACCTATAAATATAACTAAATAAAAATTATGACTAACAATGTGACGGAAATCAATTAACCCACTAACTTAAGTAACCATTAAAAAAGGGGGCAGACGTGATATAAGGCAGTTTTAATAATAAGTTAATATGATTTTTAAATATGACAAAAACTGTATCTGGACATCGTAGCTGGGTGATCTGCGATGTAGGTTCAATTCAAGTGACTTATAATGTGGACACCGATTGTACCCGACCAAAACAGTGGTGTGTGGAATTGGCAAAGAATTGGCAACAAACTGGGCTTTGTCATTTTTTGGTGATATTTGCATACGAAATACGAGTTCAAAAAAGTTTTTTTTTTTTTGAACACGTTCCACATTTTTTTATTATCTGGTATTTTAGAATAAGCACAAAATATTTTAATTTGATAATTGACCGTTTTAGCACTTCGCTCAGAATTTTGGTATAGTTATACATACATTTATTTTTTGTTTTTTTCTTGTTTATATTGTGAATTCGCTGTTTTTTTTAAAGCAGATTAATATTTCTGCGACCACACATTACGTTTTCTTAAACATACAGAAAAAGTACAGAAAGCGCTATTTTAGGGGCCCGCAACAATAGGGTGTAACCAGAATTCGAAGATTCCCCATGTTTGCGCGAACCCCTCCTGTTTTAACAAGACTCCATCTTTCGGTTTGCTTAATGATTTGTGAGTTAACACGCGCGGATTGCAATCCGATATTATACCATGGAATACGAGAAATACTGACGAGAAAACGGGATTTGAGGTTTTTCGTATGGTTTAAGAGTTTTTTTGTTTTCGTCGGGGAATTCATCCGAAAGAATGAAAAAGAACGATAATATATATTATTTTACTCACTAATAAACAGAAAAGATCATTCATTCATTAATTAACAGGTCGCAGTAACCCACTCCTAGGCCTAAGCCTAAGCCTTCTCCTTCAAACGCCACTCCTATCTATTCTAGGCCTTTCTTGTCGAGAAAGCCTTTTATACATCAAAGTCTCCGTAGGTCAAGAACATAGGGTACCTACATAATTTTCAAAAGATATGACTGACCGACTTAAAATAACGAGAAATTGATAAAAAACCCAATACGGAGTTTCTTCACCCATTTTTCCATAAAATTCCATTACTACCAATACTGATACAATGGTAACTTTCGTCTTAAGGATCTGCGGTATCGTGTTTTTATAAGAGAAGACTCAGAAAAACCAATAACTCTACAAGCAATATAGCATATCATTTGTCAAGAGTTCCAATATCAACCCTAAACCGACTTCATATTCCGCGGGAAATATTTCAATATTGTGATTTACGATATAATACTGAACGCTACTTTCGTATACTACCATTTCTAAAAGACCTTTTTACCCACGTCACTAGGAGCTGGCATATGTGTTTTTGGTCGGATGTTGTTCGTTTTTAAGTGTGTTATCATTTTTTCGATAATGTCGTTTTTCGAAATAGTTTTGTTGCTGGCATATGCGTTTGGGATATTTTTTTTAGTTTGTTACATTTTTTTCTCCGATTGTACTGCGGTTTTTTGTAATAGTTTTGTATCGAAAAACATATTTGTTTTTAAAATATTGTGAAAACTCCGTTATTTTTTTCCATCATGAGATCAGCTCACCTAGAGCTGACCTCATGACGGAAGGTGTACGAATCGATGGATAGAACTTTGAAAAAGAAAAAGTTGGTTGTATGGACTGATGATGATAATGATGATAAGTATCTTTTCCAACCTTCATCAGTTTAATAATGAGTTTTAAGGCATTACAGTCGAAACATCTAGAAAATAATAAAATAGGTAAATGCGACAGAGACCCGTAAAAAACTTAATCATTTAATAATTTAGATCAGCATCCGACTCCCATTGAAAAATATTATATAACATTATTTTTTTAATTATACATATTTTTTAAAGAAAGGCGTAGTGCGTGATACCCCGACTTCTGATCCGGAGATCGTGGGTTCGAACCCGGTCGAGCAACAATGGATTTTCCACTCGAAAAAATGATGTGCATATTAGCACGTGCTTAAAACGGTGAAATACATCGTGAGGAAACCGGCATGCCCTAGAACCAAAAATTCGAAGACGTGTGCCAACAGTTAGTGTTCCAAAAAGCGGCGATGGGCTTGCAACCTGTAACGTGGAATGCTAACTACGTGCAAAACGCGGGCATGTACCAAATGTAATGTTTGGACGTGCCTCTGACTACTCCCTACTTGGTATTCTCAAAGATCTACTCACTGAGTATGTATCTGAGGATGTCCTTTGCAAGTAGTTAGCATTCCAGGATGAGAGCCCATCGCCGCATAAGACCACTAACTTATGGCATATGCCTTCCATTTTAGGATCTAGGGCATGCCGGTTTCCTCACGATGTTTTCCTTCACCGTTTTTGCGCACATTTTAGGTATAGTTCACTCCAATCTATGATGTATCCAGGGGTCTAGAAGTGTTGGTTTGTTTTTCGATAAATATTTTTCTCCCCTAAGGTATGCAAAAATATCGCTGAGATATGCTATTTTCGGTATAACACTAAAATGGCGGGCGTCATTTCTGTTCGTATAAATCTTCGATAGTATGTATAATACAGTGAAATGACATTGGATTATTAACCGAGTTCAAAAACAGAGGTTCTCAATTCTCTTGTATTTTATTATAGTGTATGTTTGTCAATTTATATCTTCGCCAAATTGTAAACCAATTTTGATGATTCTTTTGTTGTTGTATAGAGAATGATCTCAATGTGGTACCTCTATACAAAAACAAAATAATTATCAAAATCGGTGGTTTTATTCCGGATGGATTGCTATTTTTCCCACTGAACTTAAAAAAAAAAAACATGTAATCACGAGTCGAAACATTTTTTTTGCGTGATTTTACGTTTGATTCTCGAATTTAAAGTCTTTTTTTTGCCATTTAATGTCTTATAAATTATATAATACTTAAGGGCGACTGGTCGAAGCGACGCTTGACCAAAGTGCTGGCTCTTATCTGGGTCGATGCATTAACATTGCCATTCAGCGTGGCAATGCAGCCAATATTTTGGAAACGCTTCCGTCTGGTAGCCGTCTGTATTTTTATATATATATATATATTAGGTATATATACTACTTATGTACTTGTACATAGTTGTATGAATAAATGTATGTTAAACACAGTTTTTGACTTTATTCCAATACACTTGGTCAATGATAAAATTAATTAAACCTAACATAAACTAGATTGAATAATCACTGGGATATAAAAAAACACGCTCACTATTTGGGGTAGTCAGAGACACGTAGAAATATTCGTTTTGCAAAACGCAAACATGTACGTTTGCGTTTTGCATTGTATTTAGAATTCCACGTGATATGTTGAAAGACCATCGCCGCTTATTGGAACACTAATTTAAGGCACAATACCTTCGAATATTCAGTTATAGAACATGTTGGTTTCCGCACGATTTTTTCCGAAAACTGTTCAAACACTAAAATGACAAAAGATATCCTATCATTGTGGTTATCAAGTAACACAACACCCAAGTATATATGTACCCCCGGAACATATATACTTACGCAGAACACACAAACATTGTCCTACACCGGGAATCAATCCCTCACTTCTAGCATCGCAGCTACGGCAGCCCGCCACGTAGCCGTGCCATAATAAGCCTACCTCTTTTAAGAAGACAACCGAACCCATCTATCAAAAGCTTTTACACTTTATTTCTCTACATTCAAATAATACCTCATACCGAGACGTCCCGATCGCAATCTAAGCCTCCGTTGAAATATTACCTATTTCATGTGAATATAAAGTGAATGTGTATGTTATTTATTGGGTGAGAAATACTTTGATAAATGGCCGACTTCCGAGTGGGTATATGTACCCTGCGTAAGGGGTATGTAGGAACGTGAAGAAACGTAATTGGAGATGTTATTTGTAATGGTAAAACGTTTTTGGTTCCTTTAATTAGAATGGCGAAGGAATGGAACACATAACCAGCAACTATCTTTCTTGAATGGAACACACTACCAGCAACTATCTTTCTTGAATGGAACACACTAACAGCAACTATCTTTCTTGAATGGAATACACTAACGGCAACTATTTTTCTTGAATGGAACACACTACCCGCAAATATCTTTCTTGAATAATAGAAACTGGGTCTCTTCAAGGGATGAGTGAATAGGTATTTTCTAGACCTCCATACTCCATCGTCGGCCATATCTTACCATTAGCCAGCTTAGTATGAAGACCCAAAACAACGGTTTTGTTTACCGCCGAACAGACAAAAAATATTATTTCCCTCTCTTTTGTTTGACAGAATAGGTGACAAATAGTTTTTGTCTTCTCTTTCATAGACAAATCTTTGTCTTTGGTGCTCATGCTAAGCGGGCAGGAGAGATTAGACATTTTTTTTTTAATAAGTTTTTATAAATTTTCCTGATCAGTTCAACAATTGTTTAAATTCTTGGATTCGCGCGTTTAAAAACATATACAATTATTACTGATAACGAAAACTGCAGTTTTAGTCTTAGTTTTAGTATCTGTGAACGGAAACGGATGGTCCTTTTGCCGGCACTTTTGCACGTTTCTGACGTTATTAAGGCCCGATCAAACTATTGTGGTGGCGATGGAGACAGTACATTCATAATATCGTTATATGTGCGATAATTACCGAAAAATGATTCCAAAATAATACAAAATGACATTATGATAAAAAAAAACGTATTACGCAGTGGATGAGTTTTTGTGTGAGTGCTGTAATTTGACATTTTATATATTACTAGGTTCTGACCATGGCCTCGCCCGCGTGGTACCCGGTTTATGTGTTATTCTGATGTATAAGCTATATTACTGTTAAGTTTCATCAAAATCCGTTCAGTAATTTTTGCGTGAAAGAGTTACAAACATCCTTCCTCAAAACTTACGCGTTCATGATATTAGTAGGATAGGATAGAAGTAGGATTTTCTACCGTTCTTTAAAGGCTATACCTACCTATGTAAATTTTAGTGTTTTGGAGATACCTAATTTAACTCAATGTTTGTAAGCCTATGGGCAGAATTTAGTAATATAAATAGTTTTAATTTACCACCTTGATGTAACACTTACCTACATTCACAAATAATAAATGATTTCATTTGATATTTTTCCATATTTACCCCAAACACATATAACAGCTTCACGCATCGCGGGTAAAAATCATAATCACCTAAAAATAGCTCAATAGAACATCAATACTCAACAATGACAAAAGACACATCGTAAACAAAACATATAGGTGGGGTGACACCCCCACCCCCACACCCCACCCGCACAGGGTGTGAGGGGCGCTCTAAGAATAAATGCCCTACATAAAGGCGGGAGTGCTAGAAAATGTACGTGAACGTTCTTAACACCCCATGTGTAATGCGATAGAGCTGTTAATACCACCTTTTTAAGTTTCATCATCAGCCAACATAGAAAAGAAAAGAAGAAAAAAACATTTATTTAGAAAACACAAATTTTGTAAGTTAGGATGGTGGGAAAAGTTATGAAAAATAAAAAATAGGTAGCAATATCTATTAGTTAGAATATCACCATCAAACTTGTAGGCATTATTTTGTTGGAAGAATTTGTGTCCTGGCCGTTGGCTTTATTTGGAGTGTTGTCACTGTATAGATGGTTTAGAGAAGGAAAACTTGAAATAAACCCGGCAGGGTCTAAGTCGTTATGTACCTGCAACCAAACCGACACCGCACGTATTGACTCGTCTTTCCTGTGGGTACTATCGGCAAGGTCGAGAGGGTGGCATAGGTTTCTGGGAAGGCCTGTGTTATCAAAAAGTAGTCCTAGGCAGAGTGGCATCAGTCAGTGGAGAAATCACATCAGTTCACCGCCTCGCATAGAACTCTCTAAACATGCGCCACTGAGCCTGGTTTTAAGCTCTTTTCTTAAATTTCCTTTCTGAAGTCATCGCTCCATCTAGCCGGGGGGCGCCCCACACTATGTTTTCCAAGACGCGGTGTCCACTGAAGAACTAGTTTACCCCTACAGTTGTCGGTTTCTAAGGCATTTATGACCAGATTGCCTCCTCTGAACTATGTCGTAGCTTTCGGTTTCTGTCGGATAGTCTCGTTTTAAAGTTTAGTCAAAGTGAATAGGGTCTTGTGAAATCACAAGGATCATTAAGAATTTTAACAAACTACTTTGTTTTTTTTTGATGATCTAATGAAGGCTAGCCTCTGCCTACGGCTTCGCTCGTGCAGTACCCTTATAAAAAGTAGCCTAAAATAGTCATTATAAGTGAGATTGATAGTGTTTAAAAATTCAACTTATTCTTTTATTTTCCGAAGTGGTACTACCAACTCTTAGAAATTACAGAACTCGTTACCCAGCGTATTCTCTGGTGAAACATTCACGTATCGCATTATATCATTTATAAACAAAATGTGTTGGAATAAATCGCTGGGAATCGTCGGACGCAGATACGCGGCTTACGTGCGAGAGTGTACCCCCTCTGTCTACCCCCTAGCTTTGATGAGTACTTAGTTTTCGATGAAGTACGAGGTAGATGTATAAACAAACACAATTATACTTGTATTTGTTTATAATAATAATCATTTTTGTTTAAAAAAAATAACATGTGGATTATTTTGTTGTACCATATTTAAATACTCCTGAACACTTCATTTAAATAATGCACAATCTTCACAATAATAAATTTAAAAATTTTGCTTATGGGCTTTTTTCATCCATGTCAGTCTAGTACAAAGAAAACCAAATTATAGCTTAATGCGTTGAAGGCAAAAAACGAGTTAGACATTAGAAAAATTAACGGTAACGGTCACGCGGGCAAAACTAACTCTAGACTCAAGCATTTTTTCAGTTTTTAATTGAAATGTGTCAACCATTCTCGACGACGACCTCTGTGGCGCAGTGGGTGAAGGTCCGCCTGGGACGCAGAAGGTTGCGAGTTCAATTCCCGCCGCGGGACAAATGTTTATATGATCTGCAAATATTTGTCTCGGGACTGGGTGTTTTCATGTATGAAAAAAAATATGTAGCATATCAGTCATGTAGTTCCCATAATACAGGCTCTGCTTACTTTGGGGCTAGATGATGCTTTGTGAGAAATATCTAGCATTATTTATTTATTTAATTTCATTCAGTTAAAGTCCGGACGTCAATGTTATTGAGTGTACTAATAGTGTTCCTGAGCAAATGAACGAACCGAAAGTAACAATCGTACTAACGTGTTAGGTACAGTCGGCTCGGAAATTGGGCGAAAGCGCAGATTCTAGCGCGCGGCCCGCTGCCCATCTGGGGAACACTGACGTTGGATTATTATAGATAAGACTTACTTTATAATTACTTAATATTTTTATAATTTATGATAATATTTTTATTATTTTATTCTGATGTGAAGAAATATGTGAGGCTGTCTAGTATTTTAGAATCTAAGACTAATAAAGACTAAAGTTCCAAAGACTTTGGTCACCAAATTATAAATTATAATATGTCTGGTTATTTATCAAATTATTGAAAACTTCCTATACTTTTTTTATTTCTATAATATTAATGTTTATGCCACACAATTCTATAAATTCGTAGTTAATAATAATAGATAGTCAGAAGTTGAAATGAATGAATGAAATTACGAATATTTATAATTTGGTACAACATCAAAAAATAACAAATTTGGTTATTCCACAAAAATACATGTACTTAGCCTACTTAAGTAGAACAGAAATTGTCCAGGCACTTTTCTGATCCAATAAATATGCTATTAATATTGTGGACATATTTTCACAGAACGTCATCTAGACCCAAACTAAGCAAAGCTTGTACTATGGGAACTACATAACTGATATCTCACTATATACTACATACTGATAATACTTATATACTTTTTTTGTAAATACTTAGATATTATACATAGAAAATACCCAGACCCGAGACAAATATTTGCATATTATAAAAACATTTGTCTTGCGGCGGGATTCGAACCCGCAACCTTCTGCGTCTCAGGTGGGCCTTCGCCTACTGCGCCACCGAGGTCGTCCTTATCGCTTGTATTCTGCTGACCCTACACGGTGACGTACAAGACGACAGAAGAAAATTCTACTCATAAGTAAATTACATTAGTGATTTTTATCATTTTTATACCACAATTATTTTACATTTTAGACAAAGGCCTAATAATAATAGCATACTTGCAGACTATAGACAAGTTATACCGAGCGAATTAGAAAAAAAACAGACGGTATCATTACATCGCTTTGGAAATTCTAGACTCACGTAGGTTTCCAAATGGATTATCCACTAACATCTTTCTCCAGTATTCAAAATAGTAAGGTTATTACAGGGCCGCACTCGGACCACTATTGAATATTGGACAAAGCGGTCTAATTGCTAGCATACTGCAGAGTGATTCCTACGGCCCTGTTGGAATCAGCGGAGCTAATGTGGAATTTGGGAAAGAAGCATTTTCATCACTGAATAATGGTAAATTAGAAAGATTATAACATGTTTATGGCAGTCTTTAGAATTAGCTAGTTGAAGCTAGGCAAGCAGCAAGCCAACACTAGCCCGCAGAAATAAACAGCTGATTTTTTGGGAGCTAAATGGTTAATAACGGCGGCTCATTATTAAATTGAGTAAAACTTTATAACAGAAAAAAACACGCTTAGGACTGCAATATAATATATGTATGTTATGTATGTATATACAAAAAATATAAGTAGTATATCAGTCATGTAGTTCCCATAACACAAGCTCTGCTTACTTTGAGGCTAGATGATGCTGTATGAAAAAAGTCCAGCTTTTTTTTTTTTATTAAATCCCTATGATAGTGTTTTTTTTTCTGTAGTAAAGTTTTTCTTAAGGATCACTCCTCAGATACATATTCAGTACGTAGATATGTGTGAATGCTTTCGAATTTTAATTCATAAGTTGAGCGCACATAAATTGAAAAATTCATTGGTATATAACTGTGTTAGATCCCACGACGTTCGGATCTGGGTCCGGGTACAGCCCACTAGGCCAACACGGCATTTGGTAAAAAAATACTATAACGTCCTTATTTTACTTTCTTAAGTAAGAACCAACACTAATTAACTTTTGTATTTATGATGTTTATGAACACATTTTTTACTAAAAATATTTATCCCGCACCCGCAACCTTCTAAGTCTCAGACGGTCCTTCGTCCACTGCGCCAGAGAGGTCGACCCTGATTGTGTCATGATTTCAAAAATCATGGAAAATATCCCGTTTTTTATACAAATTACTAACATTTATTAAAAATAATTAGGTATTCTAAATAACCCAAGTAATTATAAACGGTTTGATACAAAGTTATGACCCTTTCTTCAAAGCTCAAAGCTATGCGAAACTTATCAAAGCTGTACACCTTGGGCTAACATTTGGCGTGTGTGATGAACGCAAACTATTCCTTCACGAAGTTTGCTCTTGGTGTGGGTAATTTAGTAATTTCCCAATGTTAGCCCAAGGTTTGGTATGTGAACCTGGGGGCATCTTAGGTATTTGATAACAGAGGTTACCTTTAATTTCGATTAAGGATGTCGCATTAGACACCACTATACTACAATTTTAAACGTAACAGATGCAAAACAATTTCTTGCAACACAACCACATTAAAAAAAACAATAGTGAACCGTGAAATAATTCTTATAAATGGTGGCCGAACAATATTATACATTGCCATTCAGCGTGGCAATGCGGCCAGTATTTTGGGAACGCTTCCGCCTGGTAGTGATCTGGATCAGTTGAGCTATCTATTGATCGTTTCAAACGGTCTTTAGACAGCTAGCTGTTTCATCTGTATTTTTTGTATATACCTACTTGTACTAAGTTGTAAATACATAATTATAATAATAAGAAGACTTTTGTCTTCTAAGCTGAACAGACATTTGTCAAGGCTTCATGTTCAGGCATCATATATCACTACCTAACACCCTACAATATTATATGTAAAAAAAACTTCAGTCAATTTTTTTTTTTGGTTTTTAAATAGTTTATGTAGGGAGTATTTTTGGGTCACACTTCACATCTCCGTGCAGGGTTGAAAGTGGTTAATTCTACCGTCATTAACGCGAGTTCATAGAAAGTTATGCGAACCATCGCTCAATGACTGTTTTCACAAAGAAGTTACTCACATCACTTCGCATAATAGTGGGATCAAACGAGCATAGTGTTTATTAGTAAATAGAAAAATCATTTCTAAATATAAAAAAATAAGTTTTAGGTGTAAACTAGATCTCTAATCGGTAATTCAGCTACGCGCTAATGGATGCTATCTAAAGGTTATTTTCTTCGGAAACATTCCTGATCAAAGACTGAAATTTACGTGCGTCGCGATAAATTAAATCATAAAAAAAATATTATAAAAAGAACATAATTTTTTTCTATTCTTGGACAGAATTATTTTTAGGGATTGTATTCTTCATTTTTTTTTTTCTGTTTTTTTTTTTTTATTTCAATGCAATACATCGTATGTGTCCAGTCTAGATTAGTGTAAAGTTATTAAACTTTGCCACTTCTATCCAACACTAGCTCTATCCCGCCCGAGGCACACCCCGCTCAAAGGCGATACGTGGGCAAGTCCAGCGTGCAAAGTTATCTATTCGTGGTTAGTTAAACAATACCACTCGACTTATGGAAAACTTGGATTCTGAGCTCGACCGATCAAAGTGGTTAGTCAGCCATTTTCACGTTTAATTATTCTGGTTAATTATACCATATTTACGAATATCACTACTACGAAATTTCGTAACAAAAAGCGAGGGTCTGAATACCGTTTGCGGGCTGAACGCTGTTGTATTGTGGTCTTCAAAAAATCGACTTAAAAAAAGAGGTTCTCAATTCGTTTTTTTTTTCAATGAATGAATGCAAATACTTTATTTTAACCATAAAATTACTTAATTAACATAAAATAATCCAATGTACCAGGAGCAAAACTTACCTACCTACCCAATTGAGTTGGAGGACAGGTAGGAATAAATAGTTCTGTCTGTCCCCCTGTTAATGACGTGGGGACAGATAGAACTTTTTCAATTAAAATAAGTTCGATTATCCCCCTTTTTTGCAGATCGAACTTTTTTTTCTTAACTGACCCTCTTGGGGACAAAGCAGGAGGACTGATGGGAACAATTCTTTATTTGACTTCCACTTTTTACCTAACTACCTACCTAAACATTCTATCCCTTTTACCTTTGGAAGAGACTATCCACCCACAACACAGGGTGTGGGGGCTAGTAAACATTAGTTATTTACCAAGTAGGTGATGAAAACTGTCCTGCACCTACCTACTAACCTGGTACTACTTAATAAGGTGTTGTACCTTTAAAAAAATAGGAGACATTTAGGATATAACAGGACTCCACACATCGGCCTCGTTAAGAGTATTTGGTCTGTCCGGAATCAGAAGAAGCTAATTGGTTGTCTAAGTTGGCAGACATAGCGTTAGATAAGCGTTAATTTTGATTAATCAATGTATTGTGTTGATTTGTTTTTTGGTTGACTTAACGGGACGATGTGCGACAATAAAAAAAATGGATAATGGGCGGTCTTATTGCTAAAAAGCGATCTCTTCCAGACAACATTGGGATTGAGTGGTGTTCAGAAGAACATACAGGGATAAACCAGGAGTCTGTTTGCGATTCAAACTGAAATGGTAGTTACTCCACGTACCTTTGAATCGCTGGATCAGCCGCCTGATCCCAAACGCACAGATAGCTCGCGTTGATTTGCCGACACTTCTGGTATCGAACCCGCACCACAAAAACGATCAAGCGAATGCCTTTCTTCCGAACCCCTCCACCTAGCCCCCCGGCTAGGTGGAGCGATGACGTAGGAAAGACAGCGGACAGGAAGTAGATGATAAGAGCCGAAGACCGGGCTCAATGGTGCGTATTGGGAGAGGTCTATGTCCAGCAGTGGACTGATGTGGGCTGATTATGATGATTATGAATTATAAATACGCGTATTTTAATCGATTTTGTACCATATATTTGCCGGGAGTTAATAGGTACCAAGTTATCGACGTAAGTATCCATAAGATTCAGGCTTCTATTAAATAAATTGTTATTGCTATCAATT
Organism: Perizoma affinitatum; assembly: GCA_961405105.1. Taxonomy (NCBI): domain Eukaryota; kingdom Metazoa; phylum Arthropoda; class Insecta; order Lepidoptera; family Geometridae; genus Perizoma; species Perizoma affinitatum. The sequence continues at coordinate 1,539,194 of OY560208.1, read as the reverse complement.
TGTATGCTATGCCCTGAAGATAGTTCCTATGACCATAAAACCTATTATTACGGACACTTATTTATTTCCATGATCTTGGAAATGAACCGAAAGGAACATTTTACAATTAGTTCTGCTGAATCGATACTGCTATTAGAAAACATGGATGCTCTGTGAAATTGATAGAAAATAACTGCTTGGGGGTGAATAGCTGAATCGGAATATTATCAAAACACAGGCGCTTTTATGAAAAACAAGTAGTATTTTTTAAAAAGAAAATAACCATCGTGTTTCTTTCCTTTTTCGTGGCTTGTCTCAGTAAAGCCTATCCATGAACCAACCTTGAAAACGTTCAAATCGGTTGCTGAAAAAATCCATTTCAATTGGATTTTTTGAATAAGCCTTTTTAGAGATAAAGTAACATAAAAAACGACAACCTTTTTGTCAAATGCATATACCTACGGGTTACTTCCATCTCGGGTAATTTAAGACTATTTTTTTCTAAGCTATGACCTTTTTAACCTTTCATCGTGTTAACTTTAAAACGGGTAGAGCAATTTTCCAGTGGAACAAAAACTAATGGCTATATTTTATTTAATACTAGCCTCTGCCCACGGCTTCGCTTGCTGGGTACCCGGATAAAAAGTAACCTATGTGCTATTCTTATGTATAAGCTATATTACTGTAAAGTTTCATCAAAATTTGTTCAATAGTTTTTGCGTAAAATAATAACAAACATACATCCTCTCAAAACACAAGCTCGGATTACTTTGGGGCTAGATGGTGCTGTGTGAACATTTTTCAGCATTATTTATTTATTTATATAGTACAAAGTACACACATTTCATAGGTATAAATCTGCATTAAGATCATGTTATGCTTTAATAGAGTTATCTAGTTTAGCATGTCAACTTTTTTTCACTGCTAAGTATAACAGCATTAAGTCATCCCTATAAACAGAATGTTGGCTACATCTACACAAATATTATAAAGAGGTAAATGAGTTTGTAAGTTTTGATCTAGGAGGTAATCTCCGAAAAGATTTCAAAAATTCTTTCACCAAATTCGTTATAGTAAAGGAGCTGTTCGTAGATACTAGTTTTGCAACAGTTATATGATAAAACGGTCGAGCAAATGCGTTTCTTACGATCGCTGCCTTAACGGTAAAAGCTGCTTTTTCACAGGCTAATTAACCGGGTAACATACGGGCGAAGTCATGGGCAGTAGCTAGTGTGCAATAAATAATTATATTCGCAAAATTCAAAGTCAAACTCAAAATTCATTAATTCATTAAAATCACAAGGATCACTTTGAAACGTCGGTTTTATCTACTGCCTGTTCCTCCGCGACCAAGCCAGGAAAGAAAGGCAAGAAAACAAGGCTGCTTATTCTAGTGAAGAGATTAAGTGATCCTTTTACAAAATAGGTACCTACATTTACAAATACCATCGGAGGTGATGAAAACCATCCATTAATCTTAAACTAATAAATTCATAGATTCACACTCTCCACTCAATCGACCCACATAAATTAACACCTCTTGACCTTACCCGATCGACCTTCGTTTTCGATCCCTTGACCTAAGGGTAACTACCCTTTGAAGACCTTTAGTTTACGAAAGTTTTCCGATAAGTCGGTGAAGGTCCTACGTGTTTTGATTGAAACAACTATTTTGCCGGAAGGAAATTATCTTGCTAAAAGTTAATTTTCACAAGTTTTTAAAAACATCATGTATGATTTATATCAAGCTTTACAGCGCCTTCTACTGACAGTAGAGGCGCTACTTAAAACAACAAAAAATCTCCTTTGAATTAATATCAAATGATAAAAAAAACAGCTTCAATCGATTAAGTCGTATAAGCGATGTTTGGGCCCTTAACCCCAAACACAACATGGTCCTTGTGTAGCGGGAAAAAGCTCTATGCAACCTACTTCTCAAAAGATAAGGAATCTAAAAGAACTAATGAAGTTCTTTCAAGCACATACCAGAATAATGTTTTCCTTCACATATTAAGATCACATTTAATTTCATTGCCAAGACTTAAACATCAGACATAGTCCTGACCCACAATAGAATTCCCTGTGTCATGAGTATTACGGACTACGAGTACCATGGCACCAGGCCCGGAACGCCTTTTGTACCACGGAGAACGTTAAAGAACTAAGGACCTCAGGATTGGAAGACGGAGTCACCATCACTACACTGGTGATAAAAGGCTACCCATAGGATGAAGTGATAAAAGGTGATCTTTTCGCCCCTTTGTTCATCTTTCCCAAACTTTTCTCTTAAAATAAATAACCACGTAAAATCTGAGTGAAATCTTCCTATAAAGCCGTGAATGCGGTGTAAACACCTGTAAGGCTATCGATAACGGGATGTTCCCGAACGGGACCCCGTCCCGGAGCTTCGACGGTGCCTGAAAAACGATAAGTTGGGATAGGGTTGGCCCTTTGAAGCAAAACTTTTAGAAATCAAAATGTCTTACAGAGTTTTCCTGAGAGTGGCTGAGAAAGAAATAATGTTACTTTTGTGTTTCAAGTGTTTAACCAACACTTAGGCAAAATCACAAGAACGACGCTTTGGGCAAAAATATCAAATTTTGACTAGGCTGGTAACGATCTCGTGGCTTAGTTGAGACCCTGCTTGGAGGCTCGAGCCCCGCCGAGGTTATATAGAATATTATAAGGAATATTGGATGTTGAAACTAAACATATTATTAGCAAGATGCACTGAATCCTTTTACCAAAAAATAAACACACTCACGACTGTAACCTCATGATGGAAAAACATTGTGAGGATACCGACAGGCTCTAGAACGAACATTCAAATGCGTATGCCATCGCATCGGTGGACTTGCAACCTGTCACGTGGAATATTATCTAATATGCCCGTGGACGTGTGCCTAGTACAATGTTGTGTAGGGAATAGTCAGAGGCACAAATGAGACGTGCCTCTGACTATTCCCTACTCGGCAATTTCACGGATATAGTACTGAGGGAATGCCAGCCTGCTTGATCGATAGCCTGTTTTTTAAAACTAGCGAGTTTCGTGCGTAGTACTAGGATACAATTTACTTTTCTGTTTTTCTAGATAACAAACAAAGTTAAGTATCTATTCTAATTTGAATTTAAACGTTACTAAATTTTTGCATATCTGACATACATAACTTAAAATATTTATTCTAAAACCAATCGCACTGCCAGCCCTATTCCTCAATCCGATACCTGTTGCATCGAACATTCGATATCCTTCAATGGGATGCTAGACAAGGACACACTATAAGTGTTAACTAGAGTGCAAGAGAGAGGGGAGAGTGTGAGGGCCCCACTTGAGCCCACACGTTCAATGGTTTCAGCGAATCTATAAATATAGGTTCGAAATTCGGTTGGCTTCGATATGGCCTGAATAGTGCTCTACTTTATAAAACTATATATTATATAGCATCGGTCGGAAGCATCGACAAAGATTGAATATTATGCATCTTGCAATAAAACCAAAAAGGATGTTTACGTTATTAAATTCTTTCTTAAATTGACTTTCGTAGGATTGACGGTCATTCTAAACTTTAAACCCATCGTAATATCATCGATTGCAGAGTTCCTCTGTGTATTGTGACAGTAAAATATATTAAAAAACTATCCATAAAGCCATACAAACCGATTGAAAAACAAAGCTTTATATTTCGAGAAGCCATTTTTAATACAAATACAATACAAACAACCTCTATTAGCAAATCGCATATACGGGCTTCTTATGTCGCTGGTAAAGATAACCTCAATCAAAGACTTTCTTGAAAGAGTATTTATAGGTATAGGTAAGCTTAGGTATTTGACTCTGGTCAAATACCTAAGGATAAAGTGACCAAGACAGAATCAGCGATTGAAGCCAAAGAATAGACTTCTCTACGTTCAATTTTATTTTCTATATAATATATATATATATATATATATAATTTTATAATTAGCAATAATTCCAGTGGTCTTTATCCATGAAATTAACAAAATTCTCATTTAAAAGAGTGTCACGTTGAAAGATCCACCAACTTCCCACATTGTTGGGGGTGGGGGGGGGGGGGGGGAGATTTTCTAGAAGATATCGTCCCGTTTGTGGTCACCATGTGAAAGTATTCATTTCCCAACAGTGGTTTCATCAAAATACTAAAACTATTATATGCAAGTAGAGCAACATTCCGATCCTTCCTGCACTGAAAATGTAGTCCCGAGCCCATAAAAAAAGAATCTTCGTCGGGACCTATCAATAGGCGAACTTGTCTACACGTTTTAAACCGGCACTTTTCACGGGACTTTTATATTTACCACAGATTTTTACCGGTAGGGCTGTTTTATAGAGAACCGTTTTACTGATAAAAGCCGGATACACCAGTTCGTGTTTGAGAAGTGAAAGGTTTTTAGTATAGAACACTAAAAACGAAAACGTTCAAGACTTTATTTCCCACGATAAACATCCTCAAATACATTCTCAGTGCATAGATCTATGAGGATACCAAGTAAGGGGTAGTTAGAGACATGTCCAAACATTATCTTTGGCACACGCATGCGTTTTTGCAAGTAATTAGCCACGTAACAGGTTGCAAGCCCATCGCTACCTGTGACACAGAGATTCCTTCAAATTTGGCATAACGTCCTTGAACAGCCACAGATAAAAAAACCTGTCGGGAACTAGATAATTCAAATCATAGAATCGGTAAAGATCAAGTAAGTTTTGACTCATACCGATTGATTCTTTCAACTCACTCTGATTCTTCATCAGAGATTGGTTCATTAGATCTCTTGACGTAGCTGTTTACATTGACTTTTAAACCTTTCAGGTGGAGACTTTTGGAATGAGTCGAAACTTGTCAATAACTTCACCGATAGTATGGTACTCTAAGAGGTAAAAGAGGTATTCTAAGAAAGAATACCTCTTTTCATCATTATCGACAGCAGATAACAGTAGAAGTCAACTGCAAAACAAAGGCACAAACAAAGTTCCATGTCAAACCTTTCATCACTGCGTTGTCCGGTCTTTGAAAAACTTTTAATTGTCCGGCCACGTGTCCCAACCGTACAGCCCACGGGATGCTATCGGACACCGGATTTCCCATTTGCATATTGGCGTTTAAAATTCTGCAGCTAATTGAGCCGGCGGGATCAGTAATTGAATGGAAATGGAAGCCGTTGGAACCGGGACGCTATTGAAACTTGATTTTTCACAGTTCTTGCTAAGTGATTTTCAATTGGTTTCATTCGCAAAGTGGATTCGATTTTAAGTGACATATGCGCGGTGGTTTGTTTGCGAGTATCAAAATATGACGCGTAAATAGACCTATTTATTTTTTTGTGTTGACTTATAAGCTTGATTTTTTTAAGAGCTCCAGGTGACCGTAAACCTTCGTTTTTGATATTAATTTCAATTTTATTTCAACTGAACCACAGGTTCCTGTGGAAAAGAGTCTTGACAGACTGACAGACAGGCAGACGGAAAACGAAGTGATCCTATAGGTTTCCGTTTTGAGAAACGGTATCCTTAAATAAATACAGACGAATTGAGAACATCCTCCTTATTTAAAAGAAGTTGAAAAAGACCTTAATCCCGAAATATGATCATTTCTACCCTAACTGGCCAATACCAGAAAATAACAGGCATTTGGAAGAAAAATGATGTCGCCAATCGCACCCGTACTTAATGCCATTTGGACATAGTCCAGAACCCCATTATCTATAATTCACATGTTCTCGTATTTATGAGGGTAAGCACAATTTAGTTATGTGTGTCTGTTCGGTTTATATTTAGGTGTGTGATAGGTAGTTCTAATTATATCATCCTACTATCATACTATCCTACTACTAATATATATGCGAAAGTTTGTGAGGATGGATGTTTGTTACTCTTTCACGCGAAAACTACTGAACGGATTTTGAAGAAACTTTATAGTAATATAGCTTTTACATCAGAATAACACATATGCTACTTTTTATAAGGGTACCATGCAGGCAGGGACAGAAGCTAGTATTATAAACGTGAAAGATTGTAGGAATGGATGTTTGTTACTCTTTCACGCAATAACTACTGAACGGATTTTAATGAAACATCACAGTAATATAGCTTATACATCAGAATAACACATAGGCTACTTTTTATCCGGGTACCACGTGAGCGAAGCTAGTACCTATTATTATAATAAATATCCGACAGATACACACTTTGGTAGTTCTGATGCCAGTAGGATTCTCTATATCGTGTACTTTCACAAAACAGTACATAGGCAAACTTGATGCTAAAAAGGATTATCTTCCAGATAACCTTTGTGTATTCTGGAAAAAGATGTGTCGGTAGAGCACAGAATGGTTAAAACAAAAATAATCATTTGTAGTTATTATGTAACGGTTAAACACACCTAGATAATTGATAATATTTAAATACTAAGGACATCGTTACATCAATTTAAATATAAAACAAAGAAAGAAAGAAAATACATTTATTAACCACAAAACAACACAACAGGTGACAAAATACAGAACAAATAAGTACACATAAGTTTCAAAAACACATTTACAAAAAAAATATGTGTTATGAGGGTCAAAAGGTCTCTATTCCCAGTATGCTGCACCAAACCTGGGAAAGGTGCAGCGCTTATTTTCTGACTGCATAGTTAAAATTAACTAATAAAAAAATCTGACAGAATTCTCTAAAAATGTGTCAAAAAGCTTTGATTAGAACCTAATCACCCGTTATTGTGTTGGAGCCTTAGTGGTAAATAATTACAAAAAGGCTCGATACATTTCTATTTATATTTTTGTAACTCAGCTGATCAAGAAATCTACAAGACAGAATCATTCCCAAAATTCTGGTTGTATTACCACGCTGAATGGCAATGGTAATGCGTTGACGCAGATAAAAGCCAGCTCTCATGCCTCAGAGTTACAATCGAGCGAAGTTATCTCTGGTTTTGCATAAGTTACGGTAACCGCTTACCAACAGGTGAGCTGTTTACCACTTTCGTTGTATGTTTTAGTTTTCACAAACCCTAATGATTCTCGTTAGCCTCAATATTTTCACGGCAAAAGCACCCAAATCCCATTTTAATATTGTTAAGAGGTAATAAAAACGTTACCTAAATCAATACTCCGAGAATTAATAAAAATGTGAGGGACTCTCAAACAATCCCTATATTTGTTACGCCGATTTTAATTTAAAACTTTGTTAATCTAAGTATAAAGAGTAGACCACAAAGAGCTTGGATCAAAACGATGAAAAATTATTGAAAGGGGGTCGGAACGGGGGAGGGGAGGGGGTGGCATCGACTGTTTTAAAAATACCGCGATAAATTTACAAGCTTATTCCTTCGACGACGCTCTAACCCTGAGATGATAAGGGTTGTTTTCGTTTGTTTAGTATTTGGTTATCGGTGGATTCGAATATGGAATACTTCATAGAGGGGGTTGTAATAATCGTGATTTTTTAATCAAATTTCATCTGTTCAAGGGAAGAGGAGGCTATATTTTTTCATTATTTAATTTTCGGTCGCGGCTTTTTTGTTTTCCTTGAGGGACAGCGTCTGAAGCGTTTTTTGGGTATTTCAAACACGTTTGCAGTCACACCGGTGTCGCGACCATAGATAAATCAACGTGCCTGAATTAGGATGACTATGGAATTCTAAAGTTATTTATGTTGCTAAGCAGTAATGCTCCCATTGCTCAGTTCCGGTATGCACATGAGACTTTTAAGCCGTTATGTATTAAGGTAGGCAAAGCGCGAGTGATACTTCTGGTGTTGCAAGCTTCCATAGGTTACGGTAACACCAACAGGTGGGCCGTATTCTTGTTAGCGACTTGTAAAGAAAAACTAATGACGTGACGAAATAAGACCGATAGGGTAGTTCCCATTATATTTTACATGTTAAATCGTCAGATCAGTATTATGGACAGTTAATTCAACATTATTTTGAAATCAATTTTGAGTACCCGTAACTTCGAGTTGGTATATGCGTTTGCCTTAGGAAGTGGTTTTAGTTTATCCGTTACCTCAAGGATGGTTCTTTGATAAGATTTATCGCCACAAGTCATTAGGGGGAAATTAATAATGGAAATATACATCAAGGATTCTAATTATTTAAAAATATATTTATTAATTTTCGTTGTTTTGTAACTAAATAATGCTGGACATTTTTCACACAGCATCATCTAGTCCCATACTAAGCAGGGCTTGTGTTATGGGAACTGCATGATATACTAAAAATATTTACAACTACGTACTCCTTTGTCGTTATAAATTGGTGTGACAGTCAGTCGTTGTTAATCGTTCATTTCACGGATAATATGGCAGGTCGTTTGCGAAAAATAAGAGTTTAATTACAATTTTACTGTGATAATTACATTGTTCCGATGATGTTACTGTAATCGTGTGTAATTTATATAATTTATTGGTAGGTAATTACTATTCATACTACCTTAAGAGGTTCTTAGTAAACTAGTTTCTAATAACCAAACTAGATGGCGCTGCTATTTTCTTCCCATTCCTAGAACACGCTATCGATGTGGAAGTATACATTGATTTGTGTCTTTGTACATTTTGCAATAAATTTCTCATTGTTTGGTTAAAATGATCTTTTTATTTGACTGGGAGTGACCTTAATAAATTAATTGGTATCATTTTATTTTTCTTTTGACTATAATCTCACATGATGGTTAGTGATGAGAATTATCACTGACGATTGATTATGGATGTCCAGAAGATACCTATTCACTCCTTGAAGAGAACCATATTTTTTTTCAGGAAATACAGACGACGGTTGTCTGTTCCATTCCTCCGCCGTTTTCATTATCTATTTTCTATTTATACTACTAATAATAACGCTAAAGAGTTTTTTTACGTCTAAACATATGATTTTTGAAAAAAAAAATGCATTTGATAAATCAATTCATGAGAAAAGCCTGTAGACTATTAATATCACGCTACAAATCTTGAAAGCCGAGCAAACAAAGTAATAGTACGGACAGGCGATAGGTTGTATACTGACTTCTGGTGCACATTCCCCGAAATGTAGTCTGTAGATCCATAAAGTTAGTGAATCGTTTAAAGGGCAAGGTATACGCTTTTACAACAAACTCCCAAGAGACAAAAGTTTACATTAAAATATTTAAAAAACGTATTAAACAAAAAAATATAAAAGGCATACTATGAAATATCTGATTATTTATATGATAAAAACTCTTGACATTGAAAATGCTTCAACTTGATATAAAATATAGGTATCTATTGTTTTGTAAAAGGATCATTAAAAAGAATAACTAGCCTTGTTTTCGTGCCTTCCTTTCCTGGATTGGTCGCGATGTAACAGGCAGTAGATAAAACGGGCGTTTCAAAGTGATACTTGTGATTTTAATAAATAAAAAAAAAAAGTTTTTTTTTTACTGTTTAATAGGCATGCAACTTTACAACGGTGTTCCAGACTCTGGATCTTAGTCTTTGCCATGTGTTGCTAACCTACCAATCTGAAAGCTCTGCATTCGATTGAGTCCAAGGCAGCTGTAATTTAATATTTCACCTTCAAAGCCTTAACGAGTAACAATGCAACTAGAGAGATAAATTAACAACAGATGCATTACAAAAAGGAAACTCCGAAATCGTCAACGTAAAACCGCAAACAACCAAACAATGGGAATTACAGACGCTTCAGCTCATTCGTTAATCAAAAAACATAACCCTCCTTCAGCAGTCAGGCAAAAAGGGTTCCTCTGGAACAATAGTGGAAAGTCACTCAGCCACTTTGGAGATCAAAGAGTATTGGCAATGCGACAGAGCCATGCATGCATATGCATGCATGGATTGAATATGGATGAGTGTAATATGGGATAAGGCGGTAATGAACTTCGCGTTTTTTTTTTGTTTTTTTATTCTGCATCTTGACAATCTGTTTATACAACAATATTCCAAATTAACGGTTGATATTATCAGGTTTTTGAAACGTTTCGATAGATTAGTCCAGTGAGTGTTTTCTCGACTTTATAATTAATGATTAAACGAACTTACCTGTAAGTGAAGTTCTATCATAATTATACGAAGGCTTCGTCAAATAGATAAACACTTGTAGTAACGCAGGCGATCTCTGTGCGTTACTACAAGTGTTTATCTATTTGCTAATATAGAGGACGAAGCCGAGTATAATACTCGAATTTTCATTACTTTCAAATCTCTTTGTATCTGTTGTTTATTTGAATTAAGCTTAAAACAATTCGTAGGTATTTTTGCAACACGTGTTCCAAAAACGGCGAAAAGCTTGCAACATGTCACGTGGAATGCTAACAAAAAGTAATGTTTTGACGTTTTTCTACCATTTACTTTGTATTCTTAAAGGTTTATGCACGGGATACAAATCGAGGGATGTTTTTTTTTTTTTAACGCCTGACCCAAAAAGTGTATATCTGTGGCATCGTAGCTCCCAAATGGTTGAACCGATTTTGTTTAGTTTCTTTTGAAAGGTGACTTTATGGAGGTTGTTCTTAGCTTTAATTCAAGAAAATCTGTTCAGCCGTTTGAAGATCCAACTCTTTTTGATGAGGAGATGAATAGGTTACAGATAGATAGATCAGGGTCTGATGATGGAGCAAGAAAGAGAAAAGAGAATAAGAGAATCTAAGACTTTGTAAAACACTTCAGGGGTTTTTAAATTTTGAGAATATTTACTTGTTAGATATGATTTCTTGATATGTGTAATTCAATTTCGCTTAAAGTAACCTTCCGTAAATTTCGAAGAACTACTGCTTTGTAACTATTAAAAAACTCGGAAATTTTCAGATGAAGCCTTATCTATGGGAACCGTGAACTCAGAGCCTTTGATCCGACGATTACTAATGACAATAGCAATGTGAGTATTCACGCTTTGTTTGAATTTGGTTATTAATTAATGGGTTATCATTCTGTTATTTTATTATGGATGAAAATAGCGGGTTCTAAGAGGAGGGAGAAAAGGTGCTGTAAGTTTGATACGTGACTTTATCGCGTTTATCCTTTTATTGTTTTCGTGTCGTTTCGACTGTGTTGCAATACCCGTGGTCACAGGATGACTGGAGTATATGGAGCTGAAAAAAAAAATGAAATGTCATTAAGATATTAAATGTCAGAAAAACCGACTTCATTATAACGGGAAATTGATCAAAAATTCAATATGCAATTTCATCACCCATATTTTTTTACCCTTGGTAAAATATTGTGCAACACTTGAAAACACATTGAAAAACTCCTTTTTTGAAGTCGGTTGATAATAATTAAATCGCGATATTCGCGTTACGTTTGAAGTCCCAAGTTTACGGTTTCTATACTACCGTAAGTATCGTCAGATCCTTACGTACTTACGTTATTTTGATTACAAGAAACAATTGGAAAAACCGCCCAAAAAAAAATGTTTCGGCTAGTCGTGACAACAATAAAATCATCAGAATCGGTTTACAATTGGCGAAGATATCGGATAAAAATATACACAAAGATACACGATAGAGATACACAAAAAATACTGCCAAATTGGGAACCTCCTCCTTTTTTTGAAGTTGTTAGAAAAGTCTGATAGCAAAAGTTTGAAAAAAAAAGCATGGGCGTTGTATGACGCATAATAATTATACTACGATGTGTTTTGCTTGTCTTTTTGCCTATTACCCCTTTTAACCATCTCATCTTGAGCCACGTCCACCCACCAACTTCCACCAGATGGGAGGCCCTCCTACACTGCGTTTTCCGATTTGTAGCCACCAATCAAAAAACTTTCTTCCCCATTATTAGATATACAATCAGTTTCACGAACTGGTTACCACTGAATAATAATTGGTGTCAAGTGGTCTATCAAATTCAACTGTATTATACGTACACGAAAATATCAACAGTATTTTTATCTCAACTTTTGTTATAACCTTTACAAGATTATTGCCTTATTGCCGTCCAAGATTTGTCATCAAACATACTTCGTAACAGTTTGAATTGCCGATTTGAGCATTAACTCCGTTTAAAAATATCGAGGTATCAAGATCATACTAAAAAGAACCCGTTTAATTGTCTTTTGTTTTGAAATATGCAATTAAAGTGCGAGTTATTAGTTTGGGGTTGAGGTTCCGTACAAAAAAAATCAAGAGAACATTTTGAAACTTGACAGATAAGCTACCTACCTTATATCGCGATAATGTTTGAGACAGTCGGTATTTACTAAGGCCTGAATTCCTCCTGAGTTCAGGCCTTAATAATGAAGAGAGATTTAAGCCCTATTAGTGTATTTTTTTCAAAAGAAACCTATCTTCCGGCCAAGGTGAAAATGTTTTTAATTTAAATCTATTATAAACGTGAAAGTTTGTGAGGATGGCTATAAAACTTATGTAAGTTTTATTGTTTCCTAATAAATAAGTTAATTGTTTTCATGTTTATCCTACTACTATTATAAATGCAAAAGTTTGTGAGGATGGATGTTTGTTACTATTTCACGCAAAAATTACTGAACGTATTTTAATGAAACTTTACAGTTATATAGATTATACATCAGAATATATAGGCTAGGAATTTATTCGGGTACTACGTGGGTGAAGCCATGGACAGAAGCTAGTATGTAATAAATTAAATGATTTAATATATAATTCAGATTGAATTAAAGTTTCGTTCAAAATCAGGAGCTGAAGCTTGTAATTTTATCATAGTTTCAAAATAAAAATAAGAATCTATTTTTTTTAAGCGCAATTATATTAATATAACTATTTTCTTCGATTTGTCCAACAGTTTGAGACACCGAGATATTTTTACTAAGATATTTATTAGCAATAGCCAATGAGTTACAAAAACTAAATTTGATATTAACAACATCTCTTCATATTTAATCTACAAGATCAATATTTATATATTTTATTTATCAAGAATATAGAAGTTTATACTCTTTTGAATTGACGTGACTGAGTGTTCTTTGTGGTCCCAAAGTATTAATAAATATACGCGAAACAAGAGAGCTGGCTCTTATCTGGGTCAACGCTTTAGCATTGCCATTCAGCGTGGCAATGCGGCCAGTATTTTGGGAACGCTTCCGCCTGGTAGTGATTTGGATCAGTTGAGCTATCTATAGATCGTTTGCAACGGTCTTTAGATAGCAAGCTGTTTCATCTGTATTTTTTGTATATACCTACTTGTACATAGTTGTATGAATAAATGTATAAATATGAGTTCCTTCATTTGGCTATAATCTCACCGGATGAAGGTCTAGTAGATACCTATTCACACTCTAACCTTGAAGAGATCCAGATTGTTTTTAATAGGTAATACCATTCCTTTACCGTTTTTTCTCTTTCTACAGAAGAACCCTAAAATCATTACCTGTTTATGTTTTGAAACATTTACCTACAACTCATTGGTCGGAACATAATGTTTTATTGCTTATTTCTATAGAAGTGGAACCATTGTACTGAGATAACAAACCCCGTTTTGGTCCAGTCTTTACGTGACTTACGTAAAGTCGTTTGATATTTTTGATGATAAATATTTATTATTCGGAACATATGTTCTTGAAGGCACGGGCATGGGGCTTTTCCACTTATGATGGATGTAGTGAGATGAAAAATAAGAAAGATCCGGTAACAAGGTTCAGTTTCAACTAAATATAATAAAAAGACTTGTACTACGCGGCGAGTAGACGGCTGAGATAAGTGGTTTATATATTATATAGTAGGTATTATATAGTAGGTATTATATAGTTGAAAAAGGATAGGATGACACATTTTTGATAAGCCAAATCCCAGATATTCAACGAAAGTAGAATTAAAACAGACACTTAGTCAAAAATTCCCGATGCACTTTTTGAAGGATGTGAAATGTTTCTAAAAATAAAAAAAAAACTACGCCTACTATCTTCAGTAACTGCATAAAAACTTGAAATATGAACTCATCCATTACATTCTTGTAAACTTTACTCCTTCCTTTCAGTCTTCCGTTCCCATCCCGGAAACACTTTCTCAGTAGTACCACAGTGAATCTGAGAACCGTTGGTAAACATCTACCCTGGGTACCAATAAAAGTCGTAAGCGATTGACTTCTCGTTTCTCTATGAAAAATCGTCAAAACTTTGACATCTTTCCAAGGAAAAACGAACAAGTTTGCATGTAGCGTCTCGTTTTTCTGTTAAGAACTGCCAACATGTCAGAAAAACGGGGTGTCAACTTTTCCAGACTGTAAATGGAATCCGTTTTCAAAGCTGTCAAACTGACATGGTGTCAATCATAGGGAAAATATTGTCAAGTAGTTTTTTTTTATATATAGGGTCTTTCATTAAGCATGTCCTATCTTTAAATTTAAATAAAACAAAGTGTTTGTGAGATATTATCGAAATTATTTATTTATTTGGCTTCTCTGGGTGGAGCGCATGCGAGATATCCAATTTTCCATGACTTTTGCGCATAAATCAGGCTGAATTTGACCTATGGTTATGTTGGCTTAGAGGGTCGCTGTGGTTTGTGGTTTATTCGCATAGACCTCCGACTTAAGAAAACCCCACAAGAAAAAGTCTAGCGGGGTTAAGTCACACGATCTCGGTGGCCAGTTCACATCAGCTCCACGTGAGATGACCATGCCCTCAAATCTCTCATGCAGAATATTCAATGTGGCATGAGCTGTGTGGCACGTAGCGCCGTCTTGTTAAAACCACATGTCGTTGGTGTTCAGATGATCCAGTTAAAAAAAAAAAAAAAATTTTTTTGTAAAATGTGCGAAGCGCGCAGTGCGTTGCCCGAACAGAACACTCATTTTGATAAAACAATTTTATCATTTGCACGTGTTGTTGAATAAATGACAACCAATTTGACAGATGTAGCTTCAACAAGATGGCCGCTACCAACTGCCAAAGTTCGGACGTGCCTATTGGAAGACCCGTTACTAGACACTAAAGAGGCAAACATACTAACGGGACACCTGGTGGTAAGCGGTTAACGAAGCCTAAGGTCACTTACAATACCAGAGGTATCACTCACACGTTGCCGAAATGAGATATCAAGATGTAAGATCTCACGTGCTTCTAATGTCACCGGTAACCGATACCCATCAAACTGGAACACAGCAATGAGA
Source organism: Perizoma affinitatum (assembly GCA_961405105.1). Lineage (NCBI taxonomy): Eukaryota > Metazoa > Arthropoda > Insecta > Lepidoptera > Geometridae > Perizoma > Perizoma affinitatum. Next base: position 1,524,136 of record OY560208.1, on the reverse strand, counting down.
TAATTACTGCTTGGCGGCAGAAATAGGTGGTCCTTCAGAACGAACCCTTCTTCGAAAGCTCTACTACTGATTACTAGTGATTATAGTGCTTAGTTTATAGATCTAAAGACTCGTTTACAAATTTTGTCAATAACTTATATTACCAATTAGGTTTTTGCATAAGGTTTGTCATTTCGTTTCCTTTTCAAAGCTTGCAAAATAAGAAGTTTTCCTACAAACTTTGTTAGAATATAGTAAATAAATGTATTGAACTATTTAAGCTTATATAAGTACTTGGTTAGAAAATTAATCTATCTATCTATCGAAGCTATCTGCTACTGATATTGGGAGAGGACGGAAGATCAGCGCGCTACTTACCTTCACCAGGTCTGCGGCGCTTTGTACTGAGTCCTATCCCAATTTGTAGTTACTTACCTCATCAGCAGAGTAACCATCTTAGTTATATACCTTATTAATAAGTAGTTGCAAATAAATGATTTATCTATCTATATATATCTTCATAGATGTCAAAGTTTGCGTCAATGTTTGTGAGAGCGCCAGTTTGTGCGAGCCTTTAAAGCGTTTAAAATCTTTGGTAGCGACCCAGCTATTTAATAACACCCTGTGTCATCTCTATGCAAAAATATATTTTACAAAGACGTTTCATATCGACTCATTCCTGTACTTTATGAACCCGTTATTACTTTTTACGATGTTTGTCGCCTCGCAAGGGATGAATTTAAATTCGTCGATTTATATTATAATCGATGGCGCGGATATTAGGGCGTTGCTCTTTGCGGCAGGCAGCTTTTGAGCGTATTGTGGGTTTCTTCAATTATATCCTAAAATATAATATACATTTTTTATTGAATACGGAAGGCTAAAATTGAAAATTCATTTTTCAACAAGGATTCATACTGAATTCTGGGTTTCTGGTACGACGGTACTGGTAGTTCCTGATACCCACGATACAGGAAATCATAGTGTGGAATACGTTTGTATCCGTTATATGTTTATTTATTTAAATAAGAATTCAATTGAAATTATCTTGCAATTTCACATATTTTTTCCTACACCTACTAAAACAACCACTTCAGCAGGAGGAACTTTTGTACCAAACCCTTTTTTATCCGCGCCGAAAGGAGGCCGTATATGCATTTGCCATAAAATATTCTTTGTTTGTATGTAATCTTTTACCTCCACTTATCCTATTGAAATGTGTATTTCTGCCATCGATTGGTACAACTTCAAGTATTTTACTTAAATTTTTATATCATTAATATGTGACTTACACATTCAAATATCATTTAAATAAATAAATAATGCTGGACGGTTTCACACAGCATCATCTAGCCCCAAACTAAGCAGAGCTTGTGTTATGGAAACTACATGACTGATATACTACTTATATACTTTTTTTTTGTAAACACGTACTTTGAAAACACTCAGACAAACACCCGAGACAAATATCTGCAGATCATAAAACATTTGTCCCGCGGCGGGAATCGAACCCGCAACCTTCTGCGTCTCAATCAGGCCTTCGCCCACTGCGACACAGAAATCGTCAAAAAAAAATTGTCTTTGTTCAAACGCACCCTAGAAAAGGGGTTCCACTATCAACATTACGATTGCATTCTGTATGATAATCAGTGATCGGAATTAGGTGAGCTAAAATACCTAAAGTTCGAAAAATAACAGAGACTAAGTGGAGACGCCTTGCGACTAAATATTTTTCCGGGAAAATTTTCCCGGGTTTCGAGAAATTACTTAGGTCCATCTAAAATTAATACAGTAAAATAACAATCGAATTAATTTCCTCTTCTTATTATTGATAACAAGAAGAGGAAACGAATTCGATTGTTGTAAAAAACGGTAAGCACGATTTTTATTGTTTTCAACAAATAAAATGAACGATGTAAGTAAGCGCGGAAGCTAATGTGATTTATAAACCAGCTTTAGTAAATAGCTATAGTAATAAAAACATTTTTTTAAGCAAGGGAATAAAAAAGCCATTTTATAGTTTTTGTACCATTTATTCATTTTGTACAGATAATGGAACTCAAAATCAATAATTAAGAAAGTAACCAGTCCTACCTAAGATACACAGTCGGAACTCTAAACATTATTTCCATTGATGTTGAATTTGTCCCTTAATCTGAATCGCTAACGTTTTCATCATGGACGGAGTATAAAGAAATATCTTCGTCCGGAGAATTAAAGAAAATCATTAGGAGTTTTTCCATATTATCTATTTTCAAACGATTTCTTTTTGTACTTAAAATCCATTTATACGTAGAGAAGGACCTTTCAACATCAACTGAAGTTACAGGTACATATTTATAGAATGACAATAATTCATTTTCATTATCTAATCCTTTATCTATATTTTCACAAATGTCTCTTAATGCATCTAGATCGGGATTTCTGTCCATAACGTTTTCTAATTTTTGTTTTACTGGTTCAGAAGAACACCAGCTTAGAACAATTCTTGCTTCATCAAAAATATGGAAAGTTTCCGTCAACAATAAGTTAGACTTTTGCAATTTTTTTAATGAAATTTGAATTATTTTAAAATATTCGTCAATGTAATCTAAATCAGTTTTTAAACTTTCTTTTCCTAGGACAGTTTTAGCATGCCTGATAGACAAAGAATCAGAACTTCTTAGAAGTCTTACAATAGTTTTTATTTCTTCGTAATATTCAGCATAATACGAAGCTGCTTCTAGCCATGTACCCCACCTTGTTATGACAGGTTCAGGTGGCAATGGCAGGCTCGAAATTTTTCCCTTAACAATTTTACTCTATTAGGAGCTTTTAAAAATATTTTTTTTACATTTGAAATTAAAGTATCCACATCCGCATATTGTGTCCGTATTTTTTCTGCAACGCGGTTAAGAGCGTGTGCTAAACAGGTAACATGTATCATATTTGGCAAGGAGTTCTTTAACATTCTTCCTGCTTTTAACATATATGCTACGCTATCAGAACATAAAACTAAAACATCTCCTACTTTGTCTTCATACGAGTCACCCCACATATTTTCTAGGCATCCAATCACAAAATGAGCTATTGTCTCTCCATTTACTTTTTCTAACATTTTGCAAGCTATTAAAAATGGTTTGTTTGTTGCGAGATTTAAAGGTTTTACAAGAAAATTTACAATATAACGACCTAAATAGTCGGTAGTTTCATCTAGAGATATCCAAAGTTTCTGATTAAGAATATGGTCATGGATTGATGCAATTTTTTTTTTAAAAACTATGTCTAAATAAACCTTTCTCAATAACGATTCATCGGGAATCCTTTTAACATTTGTACATTTACAACACATATATTTCATTAAAAAAGTTTTAAACTCTGGTCGATTTACTCATGACCAGGGTATGTTACACCATATAAGAAATTGTATTAAATCTAAATAAAATTCTTTGTTCACTTGCCTAGCAGTACCTTGATGTTTTGGTCCGTCAATATGCCTCTGTATATTGCTTTTTTTGCATACAATAGAATTCTCACATTTAGAACAAAATATCGTGTTGCTAGCGGGGTCGTGGTACAATTCGGGGTGATCTCTAATCCACGACTGTACAATCCCGTCGGTAGGTTTGGTCGCCATTTATTTGCTAGTTGCGTTGAGGCAGAAAAATTACTGAAAACAATGAGACAAATATATAGTTTCTACACTTTTCCAGGGACGTCTTCGCGTAAAATATAGTTTGATGATAGAATTGCCAGTAGCTCCAACATTTGTGCACGAACTCAAATATAAAACACTGAATAAAATTCCATAAATAAATAGTTGCATAAAATTGTTTGAATTTGGTAAATTTATCAAAAGCAGTCTAATATTTAGAATGTTTTAAAAGTGTAGTACAAATCAAAGACTTACCAAGTAATTTGATTGCCGTAAAGCGCAGTAAATTTCTGGTTGCAGTAAATCGTAGTCCGTAAATTCAAGCCAAGGTAGATAGGTACAAGTAGTGATATGGTTGCAATAAATCGCAGTCCGTAAATTCAAGCCAAGGTAGTTATGTGAAGCAGATCCAATAAACGATACGAAAACAGGTTAATAAAATATTCACGAGTCTAAGATACACACGCTGCCGAGGTAACTATAGAAGTGATGCACGCACGCATACAAGTTATGACGCCGTTTGGATGCAAAACACCCTCACCCTTCAACCCTTTTGTCATTGTTTACTTAAACAATGATTCGTTTCCCAGAATAGCCAAAGCATGCTGTCCCTTTCTTAGCGTTTGTTGTTGTTGTTTATCACTGGTTTGCAGTGTATTGCTACAAACACTTAAAGGGACAGCATGATTTGGCTATTCTGGGAAACGAAAACATAGGCGAATCCAGTTTTTTACCTGAGTTAATAACAAAATAAATCTTATTGAAGTTTGTTAAAAAGGAAAATTAATTCAGTTAGTTTTCTGTATGAATAACATTAATATTAAATGTACTTAACTGATATCCTAAAACTTGGAACAAATTCCCAATTTCCGGGAAAGATTTCCCGGAAAAAAATGTTAATGGTAAGGAAGTCTCCATTTTTTTTGACTCTGTTCTTTGAACTTTAGGTAAATTAGCTCACCTAATTCCGATCACTGATGATAATACACCATAAATCAAAGCTGATTTCAGTAGCTAGTTCAAAGTAGCGGATATACCGCTATGACGTCGTCCCATTTGTCAAGGGACTGTCCGTCTGAGCCACAAAGCTAAAGTGAGACCTGCCAGAGTTTCTGACGGTTAAAACACGATGTTACACTTCGATTTTTAAAAGTACCTTCCATCTGGTTCATCTATGAAAATCTTTTAATAACTATATGGATGAAATTTAACACTTTAAAAATCATTTTTACAGTGTACCTAATACTACGTGGAGTCTATCTATGGAGTATATATAAGATCTCTCTTTTCTTTGTACTATTGCTTACCTACCCTCTATGAAGCGTAACGAACATAGTGTACTGCATAACTTTTTATTTAATAAAACTCAACATATTCTGGCTATTTCGTTTTCACAGCACAGGGAATCCTAGCGTGGAGATCAAAGTTAATGTCTACCTATTATTATTTTATTTTCTACAAGCATGTTTATAAGACCGAATTATGGCTACTAAATATAAGTACCTAACTATAAGTCCTACTACGATTATAAACGAGAAAGTTTGTGAGGATGTATGTTTGTTACTCATCACGCAAAAACTACTGAACGGATTTTGATGAAACTTTACAGTAATATAGCTTAAGCATCAGAATAAATATCTGCAGAACTTACAAACATTTGCCCTGCAGCGAGAATCGAACCGGTACCTAATGTATCGCACCCGGCTATCCTCCCGCGCCACCGAGTTAATCTTACTACTATTATAAACACGAAAGTTTGTGAGAATGGATGTTTGTTGACACTTTACAGTAATATAGCTTAAACATCAGAAAAACACATAGGCTACTTTTTATCTGGGTACCACGCGGGCGATGCCGTGGGCAGAAGCTAAAATATATATATTGGAGGATTTATAGAGCAATCTTTAAAATATTCTTTGTTTATACGCATATGAAACTTTCAAAACAATCGTTCAGCCACTGAATCTACCCCTTCTCATCCCTTAAGTGGCCGTATATCTTTGAGTTGCGTTATTGTAAACATATTTCAACTGATATAGCCTGATACGCCATATTTGGGCCCATTCGTATTCATTCGCCATATTTTCGGCGAAGTCAGCGGATTTTCGATATTGATGTGATGTTTTGAATAGCTTAGTTTTATAGAGAAAATAAATATAACTTGGATATATAGAAAACTCGCTAGGGTTCTGTAGGGTGTATTATTACCCGCGATACAAGGAGCCGTGTATAATAATAATAATAATAATGCTGGTCATTTTTCACACAGCATCATCTAGCCCCAAAGTAAGCTGAGCTTGTGTTATGGGAACTACATCACTTATATAATACTTATATACTTTTTTTTTTGTATTTACATACATATTATACATAGGAAACACCCAGATCCCGAGACAAATATTTGCAGATGCAAACATTTGTCCCGCGGCGGGAATCGAACCCGCAACCTTCTGCGTCTCAGGCGGGCCTTCGCCCACTGCGCCACAGAGGTCGTCAAGTGTTAAGTGCAAGATAATTATGTGTTTTGTCTATAAGTAGATAGATAAAAAATGCTTTATTGTACAGGATAAAACCAGCAAATAGTTTAAATTAATGCTATTTTATTTCAATTAGCATTTTCTTCCAGCTAATCTTTTTTTTTTTTTATAAAAAAATCTAATAATAGTTGGTTTAAGTAGGTATGTTTAATGTGTAGTGTAGGTTCTAAATACATATAGTGGTAATTTAGGTAAAATAATATTTCGTTTCTTCTGTCCTGTCTTTCTATATCCACAAACTTCAGCTCTCTCTCTCTCTCCGCAAATGTTTGCTGGAAGATAACGCGTTTTAGTGTTAAGCTCGCCTTTGTACATTAATAACCTCATATATTTCCGGTGTACAATAAACCCATCGTTGCTTTTTGGATCACTGATTGATGGAAAATACCTTCGAATTTCTTGTACTAGGGCAGGCCGCTTTCCCCACAATATTATCCTTCACTAAATTTGTGTAAACTGGACCCACAAACCCACGACCTCGGGATCGGAAGTCTAGATACCGCCAACTAGGCCATCACAGCGACTTAATATTACTAAATAGTGTACCTTCTAATTTTAGGATATTATAACGACTTTAAATAACACGTACTTTACTATTCTTCTGCTGACGTTTCGTTGACCGTTTAGAGGTCCTTCCTCATGAGAACCATCCGCGACGGTCGACGGTCGTGAGACGGAAACTCAACCACGAAACGTCAGCAGGAGAATAGTAAAGTACGTGGTATAGTCTTAATAATATCCTAAAATGATACCTACGCACGATCATTTCAATTCTATACTTCTAATAAGCACTGGTACCAGACCTTTAAAATATATGCATAAAAAAATAACTCCCGCATAGCACTGGGTTTTATAATCTCGGTTATAAAATTCAGTTTTATAATTAGTTTCAATGAAAATTATACTTACATAACCCTCATAACCTACCTTCATTTTTCATTGCAACTACCAATGTAAACATAGGTTTGTTTGCTTGTGTGGGCCACAAGAGAAAATATAATCGTATCGTACTGAATATTCACTCCTATGTCACTGAAAAAATCCATATGCGCGGTCTGTCTTGAAACTGCTAAAGTCAACGTGCAACAGTATATTTTCCATATGTTGATGAAATCAGACAATCAGGGCGAAAATTTTAATAATAATATTATAGCCTCTATGTTTCCTAAAAAACAATTCTATTTGTTATTATTGTGAAAAAAATTCTATAAAAATAAGATATTTAATCAAATTCTCTACTCTGTGACGCAGTGGGCGAAGGTCCGCTTGAGACGCAGAAGGTTGCGAGTTCAATTCCCGCCGCGGGGCATATGTTTGTATGATCTGCAAATATTTGTCTCGGGTCTGGGTGTTTTCATGTATAGTCTGTATGTATTTACAAAAAAATATTGTATATCAGTCATGTAGTTCCCATAATACAAGCTCTGCTTACTTTGGGGCTAGATGATGTGTGAAATATGTTCAGCATTATTTATTTATTTATATTAAACTTATACATGAATTTAAAATATAAATTATAAGAGTAAATAATCTTTGATAGTATTAAGAAATTCTCAACGAGTAAGGCCCTCCTCCATTTTTACTCTTCTCCTTGATAACTCAGTCTTTACCAGATATATTATTTGCGAAAATTAACCGTGCGATATTTTACCGCATCTCTCATTATGAAAGAACACGGACTGGCCTTGGTGAACAACCTCGGTGGCACGGGGCTGGCGAGCCGGCTGTGTCGCAAGAGGTTAAGAATAAGAATAAGAATAAGAATATATTTATTTGACACACACACACACAACATTACAAGACTTATTATCTAGACAAATAATCTAGAAGCCTAGGTACTACTATATAAATAAAGAAAAGTAAAGTATAAAATAATTTGAAGATTACAGATACAGAGACAGTGACACAAAGATATACAGGGTATGGGCAAGACAATTAGAAGTAAGTACCTAGATCCTACGGACACGTCTATCAGTCTTTCGCTGCGAGTGTGCGGCCAAACAGGCCCAGTCTCAGCATAATGCCACTCCCAACAAAGTAGGGGAGCAGCGCTGGTTTTCAGACTGAGCCTTAACAGGGTGACGTTATGGGCTAAACAACACATACACAAACTAACAATTGACAGAAACAGAAAGTACAAATAATAAATACATAAACAGGTATATATATATATATATATATATATATGATTGCAACTAAACCTCCTAACAGAAAATTAACATTCAAATGACATTGACAGAAGTAAAAGTGAAAAAATAGCAAACCCAGACATTAGTGCGAATATGAATTGAAGTGGTCGTAAAATGTGAATGATTTTAGCTTTTTTGAATTGCTAGTAGTTTCTGCTTGAATTTTGTCTTGAAACTATTTAATGATTTTAAGACTCGTAACGGCGGGGGCAAATCATTCCAGCAGCGAGAAGCTGCAAAGCGAAACGATCCACGAAAAGCCACAGTTCTGTGTTTCCTCGTCACTAAGACAAGGGAGCAGGACCTACTAGGATAGGGAGAGTTCGCCCATTCAATTTTATTGAAAAGGTAGCTGGGAGATTTAAATTTAATAATTCCAAATAGCAGACAAGCTAGGTGAAGATCTCTACGTGCCTTCATTTTAAGCAAGTTTGAAGAATTAAGGTACGGGGTCACATGTGAGCGGGGTGGAATGCCAAAGCAAAATCGTGCACAGGCGTTTTGAACACGCTGCAGAAGATTTCGATTCCCGTTGCAAAAATTTGCATGTTTAACAGTTACTTGTTTCGGGTCTGTAACCTAGTCGGGTCTGTAGTTCCTGATACCAACGATACAGGGAATCCTCATAGCAGAATCTTCATTTTTGCATGACAACGAGGTGGGTAGTGTGTGCTCTTGACAAATACTTGAATATTATAGGGATATTATTTACTTTTTTTTATTAACAGCGTAATTTTGTAATTTTTGTGTATTATTAAAATAATATCCAAATTTGTTAACTGAATTGACTTGCCTTGTATAACAACTAATGTTATAATATGGTTAAATAAATGAAATGAAATAATAATTGTTATTTCAAATTCTAGTGCATATTCCATTTTATTACGCCATTTTAAAATCGCGCCGTGAATTTTCGCAGTGCGGCTTTCAGATTCCAAATAAGTCGTATCTAAACCATATTGGAATGAAATACAGCGTAATAAAGTTCATTTCTTATTGAGAGCTAGTTTGGAGTGATACATCTGTATAGGGTGGGGGATTGTGGTGCTTGGAAATCTTCAGTGGATGGATGTTCTAATATTCAAATGGGATACGGAACTATTATTGTTCGAGCTACTGTCGATATGTTTGGAAAAAAAGTTTTGATACTTAACCTTCTGGTTCAGCAAAGTAGCGGAAATTGATATTTTTTTGGATGCTTTTGTAAAAGGTGAAACAACTCCTCTGTGACTCCTGTGTTGACGACCTCCGTGGCGCAGTGGGCGAAGGCCCGCCTGAGACGCAGAAGGTTGCGGGTTTGATTCCCGCGCGGGACAAATGTTTGCATCTGTAAATATTTGTCTCCGGATCTGGGTGTTTTCTATGTATAATATATTGTATGTATTTTCAAAAAAATGTATCTAAGTAGTATATCAGTCGTGTAGTTCCCATAACACAAGCTCTGCTTGCTTTGGGGCTAGATGATGCTGTGTGAAAAATGTCCAGCATTTTTTATTTATTAAAAAAAAACTGCTTTACATGATAAAAATATATTCATGCAAGCATATTTTTTTGAATGGCAACACTCTTAATTAAAGTAGTTTCGTATGCAACGACATAAAGTTTTATCAGTATCATAATTTTTGTCCGGGATGGAACATTCACTGCTACTACTGCTGAGTATAGCCTCTTTACTCTTTAGCCTCCTCTGTCTTGTGCATCTCCTTTACATACCTGTAAAGGAACCCTAGAACTTTGACGATGTCGTCAACTCTCTGAGCAGTCGGATGACTGGATTTTTTGACCCTTGGCCATCTTTTGATCAAGGACCATTGGCGTGTGATTAACTCTGCTTCCGCGTGGTTTTCGAATAAAAAGTAGCTTATGTGTTATTCTGATGTATAAGCCATATTACTGTAAAGTTTCATCAAAATTCGTGCAGTAGTTTTTGCGTGAAATAGTAACAAACATCCATCCTCACAAACTTTCGCGTTTATAATTGCAATTGGATTGGATTTATTTATTAGCTTGTTTTTGAACGCAAAAATCAATACAAACTACATACATATTATAATTTTACCCAGGACGCATGGAGCCGATTAGAGTGTTTGGAGTAACAAGTTGTTCATTGGTTTAGTAAGTGTTTTTGTCTGATGCGGTTTATGAAATTGTTTTGGACTTCAGCGAAAGTTTTTAAACAATTTGGTTACCACAAATTACAAGGGATAATAGAATATATAATATTGAATACACAGTTCCAAATGTTTTTTAAAACATTGAGATCCTGAATCAGTATTGTTCAGAGTTAGTCTGTCATGTCGAAAAAACTTTAGTAAAAAGGCATAAAACCCTTTCAACTTAGCAACTTTTTTCTTTCTAATCAAGAAAAACCGTCTAATTCAGAGTTTCTCCAAGTATATAAAAGAAACGATTCCACCCCTTACTCCAAACTTTTGAGGCAAAATGAGCTGTCAAAACTCACATGCCGCGATATGCCTCCAGGCTCACAATTGTCAAGACTGCTCGGTCGGCGTATAAGCAACTTCTTTGCATACTTCCCGCTGGTGTCAGTGTGCGATACGTCACTTATATTATATCGTCTGCCTACATATTGCCAGAGTTAGGGATGTAAAAAATTTTGACGATGAAAAATGCTGTTTTGAAATGTTCTTAAAATCTATAAAAGTAACCGTATATATATAAAAGTTTTACATTTACCTTTACAAATATTAAGTAAATTGACCGTTCATAGTCAATTCGATAGTATACAAGTTAACTAATACAAAATTTTGAAAACCTTATCGTGTTTTCCATCTTCTATTGTGACTTGAAGTGATAAAACCTCCAATTTATCTCTGAAACAGCTTTACGGTTTGCAATCGATGTGTCTTCAAAGCTGGTTTAGTAGTAATATCACCACAAATCACTAGGGGACTGCAATCGATTATGGAAAAGCAAATGGAACTTTTAAATTTATTTTTAATTTACCTGTTTATCGATAAAAACAACAGCCATCACTACACTCGAGCGAGATACATCAGCTCACTTCATTTCGTTCGCAGTATCTTTTGTTTGCTATATTTTTGACAAGTACAAAGCGAATCTGCTCTTGTCATACGTTTGACAGGTGGGGTGGTGGGGGGTGGGGGGCGCTAAGTTGTTATTAAGTACTGCACTTGATGTGGAGTTAGGTTATAGTATCATACATTTGTGTAAATTGTACTTAATATTTTTTACCATTATAGGAACTGCCTAGTTACTCTCTTATAATGAACTTTTTTAGTTCTTTATAAGAGACTAGTGGTGTAGCTTGAAATTTTATTTTTTTGTAGTATTCTTTGTTATTTTTTCATTTCATTTCATTTATTCATGCTTAATGTCCTACATACAATGGTTAAGCTTAGATCTAATGCAGCTCCAAGTAGGTTGGTAGGTACATCGGCCCTGACAGGGCGTTGCAGAGGTTTACAATTAATTATTAAATTTAAATTATTACAATGATGAATTATGCTGGTATACAAAATAAAAAATAAAAATAAAAATGTCAAAAATCATACAAAATGTCAAAATTATACTTATTGTCTATAATACAGAATGTCAAAATTATAATAATTTGCAATATTAGAATACTTATAAATATCAAGCAAGACTACCTATATGTTCTAACTATTAATGCAACGGGCTTGTTTTATATTGATTTCTAACTGTACGATAGCTGAATTTGATGTATGTCGAGCCTACTGGGTGTAAATGTATAAACACCTGATATTTAATAAAGTTTACGTGAGAAAACCGTTATGACGCCGGCTCTATTCCGAATCGTGAACTTTAATATCTAGTCCAATATAATACATCAGGCTTTTAGCTGACTGGTAGGTGTTATGCAGTATGTTGCAGTAAAAAAAAAAAATCTTTTCTACAATTTAAATAATAAATAATCATACGGTCCACCTTTTGGTAAGCTATCGTATTATCGGTTATCGTAGCCTATGGACGCCTGATATACCGGTGGTATCACTCGCGCTTTGCAGACCCTGAGATATAAGGGTATAGAGTTGAAACTCTATACCTGTGCTCTGTAACTTCACCCATAACCCTGCCCCACTCTTTTGTTTTCTGTGTGAAACCGAGCGAGCTAACAACGAAGATGCATCATAGGTTTTAATGAAAAAAAAAACCTATGATGGAGATTCTCACAACCATACTCAGTACTCAGATCAGTCAGGATACCGAGTAGGCCAGTGAGAGACACGTGAGAAAAACTTCTAAACATTATATTTGGAACATGTCGGCGTTTGGCATAGTAGTTAGCGTTCCACGTGACAGGTTGTAAGCCCATCGCTGCATGTCATATGCCTTCGAAATATTGGAGCTTGCGCATTCCGGTTTCCTCACGATGTTTTCCTTCATTGTATTGAGCATGTGCTAAGTGCACATGGATTAAGAATATTATTAGTGACCGGGTTCAAACCTAAGACCTTTAGGTCGAAAGTCGGTTGACAGCCCACTAGGCCAACATGGCGTACTTATTGAATTGAGTTGAAATATTGCACAGCATAATCAGGCAACTTTTATGTTTTGAGACAGAAAGTAATACGAACATGAATTCCACCTGCTTGCAGTACCAGAGATTTTACTCGCGCGTTGCTGATCCTGAGAGATGACAAGTGGAGAGTATCATGTACCTGTAATATCAACCAACTTGTCTTTCAAAACAATTTTAACCATTATTTAATGAGATTCTTTACTTTAAATAAGTTTGTGACACTCTCGAAGAACGCCATCCAAACAGCCTTCAGCAAAGCAACATAATTTGATTAATTTTCGACTACAAAATACGAGCGCTAATTAAAACTAGTGTAAGTGGCTGCTACGATAAGGGAAGTTCGCGACTGCTTAGACGGGGTATCGGTTGTCTTAGAGTATTGTAAGCACGCTTGATAAAGGTACAACAAAACAAATCTATGATTTTTTTTTTTCATTTATTAAGGGACTTTAAAGCATTGTTTATGTCAGACCCATAAGGTAACACAGTTATATAGAGAAAAAATAGATAACCTCTTATACAGATATAGGCAGGTAGGTATACATTTTAGAACTATCATAATTTTATTAATATGATTTTATTAATTAAACTCGACCAATAGTTTGAAATTTTTTTTGTACTCGAAAAATATATGTGCGCTTTGAGAAGTGTTCAAAACGGCGACGGAAAACATCATGTTTATATATAGGTACCCTAGGACCAAAAATTCGAAGGTATGTGCCGATAGTTACTGTTCTAAGTGGCATGCAACCGCGGGTATATAACAAATGTTTGGACGTGCCTCGGACCCCCTACTCCCTACTTTGGTTACATTTTTAATTTGGGAGGGTAGGTTATTGTAAAACTGTGCTCCTTCATAGAGTATCGTTGTTTTTCCATATTTCGTGCGTACTTAAACTTAACGCGCCAGCTTACAATTTTATCAGTAAACCAGTCGCACCCTCTCTAAACGTATGAGCAATCCGCGTAATATCACACCCTAAGTAGCTATAAGTGGCATTTGACTTTGACAAGAAATTATATACTTAACAGATCCAATTTTGTGTGTAACTAACTTTTAACACGTCGTGTTGTGAAGACACCACGTTAATTCTAACAAGTACAATTCTGTAGTGTAAGTGTGGTGGAATTTGAGCTTTCAGATCTCATTAGATGTTTGTAATTTCTTGTATTTGTGAATGGTACTTGAAATTCATCATACTCCAGGTAGGTATCCACAATTTTTTTATATACGTATTTTATAATATCCGTAAATTATCGAGTAACTATTTTTATTATTTTTTTGACGTTTCCGCTGTGTTACAAACGCCGTTGTCACGGTTTGACTGGAGTATATGGGGCTACGGTCAAGAAATAAAGACAGTAGTTATCATTTCATTTCATTTAATGACAGTAAGATGAAATATTACGATGTTATGTACCAACTGCTCTTTGTAAGTTTTATGTAAACTGAGGTAAGTCGTTCATTTTATACTCTCTAAGCTATAAACACAGATATCCAGGGCTAAATGGGATTTCTTGTCATTTTTCGATGAATAAACTCTATGATTTCTCCTTGTGACCTGAACATTCTAGGTCTAACTCACAAACCAAATTCCAATAAGACAACTTCTAATAAGCCACCTACACAATCAGACAAACTTATCGCTAAGTGCGACTCGACGAAACACAACAACGAATAATTCATCGAACGAATGTATAAATCAAAGGCAATACACACTTGCAAAATCCATCTACAACCTTCTCACATATGCCGTTACGTTGCGGACTCTAAGGCGACGAAATAAGGTAGAGGATGTCAACTTTGAGGGTAGTCGTAATTTTGCAGGTGTAGCAATTCGAAATTCAAACTGCCAGCTATCTGCACGGTGATTGGTCAGGGCGCGCGTGGTTTTGATATAAATAGTGCGGTCTGTGACAAACGTTGGTCTAGTATGGAATATTGGCGTGATGAATCGATTGTTCGATATACGAATATGAAGGTACGAGGGTAAATTAATTTATGTTTTTGTGCATCAATAATGGAGTTTCGAATAAGTTAAACGAAAGCATTTCAACTAGGAAGATTCAATTATTCATAGAACTATGCAAGTTTTATTATTAGTCTGGGTCTCAGAACACTCGTCAATGATTCCTACAGCTAAAAACAATCCATATAAGTAGGTAGGTATATAAGTTAAGACTAATAAATAATAGACGAATTTTGATAAAATTAACTAGTAATCTATTAATTAAAAAGGCTTGCCAAAGTAATCTGATCTGAACCTTTTCATTCCTACTTTGTTGCTGATATAAATCATAATCTAAATAATTCAAACTATTTAACCGTTTAAATTAAAATAGTCCGTTGCCATACAAACCTACCCACCACTTTAAAATATGCAGAAGGCTTCACACTGCGATCCGGAGCGTGTCACCGGGGGGTAGCGGGTGGTATCTACCTAGGTACGCTAGGCTAACATGGGGGGAAGAGTGGGGGGACTCTTAATCCAGGACTCAATAGTCTATGTTGCAACAGTAGGTAGAACGTTGAGAAATCGGATTTACTTCAAAGTATGAGAAAAAAACCTTTTTTTTTTACTAGCTTCACAAATTATCTTACTCTAGACATAAGAAGCCTTAAATTCGTTTGTGATAAGAAGTTATTTTTTAATCAAGAATAGACCTTTATTTCGCCATAATCTCACCAGATGGTAAGTAATTATAATGGCCGACGAGTATGAAGGTCTAGAAGATACCTATTCACTCTGGATGTATCTTGAAAACATCCATATTACATTTTTCAGGAAAGACTGACGAAAGTAGTGTTTGAACACACTACTTTCGTACTTCGCCGTTCTCTTTATGAATACTAGGGTAATGTAAAATAACGGTACCAAACCACGGATAATTTCAAAGGTAATCTCCGAAACACTAATCGGATTGTAATTTAGTTTATGCAATCGATTTGTATGCTTATAAGGATGAGATATATCATCACAAGCCACGTCTGTCAGACTTGAGATGCTACAATGTAAAACGCGGACATGTGCCAATTATAATATTTAAAGATGTCTCTGTGACTACCCTCTACTTAGCATCCTCACAGATCAGCGTTTCGATTATAGGTCTGATGATCTCTAATATGAGGGAGTCAGAGCGTGTTTGTTTTTGACAATAAGAGGCGCTGCAATAGACGACTTTTAAAGTTTAAAAGATTTTGAAATTGTGTAAAAATTAACTTGTGTCTGACACGGCCAGCTTCTGCCCACGGCTTCGCCTACGTGGTCCCCGGATAAAACGTAGCCTATGTGTTATTCTGATGTATAAGCTATATAACTGTAAAGTTTCATCAAAATCCGTTCAGTAGTTTTTGCTTGAAAGAGTAACAAACATCTATCCTCACAAACTTTCGCGTTTATAATAGTAGTAGGATTGTATACACACACGGACGGACAAAAAAACTTAAGTATAGGACATGTACAAAGACAAACTTAACACTGATAAGAGTTTATAGTATAAAGTATGTTGGTAGGTTTTCTTTCCGAAATTACTGATTAACACCTTAATCACACGTACGGGAATCCGTGACGAGATTATCGCCGTACGCCGGACGGACGGACGGGCAGATTTATAGGCGCATAAATCACTATTTCAATATTACCGGCACAATATCACGCTCATGTAATTAGGCTTTATTAGGTCTCGTGTGATTGTTCGAAGGACCAATCTAAAGCAGTGGTAGATTGTATTCATAGCCTGTTGGCATAGGTACCTACAGTAATAACAGCTGATTTCCCGATCCACAGCAGGAGAATCAGGAGTCGAAGAAGAATCTTCCACACTCATCTTCGATCCCCATAACAGAGGTCTAGGCGGTAGTCCCGCTATAATTTTACTTTACATCGATGTTGCTAACTTGAGCTCCCCTTCCACTAGACCTCATAGATCCGGCAGAACTTTTGCCCTCTGGGCAATTTGTAAGTAACTTAAAAGACCCAAAGTGGCCGCTGCAGAAGAAACCTAGCCAAATGGGGGATAATTGACCCACGCCACGTTCAGTACCCACAAAGAATATGGTGCACTCCAGCCCTCTATCCCCCATCACCTGTACCCAAGAACAGCTGCAGCCAACCAATGAGGTACCAAAGGTCACAAGTCCAAATATTAGAAACATTTTTTTTTAAAACGCGATTTTTCACGTCCGCTCTCTCGGTATGAGTCGAAACTTAGTCGGTGCCTTCATCGATGGTACGGTACGTGAAAAATCCCGTTTTTTTTTAATTTGTTTCTAATATTTGGCCTTGTGACCTTTAGAGTCTCATTCTGAATAATCAAATTCACGATAGTTTATGGAATCAAATTTTAGTTAGATACGAGTCTATGACATGACATGAATGAATGAATGAATGAATGAATGACATCGAGGTAGCGCGCGCGAGGATTTTTCGTGCACTTCTCATTGGTGACGAATTTAGAGCTCTGAGATGTAACCAAAGCTGCCGATATCGTGATAGAATGCGCAAGCGTAGCCGTAGTCTTGGCAGACAAGATTTAATGAAGGAAAACAGTGGTTTTTAGTGGTTCGAGTCAGAGAACCCTTCTGCCCCGGTGACGGAAGGGAATCCATGTTGGATTTCACTTACTAGATCTACTAATGTTTTCAATAAAATCCTCGATACCTACCTGTGCTTCGCCTTTTCAAAAGAGTTCACACCGGCTAACTGATATTTTCTCTACTGCCAACTAAATCTCCGTTTGGCTTTCGGCGAGGCACAGTTAGTGAACAGTTAGTGTTCCAATAAGGGGCGATGGGCTTGCAACCTGTCACGTGAATGTTTACTTGCAAAACGCGGGCATGTACCAAATGATTCGACGTGCCTCTGACTACCCTCTACTTGGTATCCTCAAAAATCTATTCACTGAGTATGTATCCGAGTCAAAAATGGAGAAGACAGTGGTGAGCGTGATTGTTTGTGTTGCTTTTTATGTTTCTATTCCTAGAACCTTCTTCGTTCTGATAAGGCGCTCGACCTCTAAACAAAATAGCTTCACTCCACATGGCATTCTGTATCAGGATTGATTTATTCGCTCGCTGTCCGCTTTCCGTCGTGTGGCCCGAACCGTTTCCCCGCTGTCGCGTCTAATTGCAACAATAATTCATGTCTAATAATAATCTTGTGTTATTATCGGATTGGCGCAGGTGAGGACGTATTGTTTGGTTACAATGGCACACGTGATTTGCATCGTCATTGAAAATCTAATCGGATTGGGTTCAGTCGTTATTGTATAACGTAATCAATGTATTACGATGATAATAGTATATTATTGCAGATACCACGAAATAGGCAATTGCAGGTCTAGTAACAATTTGAGAGACGGCGAGACAGGTGATTGCTTTTCTCAAAAAAATGCAAAGAAATAAAAAAGGGATACTTTTACGTATTTTTCTTTTGAATTCGCTGGAAGCAATCGCATTTTTGAGAAAACATTATTATTTAACATTATTACGTCGTCTTAGGTTATTTTTAGACACGCACTGGTTTAGTTATGATGGCCTTGAAAAGGACCTACGGCTGCTGGCAAAAACACAAGCTTGGTGAGAGGATTTTATGCGCCGTGCACGCAAAAAAGGATCTTTAATGTAGTCACATGTTTTCAAATTTAGTTATAATACATATTTTTTAATAAGTTTCTATGAAATTAGTACCAGCCTCAGAGGTGTTCCGTTGTCCACGACACACAATTTTGTTTTTATTACAACAGATCACTAGGGGGCTCTACAATACACGACGCAAAACCTTTTGCGTGATTTATAATTTTGTAAAAATATACTTGTGAGGCATATATTTTCAACACTATGTCTGTAATGTAGGTAGTTTCTAACATAATAATTAATACATATTCAATTCAACTTCACGTCACAAGATAACATTATTCCGCTTAGCACCCTGTGCTAATGACTCGATCCAGCCGACAATCCATTCCATTCATGCAGTGATTAATTATCGAAACATCCTGAACACAATCAATAAGCCATCTGAACCTCTACTGTTGAGGATATTGTGAATAGTTAGATACGTACGTACATGACACTTATAATTATCTATGTTTGTTTCTTCTACTTTGACATGTGATTGGTAATTTCTTGATTGTGACGTAGGAATCCCATGTATTCGTTTGATATAATAGTTTGTTTGTGTGTTTGTTTGTTGCCATTTCACTCTGAAACGGCTTATGGGATTGTAATGAGGTTCTTTGACATCGATTTCTGTATCATTTAGGGTGGTTCTTACATAGGTTTTATTTTCAAAAAGTCATAAGGAGGTGCTGGAATAGACAATGAATTATTTTTTTTGCAAAATTTAAATTATTATTTTCACCAGTACATACTTTTTTAACGAGCGTTAGGTTAGATCAGGATTTGATCAGGATTGGTATATGGTGGCCCTGAAATAAGCCTGCTGACCAATAATGAAAAAAACAGTGTGTTGAAAAGATTCATCTCTCAAGGATGCACCTCGTAGATGCTTCTTACATCCAGAATTATTGCTTTCTTTAATTATTAAAAAACTGTTTTAACTTTAAAACACTAAAAGTAATTTTGTCAAAAACTCCATAGAATGCACAACAGGCTCTAGGCTTATAACAAATGTAATGGAAATATTGACAGCGATAGTCAGTTAAATAACATTTACGTACGTATCCAATATTTAGTTATAAGATTTTCATTGCGTCAACCAAAACGATTTGAACTGCCACCTATTTGTGTATAGCTATGAAGCCAATAGCACGCCCCATCCGATCACCTAGACCCGCTGTATCGGACACAGATACAAATAGCAATGTCCCCCTACAATTAGTTCGGGCGCCAGTTTCGATATGAAATACGGGCTTACGGATCAGTCAAGACGTGTTCTGGGCGCGGCAGACGGGCGTTTTATTAAAGCCAGATAGCAGAATGGTAAACATACGTACCCCAAGCGGTCAATGATGTATGGATAAATCATAATCAGAATAGTCTTAAATATACAAAAAAAAAATAACAATAGACAAAGAATATACATTATAGACATTATGGTGACACCACAAATAACAGACCATGAAACAAAAAAGCGGGGCACTTAGTTTGGAACTTCAGTCGCGTCGGTTTTTTTACCTCCAAATTAGCAAACAAGCCTCCTGTTGGTAAGCGGTTACCGTAGCCTATCGCTTGCAACACGAGTAATTAACATTTTAAATTTAATGGCTATTTGTAATATGTATTCTTTTTTTAATTTTGACATAATTTTGTATATTTGCATGCTAATTGATATAGTAGAACATAATTGAACTTTATTATATATTTATCCTAAGACCTATTGTATTACATTGTGTTCAAGCAAATAAATGAATCTGAATCGCCATTTAGTTTCGAAACATTAAATTATAATACAGGTGAAAAACGCTCGTCTACAATGAACTAGCAATAGTTTCCACCCTATAACATATGCCAAATCCATGGTTCAACCATTTTGCATTCGCCTGCCGACCCCCTTTTAGATGACGTCAATATGCAAGCCTTTAACAACCTTACTGAGAGTCCTATATCCTCTAAATAGCGCCGAGAAATCTAAGCCTTATTTGGTAGGAGACAGTAACTGATTTGGAGTGGGGAAAATTTTATCATAATCTATTCAAAGATATCATCGTAACATTCAATGTCAGGCTGAAATATGAAATATAGTAGTGCCTTCATTGAATCTGTGATAAATTGATACGTACGGGGGTAAGTCGGTTATTGAATAACAAGTGTGGCATGTCGCGCGTCATTTGGTCGCTTTGTCGAGCCGTGAGTGGGATGCTTTATGATCAATACTTAATTGGAATTTGTAATTGTTTAGGATTTCTAGATGCGCTGTTATATTTCAGAATGAAGAGCCGTGTTGGCCTAGTGGGCGATACCCCGACTTCTGATCCAGAGGTCGTGGGTGCACGACCGGGTGCACCAATGGATTTTTCCACTCGAAAAATGTATGCTCAAAACGGTGAAGGACAACATCGTGAGGAAACCGGAATGCCATAGAACCAAAAATTCGAAGGCATATGCCAACAGTTAGTGTTCCAATAAGCGGCGATGGGCTTGCAACCTGTGACGTGGAATGCTTACTACTTGCAAAACGCGGGCATTAACCAAATGTAATGTTTGGACGTGCCTCTGACTACCCCCTACTTGGTATCCTCAAAGATCTACCTACTGAGTACGTATCTGAGGATGTCCACCATAGGGAAGACAGTCGTGAGCGTGTTTGTTTGTTTTGTTTTATGAAGAATATGATCAGTATATAATTGGAATTTGTCATGGCTGTAGTCATGGATTTCTAGATGCGCTGATATGTTTCAGAATAAAGAATATGCAGAAGTCAGAAGAAGGTTGTATAAGAAAGAATTGATTACTGATTGGAAGGCTGATAGAAGAGGACGGAAGAAGATATATTTTTCCAAGAACGTACAGCGAGGAATATGATCCTTGTGATTTAAAACAATAACAACTTTTTGACTTTGGCTTTGATAATGTCAAGGAAGTGATGAAATACGCTGAAGACGTTGCTTCGAACAAAAATCAAAGTCCCATAATAGGAAAGGCTACATGTTTTTCATGACATATTCTCTGAGATTTCTTAAACTGTAGGTACTAAAATTATGGTAGACAAGTTCTCGAGAAAATCATATAGTCGATGATATGGTCTTCGGAAATAATTTCAGCCTTATATGCTTTGATGTTGCAGACCTTTTTCCTATTATTATGACCATTATGTATCCAGATTAAACGTTAGTAAACGTTATAATTATTATATTGCAATACATGAGGTAGATACATGGACATAACACTATTTTACAAAAAAAAAATCTAAAACAAAAATAATACAAAATCAAACACGCTCATGACTGTCTTCCCTATAATGGACATCTTTAGATACATACTCAGTGCGTAAATCTTTGAAAACACCAAGTAGGGGGTAGTTAGAGAAATGTCCAACCAATATATTAGGCACAAGCCCGCGTTTTTTAAAGTCGCATTCCAAGTGACAGGTTACAAGACCATCGCCGCTTTTGGAACACTTATAGCTGGTTACAGGATAGCCTAAAAACTATATAGTTTTACCTTAACACAATAATATGTTACGGATATCTCACCACATGAAACAAAAAAAATATGATAATTATATACATGAGGTAATACATCTTACCAAAACAACTTGTTTCGGCAAATGCTTACCATTTCCTAACCAATTAAATAAGAACCAATACTCTACCAGTATTATACGGACATCATGGCCTATCCAAACACTAGCAGTAGAGATGTCCCCGTGATTGTAGGGGAGTATGTTATCTGCAGGCATATGTGCCGGCCACCGATACGTTTTGTCGTCTCGCAGCCTGGGTATGCTCTCGGACGCGGTAACATCAAGCTGCGAATTGTGGAGGTGGTATCTGTGATAAGTATAATCCTACTACCTGGAATGGTTGTTTATCGAGGCATCTTCATAATTAAACTGTTTTTTTTATCACATTTATAGTCCTGACCACACTCTAGGATACCGGGTATCGTGGGTATCAAGAACTACTTGTACGTTGTCGGGTACGATACCCCGACCCGGAACAGACCCCTTGCGTCGTAGCTGGCTCCATCCATCACGCCTCTGAAGTCGTCTAGTGTTTGTTTGTTATCTAGAATATTACATAGGGCTTTACGTAAGTAGGTACAGATTTTTTTTACATTGCAACGTAAAATTCTCTGCAGATTACGCGTGACAAAGTCACAGCTGTGGACAGTATTTATTACGCGGACAAAAGACACCGTGACATGTCACGGAGTAATGTATATTGAACAACCTCCAACCTCCCAAGGTTCAAAAAGCCCTACGGTTATATGAAACGAAGCTCCGAGAGATGCGCATACGTCCGCATACTATTCGTAACACGACATTCGAAAGAACTGGAACACACTTGGCTGTACTGTATACGACTCGACAAGCGACAGGTGCTTAGTAAATCGTGACTTTGACTTTGACTTTGACGTGGTGGGAGTAGTCACTTGTCTAATACTCGCTCAGTAAAAAGGTTCGGCTTCAATTCACTTGCACTTGCCGATTTCACTAATACAAATCACAGTTTGCTTGTTCACACTTTTTACGTATCTACTATTCATCTTACTCGTGAAAACCTTCTGTTTTTATTTTTTTTTCTTTTTTTTTGTGCTTTTGATTTTGGCTTAACTTAATAAATAATACTTGTCTGACCAGAATGCTTACACGCAAGATGTTAGTGTAAGTGACACGTTCTAAGCATTTACTACGAAGCTCGTGTAAACTAGCAAATAATTCGCTGTGAGCAAGACTACCACCTCTCCGTGACTTCGTACCTCCGGCCCCGCCATCCGTGCGGCTACCCGAAATTTAGATGTCACAAGTGTAGCTTTCGCTTACCTAATGTGCGCAGGCAGTAGTTGTTTGTTACTGCCTGTACTGCCTGTGGTACAAGATTGAAGATAGCCCGCGATTTAAACGGTCTTCCGTGTGCACACAGCCTAATGGTCGCGTAAATCTTCACACAACGTATTTGTAATTTGCGTATTCATCATCAGTGAGTGGGTATAGATAAATTTGGCTTTGTGATCCTGTTTGGAGAATTGAAATTAAGGCTTACTAGTGGTATAGTGGAACTTTTTGAATAGAAATATAATTTAGTTTTTTTTTTGCAAAAACACGATACAAATAAAGGAAATGTAAAGTAACAAACAGTAGTTAAAAAACTCAGCGTAATATTGCAACAACCAGCGATGGTTTTCTATTAGAACCGTTTTTTTGGGGTGAGGACTATAGTAACATTTATAGTTGAAAATAAAAAAAGAACGAATATAAATTAATTAAAAACACGCAAACAATAAAACGTGAGCTTAAACACAAGAAACACATCAACAAAATAAATAATAAAAAATAAAGTATGAAGGTTCACGACATACACATAACAAATTAAAACTAAAAAGACTAATTACAATGTTTTGGTTTATAAAGCAATTATAAAGTACTTGTATCATGTGAAAGACTTACCTGCGACTTCTGCCAATCAATTAAGTACTTTTTTAGTTTAGTTCTAAAGTTTTAAACAGTCTGCAACAATTATAACCTAAAAATTTCATTTCAGTTTAACATTTATAAAGAACTAGCTACTGCCCACGGGTTTACGCGTGTGTTACCTGGATAAAAAGTATCTCTTACAGTTAAGACAGCGTTTTTAAGAAATGCATTCGGACGACCGTTTTGTCGTTGACTTACGTTGCCAAATTGGTTTCCGAGAAAAGCCCTTTATATTTAACGGAATAATATATGTCCACACTGAAAGTCTATGCAAAATATTTTTTTGAATCGAAAATACCACTTACATCCAATTTTTTTTTAAATATCTTTATTATATTATTAAGTCTTAATTTACGTAAATCATACGGATTGCTGTGACTTTTTTGAATAATCTGTTTCTGTTTGCCAGAACTAAAATGATAGCTGAAGGGAAAAAATATTTCAATGTTCAAGAAAAAAAACCCTTATTGGATATAAAGCAATTTTCCAACTGGAGCTATAAAAAGCTGTCGATCAAAAATGCTTTATGTTTTGAAAATCGACGCAGTTGCGTAAAGAATTTTTAATCAAACTCCGAAAGCCATCAAAAGACCACAAATTAAACAATTGGAACTTTCAATATCTGCCATAACCCTAAAAAGCGGTCGGTCCAAAACGACCCGCGTCTAATAGGATTGACAAGATTCCCGACGACCAATAAAAGATGGGGGGATAAAACTATAAGAAGGAAATATGGGGAGAATATTTTCGGCCATATCCGTGACCATTGAAACCCCAAATGTCATACCAATGAATTCATGTCCGCCGTTTTTTTCTACGGTTTATCGCGCTTCTTTATTACGGTCGGCATTTTCGGCCAACGATGTTCCGGTATATATTTTTATAGCGCATTTGAGGGGTTGACGTACAAAATACCGGTTTTACGAATAATTTGTTTATGGCAGTCATATTGGATTCGAGTTCACATTCTTTCCATAAAGGAGCGTTTATTTGATAGGACGTTTGCAAAATGCTCGACTTTTATTGCAGTTTTCGTTTGATAGGTGAAATCTCCCTTGAAGGTTATTGCATCGTATTATTTAAATAAAGATTTAAAAAAAAATGTGCCTATGGTAGATTTGCTGCACAAAGAACGCAGATTCGTGTACCTACAACCAACATTGTTCTCTTAAGAGTTTAATATGGGTCTTTGTAGTGGTCATCTTTTTTATGACTTTCAATCACTTTCAAGTTTTAGAAGGTTGCGGGTTCAATTCCCGCCGTGGTACAAATGTTTGTATGATCTGCAAATATTTGTCTCGGGTCTAGGTGTTTTCATGTATAGTATGTATCTTTAAGAAGTATATCAGTCATTTAGTTCCCATAATACAAGCTCTGCTTACTTTGGGGCTAGATGATGCTTTGTGAAATATGTCCAGCATTTTTTTTCCCACGTTTTGACTGTGTTACAACAGACATGGTCACGGATTGAGGAGTATTTGGACCTAATATCGATAAATACATATAGTACGCAACTACCCTCATTTCATATTAAGCTTCTGAAAAGTTATTTTCCACATTTCAACACACTACACTAACCGTATCACCGCACTGCACAATCGGATCGCGACTCGAACAACTGTTCTCGTGGGCGTTGCGCCAGGTGTTGTGGTACCACGGTACTCATAGATCCTGATACCCACGATACAGGAAAGCCTAGTGTCATCATCATCATCATCATCATCATCATCATTGGCCTAATCATCCATTACAGATGATTTAGATGGCGTCAGTCAGTTTAAACTACAATTAGAAACAGTTGAACACTTTCGTTTGTGACTAATGAGATCTATATGGGAGTGGCAGCCGCGGCCACATTTTTCGCAAATAAAAGACCTTGGGGATGTTACAGGGTTTGCGGCGCGTTGATGATAAGCCTACAGCGTACAGGAAAGCCTAGTGTATGGTCAGGACTATGTTATGTTTCTGATATTATATATGTAGTGTCGCGATCACGCTTGCTATTGCCTAATATTATAATATCTACTGCTATTTATAAGGCCTCAAAAATCGCTACTTATCTGAATGCCAATATCGGTCACCAATATTGGCATTCAGATAAGTGCCTAGTGGCAAAGAACCACTAGGCAACGAGCGCATCGTATAGATTACCAGTGAATTGTTTTTTCCTTCGGTAGTTATTTAGAAAACTTAAAAACAAAAGATGAAAGCAGATATTAATATTTTCATCTGTAGTACTTAAATGAAAAGCCATTCTAAACCCATCAACCAGAAGTGATATTGCGATATCACTCCCCATTGTCGTAAAAAAATTACATAATTATGACACTACAACAAAGAGGGAACATCAAACACTCCAATAAGACAAAAGATTGTAATACAGAGGGCATTAAAGAGGGAATAGAGGAATGTTTGGGGTGCACTCAATACGACTCGATCTGCAAGACATCCATTAGGTATTATTGAAAATTTTAATATCAGAATGGTTGTCTTTTTCATGATACGACACGATTTGTTTGTAGAATAAAATATAGAAATATAGAAAATACTTTAGTGCACACCAAAAAACACATCAACTTAATTAAGTACTACATACTTTGACAATGTTGTACAATGGACGGTCTTATCACCAAATAGCGATCTCTACAGACAACCTTTGGATGGAACGGACTGTAACTTTGTTTATATTAATTAACAAAGTTTTGATGCAAAATTTTTGAGAGTTATTTCATTTCGTTTATTCACAAAAATATCACCATGAGTATTGAATTTAATGACGTTATACATAATCGTAATATTGGAACGAAGTTCTTTATCGCGCGTTGTGAAAGGGGGCTAGACGGAAAAAAATCTCACGAAAAGTTGTAACGACACTTTTTGCTATAGTAAGCTATTGTAAGCTGTGCGGCGTGCGCATGTTTCTCTGTCTCTCACTCTCTCTCTTAAAGTAAGCAAGACAGATATTTTCATTTATTTTATTATATTATTTTTTTTAGCAAGCCAACTTAAAAATAATAATAATATATTTTTAAGTTGGCTTGCTAAAAAAAAAAAATGTATTACAATACCTTCACTAATTAATCGAAAGGAACTTCGTTCCATCCGGGTGTCCCTTGACACCTCTCATTTTTTTATATTTCAGGATAAGTATATCAAAAACATTATATAACACAAATAATATAGACATAATCATATTTTCTACGGGACTACAGGTAGAAAAAAGAGCTCAAATCACCGATCACTGGCAGGGTATCCAAAAGGCTGGCGACATTGCCTCATTGAAAAGCAATATTTTTAGAACGAGGAAAGGTATTTGAAAGTTTAATAAATAAACAAAAACTCAACATCAAGCCTTGTTGACATTTATACGGTAAAGAAAATAATCATAGCTAGGTCAATGGCCAGCGATGGTCCAGTCATGATATATCGTAACATTATTATTTTGAATACATACATACACATACATACACTCACGGCTGTTTCCCGGAGGGGTAGGCAGAGACTACGGATTGCCATATGCTACGATCCTGACATACGTCTTTTGCTTCAATCACTTTCATGACATTCTTCATACATGCTCGCCGGTTTAGGGTACTCTTGACCTGACCTTTTTCCAGAACATCTCCAATCTGGTTAAAGTACGTTCGCCGGGGTAGACCTTTCCAACTATTCCATTCACTCTTCCCTTATATATACATATACATGTTTTGTCAATCTCCTTTCGTCCATCCTTTCTACATGCCCAAACCACCTTAGCATACTTTTCTCTATTCTTGTCATTACATCTTCTTTCACTCCACAACGCTCATTTATCACACTGAGGACATGAGGACCACTCATACATTATTTTGTTTATTTCGTTATTATAACTTAATCGTCTAGTCTAAACAGCATTTTCATTTCTCGGCATATCACTTTACTCGAGCAGTCTCCTTCCAATTCGAACGTCTCATTGTTTAGGCCATTTCGTTATCAATGCTTATTTTGTAATGAAAAGTTGTAGCCTCAGTCTGTAACTTTCCTTTGCTTGGTCATTTTTTTGACTCTTAGAATGGTAGAAAATGCTTGCCAAAAAGAGAAAGAGACAATGCAACTTCGTGTTGCAGTTGCATTGTTGGAAATGATTGAAAACAAATTGTTCTGTTTTATTCTAGAATACTCAATTAAAAAGTTAACGAAAAAAGTTTATGTAGCTACTTTAAAAATTTCCTAGACAAGGATCTTATCCTCGATGACCTTGTAGCGCAGTGCGCCAAGGCCCGCCTGAGACGCAGACGGTTGCTGGTTTGATTCCCGCCACAGGACAAATATTTGTATTTGCAAAAAAAATACAAAAATTTGTACTGTGGGTCTGGGTATTTTCTATGTACAATATGTATATATTTTAAAGTAGTATATCTGTCATGTAGTTGCATATTATAAGCTCTGCTTAGTTTGGGGCTAGATAATGCTGTGTGAAATCCAGCATTTTTTATTTTTTTTTATTCACTCAGGTAATGGCGTTTTGAGAAGATGACTATACGACATGGTGTCTGTTGGCTGTTAATAATAAGAATAATAAAAAAATAGTACATAAATCTAAAGTTATAGGTATGTATTTCCTGTAGTAAAAAAGCATTTAAATTGGATGAAAATCCTACAGTTCTAGGAACAAGATTATATTTGGAAATGTTTAAAAGCCTTGACATTTTTCATCGTCTATTGCAGCGCCCCCTAGTAACTTGTGGCGATAACCATACCAATCTAAGGACCACCCTTGAAGACACGCAAGTCAATTGTAAAGAACCGCATTTTGTTCTGATAAGCCGTTTTGGGATAAATGGTAAAAGACAAATTAACAAACTCACAAACAAACAGCCTTTTAATACAAACGCACCTGACGTCACTGGTAAAAATAAAACCAACACTAGCAGTACTGGCACTTTTTAGTGGTCAAACTTTTTCATTTCCGAGGTCTAAACTTAGACGTTTTGTTAGAAATATCATTCAAACTATCTTGCATTTTACGTTTGATTATTTTTTATACGATTTGGAAAAAGGTCTACTCTTTACAAAATAATATACAGAATTCGGCGTCCAGCTGTGATCTAAATCCTAAATCGAAACGTTTGATGTGTATGTGATGTGAAACGAATTATAGAGATCCTTAAAAAATATAATAACCCTTTTATACGTTTAAGTTTATCTTTTTCGGTATGAAATTAAAATTTTATATCGTTTTAAATATTTATTGTGGGACAGGTATATCACAACAGTTATTAATATTAATTAGAATAGCCTACTTTTATATACTAGTACAGAAAAAGAAATTATAACTTTTTTTTCTAATATCGCGCCATAAACGATTTGAAAAATGGCATTAAAGTAAAAAAAGCTTAATGATTTGGAATTCTCCTAGTGGAGTTGTCAAAGTTTAGTGCTGAAAAGCATTAAATCAATAAATAATGCTGGACATTTTTCACACAGCATCATCTAGCCCCAAAGTAAACTAAGCTTGTGTTATGGGAACTACATGACTGGTATACTACTTATATATTTTTTTGTAAATACATACATATTATACATAGAAAACACCCAGACCCGAGACAAATATTTGTAGATCATACATCTGTCCTGCTGCGGGAATCGAACCCGCAACCTTCTGCATCTAAGGCGGGCCTTCACCCACTGCGCCACAGAGGTCGTCATTCAAAACAAGTATTATTACTTTTATAAATATTTTACTAGCATACTTTTTAAAGTAAAATATTTATGTACGGAACACCGATCGACAATTCAAATCATCACCCTACACGTTTAAAACAGAAAAAAGTGGCTTTCGCGATTCGACCTGTTCAACCGCTGTCAGAGCTTGTCAATCAAGGGTTCGCACCACGCCCGCAGGCCCGCGTTTGACAGCCCTGACCTTATAATATTTCACTTGTTTTTGATTTTGTTATTCAATTATTGTTTTCCTATTCATTAACTTTCACGGTTTAATTTCAGGGTTAAAATGAAATTATTAAAAAATAAATCACCTGCGCATTTAATGGTCAGATGGTTAGACCTGTGTTTTCAACATTTATTTTGTCTCATTGCAATTCAATAAAACCCTACCTTATTTGCGGGGTTGTAAATGTACTACATTTCATACGATTCTGTCTTTTGTAAGTGTTAATATGAGTGTATTCCTACTACTATTATAAAAGCGAAAGTTTGTGAGGATGGATGTTCGTTACTCATTCACGCAAAAACTACTGATCGGATTTAGATTAAATTTTACAGTAATTTAGCTTATACATCAGAATAACATAGGCTACTTTTTATCCGGGTACTACGCGGGCGAAGCCGTGGGCAGAAGCTAGTAAATAATATTTTTGAAGTCATGCCATCCGATCAAAGATGTTTTGATTGTAGTAGACATAAATATTACAAAACACTAATCTTAGGTAGACGGTGGATGAACCTTTCCCATGTTCGTTCGTCACACTTTAAAATTATACATAGGAAGGCCTATGTATAATTTTTAACACGCTTTTACAAGAGTTTCACTTGTTACTAACTATCAAACAAACATCATTCAAATCTTGGAAGTCAATTTTAACCTACTTCTAAATGTCGTATCGAAATGAAACTTTGTATGTATATGTAGTTCGGATGACAATACTATAATTTGGTATCTTGGAGCTGATCTGATGATGGAGCCAGGAGGTGAATAGTGAAACACTTCAGTGGCTACTAGTAAACCCCTCGAGTCAAGCCCAATAGATTGGGCTTGGTAACGAGGGTCTGATGATGGAGCCAGGAGGTGGATAGTGAAACACTTCAGTGGCTACTAGTAATCCCCTCGAGTCAAGCCCAATAGATTGGACTTGGTAACGAGGTTCTAATGATGAAGCCAGGAAGTGGATAGTGAAACACTTCAGTGGCTACTAGTAAACCCCTCGAGTCAAGCCCAATAGATTGGACTTGGTAACGAGGGTCTGATGATGGAGACAGGAGGTTGATAGTCGGATTATTTTTTGTACTAGTTATTGCGTGATAAAAACGTGTTTTTTTTTTAAGTTAATTCTTTATTCTTTATTGTACACACAGAAAAATCAGACAAAAAAAACTTAAATTTAGGACATGTACAAAGGCGTCAACTTTACGTTGAATCTTTGTTTCGTTCGTTATTTTTTTCGTAGGAAAGACAGTGAATTTGTCTAAAAATAGCAATAGGTAGAAAAAGTTGAACATCAAACTCTGACTATGATATGGGTCTGTGATAGACAGACACACAACCAATGATTTCAAACACTTAAATTACAGATTATTAAATCATCAATCACAATTTAAAGTTATGCTTTCGGAGATTTTTAATTGTTGCCTTTGTTATTGATTAATTTTCATAATCCACGGTACGTTTTGCTTTTTGTTGTAATTTAAGACGAAATAAATTAATCATAGCGATTATTTAAATAAATAGATTACATTATTTAAATAGCAGAAAGTATTTTGTAATGTGTTAACATTTTTTGTTCTCGATAAAAATCAGCTAACATTCAGAAAAGTAATAACCGCGAAATAGCTTTAAAGCAGCTTTTTTCGTATTAAAGAGACCTGTAGAAAGAGGAGAGGCAGACCTTTGCAGTAGGCTTGTAAAATATTAGGCATTTAAAACATAAAAAGTTAGATAATAAACTCTACGCTTCATTTTCTAACAAAGATTTACACTGGTTGATTTTTACAAGATAAGTTAAAAAATATATATAAACCACCGCCAATCCCCAAAACATTCAAATTGTTCGATCACCCACAAGCAACCCAAAAAAATATCAATACATTTTTTACGTAGGTACCTATTTATGGAGAAAACTGCCGCAATAGAGCTTTTAATAAAATTTGAAAAAAAAAATATTAGTTCGATGACGATACCTGTAAGAAAAAGAATAGCGTTCAAAATCGCGTAACAAATCTGCTCGTATCAATGTTTTTTTTTTTCACTTTTTTTTTGTTGATTGACAACAATTGACGTGGATTATGGTATGTTTTTGAGTCCGTGTTGTTGAGGGGTTAAAGCGAGCGCCGAAGTGTGAATGACGGAGGTATGGGAATAAAGATTAGCAATGATAATCTTACAAAAAAATAAAAAACTCCAATGGCTCAACACTTGACAGCCTCAAAAAAATTTCGTGTTTTTTTTATGTAATCGTTTGTAACTGATAGCACAAATTCACAGATCAATGTTAAATTTCATAGATTTCAGAATTCATTAATTCCAAAATAAAAAAATATATGATGTGCGGAATGTTGTATAAAAATGAATAATAATAATAAAAATAATGCGGAAAATCAATATTACATCAAGATATAAATAATTATAATAGTAAATCCTAAGGCTCTCATAAAAAGGAAAACTCAAACTCAATTTTTATTGAAAGTTTAAAAAGCTTAATCAAGTGAGTCTAGGTCCAGTTTGAAATTCCATCTGGAATACGGACCTCAATCACTTTCAGTGGTAAATCCCTTTGATTGACACAATTTTATTAAAAAAACAAAAAAGTTACCTACATTCAACAGACAGGCCAGAAATGGAATCGCCATTTTAATTACAAATACCTGACACAAGCCGATACAACAAATCGAAAAATCAAATCCAAAAAGTGTAATATCAAACTTAACTTATAATTGGTTGCTGCTCGACCTGCCAATCCGTAAATATCTTTCGCTTAAATGAAAAAAACATAACACACAAGAATTCAACCCTAAACTTTCTACAACAAAGTTGCATATAGAGCACAGAGGAGTTTTATTTAAGGCGAATACAAAAGCATATAATATTTATAAGACACGGTTGTATCAAACCGAAGAGCCGTCTTCCAGACCGATGATATTTGACGTGTGTTCTGACATCCCCTTTACTTAAGCCCAAGTAATAAGCAGAAGCGAAAATATTTTAGGACAAGTTTCATATTTTATACTAGCTTTTGCCCACGGCTCCACCCCCCAGATAAAAAGTTGCCTATGTGTTATTCTAAGGTATGAGCTGTATTACTGTAAAGTTTCATCAAAATCCGTCCAATAGTTTTTGCGTGAAAGAGTAACAAACATCCATCCTGAAAAACTTTCGCGTTTATAATAGTAGTAGGATTAACTCAAAAATATGATACCTAGAGAATCGAAGATTATGGCACCACCCGTGTTCTGTATATCACACGGGTGATGTTACCACTTTTCCACGTAGTCCGTTCCCAGTCAGGTTAAGATTTGAATAAGAACTCTGTCAGATATGTTCACCAGGTATATATTGGCATTCCATTACATACAAATAATTGACAGAATTTTAGTAGAGCGATGGGCCTGAACATATGTTTTACCGAAGATAAATAGTAACCAACACAAATTGTCAAACCTAAGAAATCCATCCAGCTCTGAAATAAGTTATAAGTATTCTTGTCATCGTTATTTTCGTGCTCAAAACGATGAATGAAAACCTCGTGAGCTTGCCTTAAACTTTACGGGCATGCCCTGAAACAAAAAATTCTAAGGTCACATGTAATGTTTGGTGAGCCTCTATAGTTAGAGTCTCACCCCCCAACACTACTTTTGGGGTTAGGGGATGGGGGGAGAGTTGTCCCCTACTTATCCTCAAAGATCTATGCACTGAGTATGTATCTCAGGATATCTATTATGGGAAACACAGTATGAAAGCATTTTTTTTTTTGTTAATTTATGCTTTCTAAATTATTTTAGCTCGATTTTTTGGGATCCTTTAATTCTGGAATTAAAATTATCGTGGTTTTAAAATTATACCACGTACTTTACTATTCTCCTGCTGACGTTTCGTTGACCGTTTAGAGGTCCTTCCTGATGAGCACCGTCCGCGACCACGCTCGGCGGTCGTGAGATAGTCGTAATAATATTCTAAAATCCTTTAATTCTTCAACTTAGACTGTATGAGAGTATCGCAACTCGATGGGCAAATAAAACACGTGAAAGATCCGACCCAGCACGGCTTTGAATAACTTAGAGACAATATGTGAGATTGTTTTACGATAATGGAATACTCTTTGATATTATACAGAAACTTTGGCTAAAGAGGTTATACAATTTGTGGTTTAGACTGCCGATGTTTAAAACGAGAGTGGTTTAAATTGTATCCGAATTTATTAATTTTAGGAAATATTTGGGAAAACATTTATATCAAATCATAGGTTGGTGGGTGCTGTGCTAGAAGAGCTACTCTATATTCTGGCACCATCGTAGTGCAAAAAAATAGGTAATTAAATAAAATTACATTTATAAAATTAATTTCAGATTGTAATTATACGAGTGAAAAAGTCAACTTAGGTTCTTGTCATTTATAAAGATTATTATTATGCCTTATTTACTAGAAAGGCATATACGAGCTTTTCTAGTAAATAAGGCATTTTGAAAGCACTATAAATAATAATAATGCTGGACATTTTTCACACAGCATCATCTACCCCCAAAGTAAGCAGAGCTCGTGTTATGGGAACTACATGACTGATATACTACTTATATAATTTTTGTAAATACATACATACCATACATAAAAACACCCAGACCCGAGACAAATATTTGCAGATCATACAAACATTTTAGTCTAAATGCGAAATAAACAACTCGACGTAAAGTCTTCCAGCACATTGGTTCTCTCACCAACAAAGTGCTTTTCAGCGCATAATCTGTTACTGCCTTACCAAAAAATAACCAGGTACTTACACTAGTGAGAGGACGTCACAAAACTCTTCAAAATTCTAATTTTGATATCATTTTTAAGGGTTGTACATCTGTTGGTCTACAAGAAGCTCGTCCAGGGAAGTACCTACTGCCACCATAGCTGATACCGCGAAGCAGTAGTGCTTGGTGTGTTCCGTGTGGTGAAAGGCACATTATATTTATCGACATAATATCTCAGGGTTTGCAAAATGTGGGTTCTTTCTGGTGTAGGTTATGGTAACCGGTTACCAATGAGCCGTATACTTGTTTACACATTTATTGTCAAAACTCAGGGCTATTTTAAATAGCAAGCTTGTATGGAAAATATGATGAGAAAGGAACGATTGTTTTTTAAGTAATGGTATTCTTACCTTTATTTGAAAAGAAAGAAAGAAAGAAGTCTTTATTTGAGCATTTTTTTAACAATTCATTTCAAGCTTAGTCTAATTACTTAAATTAACCAACACCATAATAAACTACTTAAAATCTACAATATAAAAGGCTACAAAATGGCGTCCGACTCAGCTTAATGTTGTAATAGCTATTGCGCATAGCTATCACAACGCTGATCTTCCGTCGAAACCAATCAAAAGCGTCACGTACACTTACACAACATAAAAAATAAAATAAAAAAAAAACAAAAACACAGTTAATATTAATTTAAAAAAATATACCTAAATTAAATTAAACCTAGTCCGGTTGCCTAAGTGAGAGAGCAGTGGTGGTAATGGTAAAACCTTCGCACTAAAGGATGGACAGTTCATTTCTGAGACCTGATGGCAAATGATAATGTGACCGGCGATGGAGCGTGAAGGTCTAGAAGATATCTAGACAGAATGCTAGTGTATATCCGTAGTCTCTGCCTACCCCTCCGGGCGTGACTTTATGTATGTTTTAAATTCACACAAAAGCTCTCAGACTATCATTGCTTCTATTAAACCTAACAAATTGTGTTCTAAAACTTCGAGTTAATGAAGAATAATTAACAATGAACAAACAAACAATGTAATCAAATAATGAAAGTCAATTTTAACCTACTTCTAATTGTAGTGTCGAAATGAAACTTATGTATATGTAGTTC
Source organism: Perizoma affinitatum (assembly GCA_961405105.1). Classification (NCBI taxonomy): domain Eukaryota; kingdom Metazoa; phylum Arthropoda; class Insecta; order Lepidoptera; family Geometridae; genus Perizoma; species Perizoma affinitatum. Next base: position 1,488,388 of record OY560208.1, on the reverse strand, counting down.
GGATGACAATACTATAATTTGGTATCTTGGAGCTGATCTGATGATGGAGCTAGGAGGTGGATAGTGGAACTCTTCAGTGGCTACTAGTAAACCCCTCGAGTATTCTAAAAAAATGATTTTATTATTTTTTTGTGCGTGTTTATTCGTTTTTTTAAACTACATATTCATTATTAGCAAAAAACTTCTACGTGACCTAATTTTTATACGTCAAGAAACTGTTGACATTTTCATAAAAACTCACCGAAAATCCTACTACTGTTATAAACGCGAAAGTTTGTGAGGATGGATGTTTGTTACCTTTTTACGCAAAAACTTCTGAATGGATTTTGATTAAACTTTACAGAAATATAGCTTAAACATCAAAATAACACATAAGCTACTTTTTATCCGGCTACCACGCGGGCGAAGCCGTGAGCAGAAGTTAGTAACAATTTAGTTATGTCAAAATTCCAATAGAACGAAATATGTTGAATTCATTGCAGGAAAGACGATCTGGTAGCTTTTTTTTTAAACCCTTTAGACACAGATACAGGGTGACGTCAAGTTGGTAATCTAACCATAGCAATGCTAAGTTTAATCAATTCAGAAAAAAATAATAAACCAAAATCGAACAAAGAGTAATAAAATAGTCACATTACGAATCTCTCGTTTTATTTCCGAAACACAATAATTCTGCTACCATAAAGGATCGGGCTATTAAAAATCAATACGGACCAATGACCAGAAAATCCATTGCCAATTTTGCTTGAGAAAGTAACGGAAAGAGTAAAGGTTCTTTAGGGCCGATATTTGCGTTCGGTAGCGGCAGAGCAAAAAGGATGCACATAATTGTTTGTATTGAATCGTTTAACGTACTGACGAGACGAAAATTGTGATAATTTCAATTCAGTCCAAATTATATAACTTTGTTAGTGAAGATACAAAGTAAAGAAAACTCTTCAAAAATTGTGAGTACCAGAGATTGGACTTTGGTATTTATAATCCGCACATTATATATCAATTGTTAGGTAGATAGCTATTCCTCTTCATCGTCGTTTCAATGGTTTGCTCCGTATTAAATTGTATTTGACCAAAATTTGCCCACATTTACACCATCTTCTGTAACTTCGCACAGGTCTTTCATAGTACAGTGGACAAGAAAAATCAATTTTTATACAAATAACTGTTTAAGACCCTGAATCCATTTTAAATCGACAACGCCGTCAACACTACATTATTTTGCAAGTTTCATAGTCGTAGCTGTAGCTTAGAATCTTTTATTCTGCTGATTGCCCAAGGGGGACGAAATAGTACTCTACTAAGCACCTGCAGTGCGTTTGCTTTATTTAACGCACACGAGGATAGTCTGGGACTAATTCGTACATATAGCGAGTCTACGGTATATGCTTATTAGAGGACTATTTCGTCCCCTTAGGCAATAAGCAGGTTAAAACAAAGGAAATAAATCCAAAATAGGTTCTATTGCTTTTGCGCGCAAGTGTACGGACAGCGGTAGGCAAATGAGTTGTGCGCATGCCGATACCTGTACGGCAGATACCTTATTTTCATATTTGTCCACTCGACATTGTTTCTGCATCAGATATAGGGCTGCCGGCGGATTCTATATCAGAAAACTTTATAAATACACTAGCTACTGTCAACGGTTTTATTCGCGTATATAATTTGATGAAAAGTCAATAGCGTTCGTAAAAAACGCTTTTACTCGACCCTTTTTTCGTTGCTAACTAGCTATCTGTATCAGACAACCTTTGAATTGAAGGGACTATAGGAAAAATTGTGGTGGTACCATATACTATACCTAACACAAGGAGTGGTACCACAAAACCCAGTGCAGAATATAGTATACATACATTTGCCCCGCGAAATTTTGCCGCGCCATCTAGTTTGTTCCATGTAAAACAATTTCCTTGTAGATTAGGATATCTTCAAATTCGACAACCATGATAGTTTGACGTGAACACGTTTGTTGCTCATATTTTTTATCCGTTGGATTGTCCCATAAGCATGGTATTCAAATTAGGCGACCATTGTGCAGGGGCGATGTAAATATCCTTCGGCGGCCGATGTTAGGGGGCTATCACAAGCTTTGAGATATCTAAAATTATATCTATAAACAAAACAACGATTATGCAAGCTCATACCATTACTTTCACAAGATTACTTGTAAGTTTTGTTCTTTATTCAAATATACTTACCAAATTTTACTTTCACTTCTCCCATGTTTTCGGCAGGTTGCAAGCTCCTTACCTATTGGAACTCTAATTGATGGCGCATGCCTTCGAATATTTGGTTCAAGGGCATGCTAGTTTCCTTACGATGTTTTCCTGCACTGATTTGAGCACTTATTTTTTTTTCTTAAATTATACCTTATTTCTTTTGATCTTCACGGTATTCATAATAATCTGATTTTAATATCCCTGCTAGACAAATAAAAATGTTTATTTCAGTAACTAAATCTACGTATACATAATGTGGGTTTGAGATCCCCTTTTAAGTATGTCTACCTGTGGTAGGAGATCTGCTAGACGATGGAGAGTTTTCTTGTGCGATTGCATCTATCATTGCATCATCAAGCTGATCGATAATTACAAATTATAATTAGGCTGACTGTGTTTTGTGCATATTCTAATTCTAATTCTAAGTGGGGGGAACCAAGGTCTGCACTGACGTCCCGCATTGGGGTGTATTGTGCATTATCCCCCTTCTAACCTGACTCCAACCAGCCTAACTCCTTGAAGTAGCGGAGATTGTGCATATTTAAAACATTAATATTATAATATTGTTTTCAAAAATTGTAAATTTGGCAGTTTAATACTGTGATTAATTTTCTGTCATTTTTCATGATAAACACCACTACTAAAGCAAAATTTAGAAAATCCATTTTGTATTACTACTTTCGCATAAAATCGGGATAAAATAAATAATCTTAGAATAATGAATCGATGTCTTTAAAACTATATGCGATTAAGCAATTTCGACTTTGAGTTTCCCGTTCACTTTCCATTTTTTAGTGCGTCATAGGACATTCTAGGCTACACTAGGGTTCCCTCCTAGACTTAACCCTACGGTCAAGGACTGTCTGTTGTGTTCAATAATAATTATAATTTTATTTCAAACAGTTCACGATATTGAAAATTCAAAACTGGTATAAAGTTTATTGTGAAAACTCTCCGTACTCTCTGCACGCGCCTTTATAACTTCGTGAATAATTATCCTATTCTGTATAACTACGATAGCTCTATTTGAGCGCCAGGAAATAATCTTTGTTTTTTTTTGTGGAGATAATATTACAGTCTCTACGTTTAATTTTCAACTGTTTAGTAAGTTCTGTGGTGTTTGTTTATCTCGAGTTATACGGAGCAGGCGCAGGTAGATAGTTTTGCTTAACGACCTTGGGAATGTGAATTTTAATTAAGGAGTATTTACTTCATCAGTATTTGACAGGACAAGACTACTGATTTTTCAATAGAGTTTCATTAAAAAATAAAAAATCAAACTCGCTCACGACTGCCTTCCTCATGGTGGACATCCTCACATACATACTCAGTGAGTAGATCTTTGAGGATACCAAGTAGTCAGAGGCACGTCTAAACAATACATTTGGTACATGCCCGCGTTTTGCAAGTAGTAAGCATTCCACGTGACAGGTTGCAAGCCCATCGCCGCTTATTGAAACACTAACAACGGCACATGCCTTCGAATTTTTTTCTCGAGTTTCTAGAGCATGCCGGTTTCCTCACGATGTTTTCCTTCACCATTTTGAGCACATGTTAATGCGCACATCAATTTTTCGAGTGGAAAAATCCATTGGGTTCGATCCCACGACCTCCAGATCAGAAGTCAGGGTATCGCCCACTAGGCCAACATGACATACGGTATTGTGCTTCTTCAGCATTCTACTGATATCTAGTTCTTGGCCACGTAGCGAGCCTTCTTGCAAATAAAATCATGACTTTTTGATACTCATATAGCTGAGATAAATTTTTGATTGAGAATTCAAAGACATGATTGGAAATAGCGTATTTTTAACTTCATTTATAAAGACAACTAAAATAGAAGATTCACAGAAAATAACTGCCTGAGTCAGTGTTGTTAATGCATCAAAGTAGCAACTCAGTTGAAAAAATGACAAACTTTCCTTTCAAGAACTTTCATAACACCCTCTGCGGCGAATGTTTGAAACAATACGAAAAAAAAAACTCAAGAAAACTTTATTTAAAAACGTTAAACAAGACAACTCGTTCACAGAAAATAATAACGAACTCGCAAAAAGCGTACAAAAATATTCCAGATATTTAACAAATGCTAACCACTAACGATGTCGCTTAATATTTGAAAATATAAAATAAAAAATCCGCTTTTGTCGGTGGCGGCGAGCGCCGAACTTTTTTTAAACGCTGTGGTCCGTTTGTAAGGTAACATGGAAAAATGCCGGCTTGGCCCACGGAAAACTTTTTTGCGGTAAGAAAAGGTTGCTTTGTACCACTGTTTGTGGAGTTTTATGAAAAAAAATCTGATGATATCTCCCACATCGACGCTTTGATGTGCTATAGGCGACAAAGGTTACGGAATTACGAGGAAAATGTTGCACAAAATGTACAGAAACTTTTTAGAATATAATTACGACTATACCACGTACTTTACTATTCTCCTGCTGACGTTTCGTTGACCATTTAGAGGTCCTTCCTCATGAGCACCGTCCGCGACCACGCTCGACGGTCGTGAGACGGGAACAGACCCGTTCCCGTCCCCGTGTTCCCGTCTCACGACCGTCGATCGTGATAAAATGATACCAAACCACGATAATTTTAATTCCATGATGTACAGAAGCATTAAAATAATGATGAAAACCGACAAGAAAGTAGCGAACACGTTCGTTAAAAAATATCAAGAACATCAAAAATTTATAAAATAATCAAGTCTGACTATGTATATCTGTGGACGAAGAACACCACGGAATGCTCTAAAGTCTAAAACCACTTATTGTCATGATACGAAATTTCAAATCCATTTCCCCAAGGTTTAAACAGTTGTAATAGTAAATCGCGACGACTGAGTCTACCATGGGAACGTGACGTAGTGCAAGTTGCACGTGTCGAAGTATACCACGACTTGCCAACAGGTGGTGCAATGATAGAGGCGCGTTTGCCTTTAGCTACTGGACTGACTCGGATACCATTTCATTTTAGTCAGGTTATTTACCCAATAATAAATTGATAATTTAGGTATGTCCCCAGGCACCTCTACGTGTTTATCTGGCAGAGAAACAAGGTATTTGACTTTGCAAAGGGAATTAGCAAGCTGAAATAGCAGTGTGATGGTTGGCCGATTTTTTTTTGACGGTTCTTTGATAGGTTTTGTTGCCACAAGTCACATGGTGATGTAATCGATGTCGAATATAAGACGAAGTTTTTAACATTTTGTAAAAATTTACTTGTGAAGTAGGAAGTGCACTTTTCCAACTAAGTATCTCCTAGTTATTAAGCTATGTATTGATGATTCATTTTTCAAACAGTCACTGGCGCTAGTTCACAGCACAGTCTGAACGCAGCACAGAGTCTTCATACAGCTCTCCTAGGGAATACCTAGATCAGAAACGCAAGTTTGTTGAAGTGTTCTTTGATTTGTCTCCACTAATGTGTCTACACTCACCGTTTGAGTGTATTGGTTTGAATTTAAACTTGGTCTTTCATGAGATTTGATGAGGTGGAATTTAGAAACGGGGTGAAGTTCTGATTCAATTATTTCATCAAACTGTCTTATTATTTTTCTAATAGACAACTTTTATTGATCAGACTTTTTAGTGAGTGTGGTTGGTGATGGCTGCACGTTGGTAAGGCGTCCATTTACATGGCACCCTTCTTGAGATTCCGTGCTGTTTATTTGCTGAGGGTGGTGGAAGGCTCTAATACACGCGATGACGAACAAGAACGGTTCAATGCTGCGATTTGGTGCTGATTTCCCGGGGTTTTGTGTGAAGTGAAATTTCGGGCTCAACTTCTGACAAGTAGTGAACATTTAAGATTTACTTCTACCCTCAGATTTTTGCGGAGGCGAAAGGTAATTTACAGGAAGTTGAGGGTACTTTTAATAAATATAGATAAAACATAATTGCTATTATTATGAAACTTACTACATAAATACATCAATTCACCACCTTGATTTTAACACTAACCTAAATTCACTAACAATAAAAGACTTGATTTAATTTAAAAAGATGTACTGGTTTAACCGACTATTACTCTACATGTTTAATAAATATATCACTTTAATTTTAACTGTCGCTAAATAGCGACATTTAATTTCATAAAATGAAAATAATTCATATTACCTAGAATCGAACGGCGCAGAGTACGAAGCCCCCCCAATTAACTGAAGATATATTGCAGGTTACATGAAGCTGGTGGATGGAACTCGCCCAAGATAGCTCATACTGGTACTCCTAAAGTAAGGAATACCTACATATGACCAGCTGTGAACTTCTACTTGCTGTTCTACATGAAGGTTGCGGGTTTGATTCCCGCCGCGGGACAAATGCTTGCATCTGCATATATTTGTCTCGGGATCTGGGTGTTTTCTATGTATAATATGTATGTATTTACAAAAAAAAAGTATATAATTAGTATATCAGTCATCTAGTTCCCATACCACAAGCTCTGTTTTCTTTGGGGCTAGATGATGCTGTGTGAAACATGCCCAGCATTATTATTATTATTATATAATGATATTCATTCTTTAATTTGAGGATAGATCCCAAAGAAACTCGAACGCTCAATAAACGAGACCAGCAATTATTTAATTAATACGATCGCTCTTAACTATCAAAAAACAAATCACTGTTTTCTGATAGTAGCACCTTTGGACGCATTCCTTCATCTGCGTTTGATTTTTTTGAGTTTACCTTTATTGTAAAGGACTATGACTGAGTTTCATATGGCTTAGTTTGGTTTTGGACGATGTTGTCACTGCCTAATGATGATTTAATAACGGTATTTTTTTCACTTTTTCGATCAGTCGTCTGCGCCACGGACGTATTGCTTGGGGCATTTCTTCAAATAACAGAGTAGGATAGTGATCAGAGAGCTTAAAGCTTTGGATATATACCTCTCCTATATATAAGTCTTGTGTACTTAAATAGTCATCATCATTTAAGCACGGACTCTTCCATTGCTGGGTGTATGCCTTTCTCATTTACCACCTTCCTTGGTTTTGGGCTTCTTGGAGTCCAAGTCAGGGACTCTTTCAATGCCGTTGAGCCAACGCGCTGCTGGTTAACCTTGATTTTTCGGTCTCTTTGTTTCACTCGGTCAAGACTCCACCTGCCATCCATACGTCCAGCCAGGTCCTGTCCAACTTTATATAAAGTTGTTATTTTATAAGAACGCCTGATTTTTTAGTGTTGCATTTTTTAAAATAATGGTATATTATTTGACTATACTGACATGATCTTTGAAAACCTTTGGAAACCATCTAGTTGAACTCCACAGCCACCGCCACCGCGCCAATTTTGTACGAGCCTTTGCTTAACTGTGGAATAGTTAACCAAAGTACACTGTACTTTAGTTTATTTTGTACTAACCTTTAACCATGGGCTCACGTGATACCTGACTAAAAAGTATCTTGTAGGTTATTTTAAGGCACGACCAAATTTGATCAAAATTGATTCTACCGTTACAGAGATTATTAGCAATAAAAATCCGAACTTTCGCATTTATAATATTAGTAGAATAAATTTGACGGGCACTATTGAATTATATTGAAAAAAATAAATCATTATGTTACTATTCTAAGGATAGGTTCAGTTACAAGTCCACAGTTCCTTAATTTTACACTTCCCAAACCCTGACTCCCGACTATATTACAATACAACGATGAACCCCGATAGTCCCTGAACCATGAGTACCAAAAACTGCTAGCAAATCCGATAATGCTCTGTACAAAGTTGCTGTCGTTTACCGCCACAGCGAAAAACCCATTTTGCCGCTCGATATACCAGCCGTATCAAGATGAGAGCAATTAAAGGTTGGAATGGTGGGGATGCATGAATATGGAGATGCGGCATTTGACATAGATAACAAAAATCATCATCAGCCGGGAAGTCTACTTTTGATAAGGCCGCCCATTGTACCTGTGTTGTGTTTATGAATTACTGTGTTTAGTCACAGAAAAACATGTGTTATATGATTTGGATCAAAAAGCGATTTCGATTCAAAAAACCTTTCTCTCTCCGAGCTAAACTCATGTTTCCGTAGATGATCAACCATCTGCATCAGTGTACAGTACACGTTTGAAAAGTGTTCTACATGGTAAACTACCACCTCTAATCTTCGCACATCGTTGGCCAAAACTGAATTGCGCATAGCGTTTTTACGGCGTTCGGTAGAACCGTATGACTAGACGAGGCGCACCATTAATCCTCAAGTTTCAGATGTGTGCAGGACGATAAAAATTACATTTGAACCGCCCGCCGAGCCGTGCCACGAAACGTAATCGGTGGCGTAAATTTGGAATTTTTAAAAAGTTTTATCAGTAGGTTATGGATCATTTCTTTTACGTTCGTTCGAAATTCTTCATGGGTTTGAGTTCTATTATTTTTTTAATGCGAAAAAACTTCTTCCTTTAGATATTTCTAGCACTCCAGCAAAGTATTATCTATACAAGACATTTAACGGCAGTTTGCAGTAGATTTGATCAAAGATTTTTGGGAAAACAACTTGATATATTTATTTATACAACTATGAACAAAAAATACAGATAAAGCAGCTAGCATCTACAGACCGTTGCAAACTATCTATAGATAGGTCGAATCCATATCACTACCAGACGGAAGGATTCCCAAAATACTAGCTGCATTGTCACGCTGAATGACAATTCTAACCCGTGAACCAGAGGCAGCTCTCTGATCACGCGTTGCTCCGACCATTCTCCCTGAAATAATCTTATTTATATAATACGATAATATTTTTATTGGAGGTCTACATCAGAATTAAATTACAGCAAACTAAAAACGATTTAAATAGGATCAAACATCACTGAGTACTTGGTTATGTTTAAAATATACGTAGCCATCGAATTGCAAATCTTCTCCTTTTTTGATGTCTGTTAAAAGTTTGTATAAGAAAAGTAGAAGTATAGGGACAGATAATCTTTTTTTGTATTTTGTCCTATTTTTTTTTAATTACAAGGATGTAAGTCTAAGTTGAGGTCGGAAAACAATAATACAATCTAGTTTTATTAAAAAAAACTTTAAAGCAATGTAAAATCTAAAGAAAGAGTTATACAAAAAAACCACGCCTAAAAATGGCATTCCTTTCTAAATACGCATCAAAATAACCGTATCGAGACAGAACAAAAATCGGCATCTGCACCAAAAATCGATTAAAAAAGTCGTACGGCAATTAAAAATTGTGTTTTTTGGGATAAAAAAAGCGGGGAGCGTGACGCCTTCGGGCTCATCACTGGCATCGAGTGCATATCTAAATAATTATAGCGTAAAAACAAATGATTGAAAGGTCTTCGCTTTGCTAAGAGTAGGGTGGTGTAGAGGTTTTTTGGGGTACCGTACTTAATAAGTGCAACGGAACCTTTTTACCAAGCCTACGCCGTCTGTCTGTCACTGGGCAGTATCTTTGAACTGTAATGATACCAGTTATAATTTTAAGTATTTAATGATAATAATGTAGTAAAATAAGTCAAAGGGGTAAGCTATGTTAACTGCCCGCAGCGCCATCGACGTCGTCACATATTACGTTTTACTAAAAAATATTATGCAATGATTTTGTTATTGTGTTCTGTACGGAACTCTTAGTACACGAGTCTGACTCACACTTGGCTGGATTTATTTGAAGATCGTGAAAGGCTTTGTTGTTATTAAATTATACTTATACCCCTTCTTCCATCGTCAAAATCACGTTAATGTACGTACTTTCTAGATGACAAAATATTCAGTATAAGTCTGTTTTTCTGTATTTCAAGCGTTTGAACATAATCTCACCTGACGGAAAGTGTCGATGTGGTCGAAGATGTAGCACGCTTGCAAGAAGATACCTATATACATTTGTCTAAAAGCCTCCAAGAGTTTATTTATAAGAGAAGATACCAGAGACGTTGAGTGGAAAAGTCTAAAAATCATTGTCAGTCTGTGCCGTGTTGTTTTGAAGTCTTCTGGAGTCTGAAGAGTACATTTTTATAAAGTACTAGCCTCTGCCCATGCTTTGTACCCGGATAAAAAGTAGCCTTTGTGTTATTCTGATGTATAAGCTATATTACTGTAAAGTTTCATCAAACTCTGTTCAGTAGTTTTTGCGTGAAAGAGTAACAAACATTCATCCTCACAAACTTTCGCGTTAATAATAGTAGTAGGATAGGGTATTGTCCATTTTTGTTGGTAGTGTAAATAGTTATTTTTTGGTTATCTTTCTTAGGAACAAACTTGAGTTTTTTATATTTAAAATGGTTTTATGTTTGGTTATCTCGCCTGATGGTAAACGCAATTGTAACCTATGATAAACACGCTCACCCAGTAAGCTTATGAATTTTCTTTTGAAGATACCCAAGATATATTTTATAGGAGACACAGAGGCAGGTTTTGGTCGGTTGAAACGAGTTTGATGAAACGGAATGCACCGCGCTAGAAGACATTCGTTATTTTCATTCATCAACAGATTTTATTCGTGACAGAGAGCACGGAATCAGAATCTTCCCATCAAAGTAAACAAACTATTTTTATTTACGAGTAAAGCACGACACTTGTCATAAAAGATGTCAAAGATTACAATGAACGTCAAAATCTAGAAACTTCGAATATTCGCACGTAAAAAATAAACAAAAGAAAAATACATAACAAAATCTTTATCTTTCGAGGAAAACAGAAAATCGACAATCGATGGAGCGGAACGATTGTTATCTCACTCTGTTGCGAGAGAGTTGACGTGCGTGATTGAAGTGAGAGAGGAACAGGTATAGATTTAAAGCAAAGATCGGCCACGCCCACTCGATCGATCTGATAAAGGAACACGTTTGTGCGCGGGCGCAACTGGAGGATTACCATGACCTTCCATCCATTTTAGACGAGCAGTTTGGAACAGCCATCGTCTCGGAAGAAAAGGTATGATCCAACTTTTAATTAAATTTAGCAAACTGGCAGATTATGAACAAATACAGGAAAATTAATTTAAATGCTCTCAGAGTCAGTCAAATGTTATCAATTCCGCTGTTTGGAAAAAAAAAGATTGTAATGAAAACTTCTTTTGTAAATTAAGATGACTACGCTATGACGTTAGATTAAACCTGTTTTGATAAATGTATTGTCAATAATTCAAAAAATAAATACTTAATAAACAAACAAACACGCTTACGACTTTGTTACCGATGGGAGTGGGTATCCTCAGATCTCGTAGCTCCATGATGATACTAAGTTTGGGGGTAGTCCGAAAATATTTTTTGTTTCGTTCCTACATTGGAGAGGCTTTCTATATAGATGTCCTCTCAAGTTTGTGTGTTGTGCCATCATCTAGTTTGTGTCGTTACGGATAAATATGGAGGTAACACACCAGGAACGGCGATTTGAATCTCATGTTTCGATGTGTCACGTGTACCGAGTTTTGTATTAAAATTATCTTTATTACCCCATCCGTGGGAGCACTATATCTTCATTTTAAATGTTTATAACGAATGAGTCATTTGTGCACGTTTTTGAAAAATATAATAGCTACAGTGTGTCCTACTGGCTTTTATTTTCTACGTAAGGTAGGGGTACGTTAGGGTGAGGGTAGGAGAGTCACTACGCCACAGACGACCTCTGAAGGCCTGCTTGAGACGCAGAAGGTTGCGGGTTCGATTCTCGCTGCGGGACAAATGTTTGTCTCGGGTCTGGGTGTTTTCATTGTATAAGTATTTACAAAAAAAAAGTATAGTCATGTAGTTCCCATAATACAAGCTCTGCTTAGTTTGGGGCTAGGTGATGCTGTGTGAAAAATGTCCAGCATTATTTGTTATTTATTTAAACTCGAGAAACTAAATAATGAGGTTTACGTAGACTGTAGTTAAAAAAAATCTAAATACCTATCTATTCTGTTATATTATATTTTGTGTTTAATTATTGTATCTTTCTTAAAATATTATAATTAATTGAACTGGTATTTAAATCGTAATTCATCCTGAAATACACGGTTTGGTGAACTAAGCATAAATCTATAATAAATTTGTCTGTAATGAGAATGTCGAGTATTTTAATTGTAGCCCAACTCCCAGGATAATGAAAAGAGTCGAAATGATTATGTTAAATTAATACTTTTATTGCTCAAGAGTTTTTGTTCCGTAAACACTCCATATTATCGCGAGATCATAATTCTAAGAGAAGTCTAGTTTTTACTCTAATTATAGTAGCTTAACTCTATAAAATTTAGTCTTTTTTGTTAGGAATAAAACGTTTATTTTTATTTACACTTGATCTGAATGTCAGATACGAAATGTCAATTCGACGACCAAAAACAGTTTGTATGGGAAAAGAAACAAGCTTTTTTTTTACATATTACGGGTAATTTTTCCTATTTTGCTCTTCACAAAAACCTTTCACGGACTATTACGAGATTATTTATATAATGTCGAGAAAGACACACTGTATAAAACGTATGGTAAGGTCACTGCTGGTCGTTGACGCGTTTGACAAGTTCTCAAGAAAATATGACAAGTACTTAGTAAATAATGTGAATTCATAATGTGTGCATTATTCGAGAATTTTGTGAGAAGTAATCCTACTTGGCAACCATTCTACAGGGTACAGACAACGTGACCCCTTTTTGGGTATCATAATTTTTAAGTTAGTTATCCTTAGGTATTTTTCATTCGCTGAATACACACAAGTTTTTTGTCAAAAAAACTTAGAATAGGACATGTAAAAAGGCGAACTTGACCCTAAAAACAGTTTTCTTCCAACTAATGATGAAAATTGAATAATACTATTCTACTTTACCGTTTTATTCATAAAATTGGATAGTGCAATTTTAGCAATTCATTAACTCGGATAGAGGTGGTCAACTTTTATCAAGCTGATAAAGTTTTGGAGTGATTATGAATAAGGGTGTTAAAGTTTAATCTACCTACATACCAGGAGTAATCAGTTTTTTTTTTAAACAACTTTTAAAATCCAAAGGCAAAGGTCTACCCTATATCTTTCGATACCACATCAAAATATAAAAAAATGACATACAAACAAACAGACACACAAACATACGACCTCTTTCGTTAAACGTTTTATGTACGGGCTAAAATACCTAAAAAATGGGCCATCTCTTAAAAAAATCTTTAATTTTATCAATGTTGCCACTACTCGATAACAGATATCGCTATCAGTCCCGAACGAAAGCATAAACTCTTGCGCACCGCAGCGATACCGCCATCTAGCGTAAAGCTTTCAAATCTTAACTACCAATGTAAATAGAACTCCAATACTGCCGGACTTGATAACAGTTTTATGTGGAGAAATAGGTCTAATGATATTGGTTGTTAATAATTCGATTTTAATAGGCACATTTCTTTGATAAATTGCAATTGAAGACGATTTATGATTGACAATTACTTTTATAACGAATAATTGCTCGTTCGATGGTCGTTGAGGCCAAATTATAAGTGATTATATCTTTGTAGGTTGATGATTTTGAACATTGTAGCTGGAAGGTAAGTGTATCTTTAAAATAATGTGTATCTTTTACAAACTACGATAGCGGTAGATTCTGTTAAAACACGCTTGCGACTGTAATCTCCATGATGGAGATCCTCAGTACCCAGATCCATGAAGACACCAAGTAGGGGGTGGTCTGGGACATGTCCAAATTTCGCATCATCATGATTTTGGCACATGACAATTTTTTTTAATAGAAATTATAATTCCACGTGGCCGGTCGCAAGCCTTCATGCTTGCAGAAACACTAACCTATGGCCAAAGCCTTCCATCTTTTGGTTCTAGAGCATACCGGTTTCTAAACGATGTTTTAATTCATCGTTTTGAGCACCTTCATTTTTCGGATGAAAAAATTCATTGGTGCCTCACCGGATTCGACCCCACGACCTCCTGTTCGGAAATCAGGTTGCTCATCGCCAACACAGCTCGTTTTATATTGTTAGTACAACTACAAATGGTAACGGACAGATAAATAAATAACCTCTCATGACAAACGCATAAAAAACACTCCTAACGTGGCGGGTAAAAATGATAACTAATGGCGTAGAGGTGTGACTTTTAACCAAAGATTCTGGGTTCGGAACCCGTCACGCACCAAAGGATATTTCCACAGGGCACCAAAGAAATATGTCAGCAATTCAAACGAAAACATAGAGAGGACACATGCCCTAGAACCAACAATTCGAAGACTTCATAATTACCTTACGTGGTCTGACCTATTTGTCTAGAACAAATACCTCAAGCTTAGTTTTCCTTTCACGCTAACGCAAATTTGTCAAAGGAAACCTTGGCAGTAGTCACGCGAAATATCCACAGCCAATGTCATATACATACAATTAAATCTTTCCACAAGTTAACGTCAAAGTGGTATTTGTCTAGACTCTGATACCCAATCAGAACCGTAGGTGCAAAAATGGTGTGAACACCTAAATCCTTTATGTGTTCATACCAGTTTTGGTTTTCTTTACCACGTCCTACTGGTACTCGACGGTCGAGCGTGGTCGCGGACGGTGCTTATTTGGAAGGACCTCTAAACGATCAACGAAATGTCTGCAGGAGAATAGTAAAGTACGTGGTATAGTCGTAATAATATTCTAAAATAATTAAACTCGTAGTAATGTTAAGCCTCTCTCTAGCAGCAGTTATCAACAGCTTCTACACACTGATGATAATCATGATCTGTTTAAGTTCCATCCTCTTCAAACTAAACAGAACCACATCCTTCCAAATTAACAAGTTAAACCTTATGCAAATGACAAATACATCTGAAGATAACACGACGAGAGATCAATTTGGATGGTCATTGTATGGTAAATACGAGACCATTAGTGGTACAAAAGACCCACATGAAGGAGGAAATTGGTTTGTTACTCTTTCCTGGATAGGTGTTTTTAAAGGCAAGTGTGGACAGAATTCAATTCTCCATTAATGGTATGCAAGGCGCGTTGGTTAAAAACTCTGCGATCACGCATCCTGGTGAAGTCTCTCGGAATGGTTCGAAACAAGTCGGCGTCTTTACCATTAACTCGACGTCGAGGGCGTTGTGGGAGAGTAGCCGGCTGCGATTCAAGACATGTTCAATTCCCGTTGCAGGACCAATGTTTGTATGTACTGCGGATATTTGTTCCGGGTCTGGGTGGTATTGTACCATGGTACTCAAACTTTCTGATATCCACGATACAGTGAATCCTATTGTGGGGTCAGGACTATGTATGTGACTCTTAGATGTTTTATTTATTTATTTTATACCGTATGTATATAAAAAAACCCGTTTTTACCTAAGAGTATATTTCGAATTATTCTACAGGGTGTGTTGGCCTTATCATTTTGTTGGGTGGGCTTTCCTACACTGCGCTGGGTGTCTAGACAAATACCATTTTCTGTTCTCGTTAACGCCTGCGGAAAGATTGAATTGTATGGAAATCACATTAGCTGTGGAAATGGCACGTGACTTCTGCCAAATTTTTCCTTGACTAATTTACGTTAGCGTCAAAAGAAAGAAGTGTGATGTATTTGTCTAGACCACTGTTTAGTTTATTGGTCACTATTCGAGAAACTATATAGTACCTACTTGCTTATACGAACTTAATCCTATAATAATTTGTAACAATTCACGATAACAAAGACTGAACGGAATCCCGTGACCCGATCGTGAGTCACTAATTACGATCGACGCCGCGTCGCGATGCGTGCGAACGCATTAAGAACAATCTAATCATGTTAATTTAATCCTATGACACCGTAGGGATGAGTTGAACTGGTAAAACGATAGTTTTGTGCGGATTTCTTATCGATAAATCGTAATCGATCGATAGTTATCGATAGATGTAGTATATAGTCCTCCTCCTCGATTTCGATGACGGTGACCTTGTATAAACCTAAAAAAAATCTACTAAATTTAACTTACTTCGAAGCGTGAATCCTGATTTGGCTCGCTAGAAAAACCTTCTGTTAAAAACCCGGTCACACGTATGGCAATAAAGTTGGCCTCGAGAATTGTAAGTGTATGTATAGGAGGGTTTAGGACGTTCCTAGCGTATAAGGCGTTTTTTCTTCAAGTGTTTTGAGACGGCTTTTTTCGAACTTTTCAACCTTGTAGGCGGTAAGATGACCTTTTTGCAGTGAGCTCCTCCAAACATATATGGGTATTTTTTTAGATGTAGGTAACCCAATAAAAAGGTGTATATTGTTTCTTACAGTGTATTTTTTCTAAATTCAGTTTGACGTTTGTAGTTTGTAAATGGTTTATCTAAATACATAACCTGCTCAATACCAACATAACTTCTCTTTCCTATCTTATCGCTAAGAACTTTCTCAGAGGAGTTGTGACCAGCATCTGGCTATGGTCTTTCTAAATGACCATACATTATCTCTATCGGGGTCATCACCATACCTAATGATTCTCCACGCATATGTAACACCTGAGACAGCATTCTGATAGGTGTAGAAAACTAAAAGATCCATAAGAAAATAAATATCTATGGACACATATCTTTCAGATAGATAAAATCAACTTTAAAATTATTTCATGTTTTTGATGTTCTGCTATTCGTTTATCGATACCTATAAGATGCAGAGTTGGGCACATCACTAAACACTGCCCACGCGAGAGGAAGTCAATCATCAGTGTTTTAAAACGTATTGGATCTGAAATTAGGATGTTAAAATTTTATTGCTAGTTTTAATAGTCATTTAGATCTACGAGTATGAGTCAGTATCAGACACGAGCTAGATTAGTGTTTGTTGTTTTAAATTCACAGCTTGGCACGAAGGACGATTGTCAGCCTAGTACATGAAGTGTTAGACTAAAGTGTTAGAGCTAGTACATGAAGTGTTAGATAAATTATATTTCAATTGATTCTCAATGCATTTGCAATTTTTTGTGTGTGTACGCGATATTTTGGCAAATTGTAAACCGTTATTTCTTATTTTTTTAATAGGTAGGGTATACCAACATCAAGGGTAGGCCCATCATTTTATGAAAGCACCCACAAAATGGGGGATGAAAACCCAATATGAGTTTTCATCTTTTTTATCAACTTTCCGTTATTTGAAGTTGGATTTAATTTATTCCTGAAAAAATAAATACAATTCCCAATATATCGTTTTTACTAATTAAAAGTGTGGGAGTCGACACGAAGTTCTAAAATTTTATGAAAGGCAACAATACAATATTTTCCTGAAAATAAAGTTTTGGCAATTGGGCACATTTTGTTCATTTACAATCACCCTCTATTATATCGAATTAGTATATATATATTTTTTAATTTCTCATTTCCTTTATAGGAGGAAATAATATTGATAGTATCTTAGAAAGAATGAGATTTTGTCTTCGTAAAGATTTACTTTTCTTTAGAATATCAATACGCCACGACTCTCTACTCCAACAAAGACGTTGAGCTGGCTTTATTCGCGGTAAATCATAAATCAATGTGTGCGGACGTGAGCCACCTTTGTGAACTGTCGCTAGATCTAATCCTTTAAAAGTTTACTTATAATGCTCAAAGTATAGTACACCTCATACAAGCAGACGCAGACAAATCAGTAGACACAGCAATTTCTGAATTGAATATTGCAACACCAACGATCTAATACCCCTGTGTTTTTATATGTATAAAAGTAGTTTATTAGTCATGTATTTCCCATAATACAAGCACTGCTTAGTTTGGGGCTAGATGATGCTGTGTGAAAGATGAACTGCATTATTTATTTATTTAGTTTAATACAAAGTCAGATACATCTATAAACTACTAAACTTAGTAGTAGTAGAGCTTCTTAGCTCGTCCGGAGAATTACTATCACCATACCAACTTCTGCCGCCAAGCAGGAATGGTCACATTTCCGGTTTGAAGGGTCTGGGTGCTGGTTAAATTACAAGCATATGATTTCATCAGTTTTGTCTCAGGGTTGGTTCACGTGCGATTGATACGTCTGGTGTTGCAAACGTAAATGGGTTACGGTAACCGCTAAACAATAGGATGGCCGCATGCTTCATTGCAACTTTAGTAGTTTATAAAAAAAACTTACAAGACGTTGTTAAGTTAATACATGCGTTTTTAACTTTCCTATAATCATGAAAATATGTATTACGGATTTACTTAATATTGATTACTCACGAGTTTCAGATAAGTTTATTCATTTTCAATGTTAGTTCAAATGACTCAAGTTTTATTCTGTTTGAAATCGTTAGTAACCACCAGATAAGTTTTTTTCTTTCTCTCGTTATTTGATGAGATTGATAGGCCATAAGCATGTGTAGTGTAATCGTTATTTTAACATTGCAACATCTGAAAAACAACAGTATACTGCATTTCATCCATTCAAATTCATCTCTCTGTTTATGTTCCAGTCACAATTCGTCAACATCCCACTCTCCATCCACAACTATTCATAATCCTTTCATTATTAATATCATTCAACTGAATATCATTATTGTACGTATAGTCATCATACGGAGACATATTGTCCCTTTTGATTCGAAATTTGACGATTGCTTGGTTGTAATTAATTGTGGATAGTCATAATTGTTTGAATAGATCCGTCAGAAATGTAAGGGATGCAAGCGTTTTGATACAAAAGATTGATTAAGGTTGAACTATGTCAAGCTTGAACAGGAAAAATATATCTGTTTATTTGTTCATTTTTAAATAACTATTAGGTATAGTTATTTAACTATACCTAACCTACAATATTCTTATATATATGTAGATCCTGAGCTTTATTCAAAAGGAAAGGTGAAATAAATATTTGGGATAGGAATTAGACAGAAATACCTAAACTAAATCGACAAGGAAGCCCTAAACTTACCTTGTGTCATGAAGTCTACCCTCTTCTATGAAATAAGTTGATAAGTCAAAAGTTGTTTGACAACTGAATCATCGTTAAATATATAAATAAAGTCTACCAATATTTTAATACCGACCACACATCACTGGAAACTCATACAAAACTAAATGCATCAGTGGTCCCATATTGTTAACTGGATCACAATGGGGTTCTGAATCAAAGCGTATAGTTGAGATAGTCTGTGGATAAAAATAACGCGAGTATGATTTACAGACTGTGTAGGGCTGTGGAAAATATTTATACGACGACATGCTTCGAGAAAATAATAATAATAATAATGCTGGTCGTGTTTAAAAAAGGTCTTAAACCCCAAACTAAGCCTAGCTTGTACTATGGGAACAACATAACTGATATAATATATATATACATATTTGAATACATATATATTATAGAAAATAACCAGAACCGAAACAAATATTTGTAGATATATATAGATATACAAGTGTCCGGCTTTTTTTTGGCTTGTCCAGAAAGATATTCGAGTAAACATACTTAGATGAAATAAATACTTAATTAGGTTTTACATTTTAAATTTATATTCTTTAGATTGGTAGACTCGGTACCAAAAACCTTTGAAACGTCATAACTGCAAAATAAAACAACGCAATTGATCCGTTTAAAAGTGTTTATTTCTTAAATATTAATGAAATAATAATTATATAATAAAGACGACCTCTGTGGTGCAGTGGATGAATGCCCGCCTGAGACGCAGAAGGTTGCGAACTCGATTCCCACCGTGGTAGAAATATTTGCATGATCTGAAAATATTTGACTAGGGTCTGAATATTTTCTATATATGTATGTATTTACAAAAAAAATATAAGTAGTATATCTGTCACGCAATTCCTATAACACAAGCTCTGCTTACTTTGGGGGTAGAACATGATCTGTGAAAATGTCCAGCATTATTATTAATATTTATATACCTGATAAATTAACAAAACCTTAAACACATAGTCCTAAGATTCCCTGTGTCGTAGGTATCAGGAACTACGAGTCGCTCAGGACATTTTCATATGAACACTGAAAAAATGTTTACTTTGAATCTAGTGGTACCAGTTAGATGTCTGATGAACCGATTATTGTAAAATATGATTGTGACAATCCTGCTAGCAGCGTAGGCGAAAACACGAAGCGAGGATGTACTGGAGGCTGTGCCACGGTACAGAAATTAGACGATAATATATTTGAAGAGTGATTTTCCATGTTCAGAAAGTTTTTAATATTATAAAATCCTACTACTATTATAAACGCGAAAGTTTGTGAGGATGGATGTTTGTCATGTGTCACGCAAAAACTACTAAACGGATTTTGATGAAACTTTACAGTAATATAGCTTATGTATCAGAATATATACACATATGCTACTTTTTATCGCAGTGAGTAGATTTTCTGAGGATGTCAACCATGGGGAAGACAGTCGTGAGCGTTTTTTGTCACAAACGGTTTAGAATATAAAGATAAATTGATTAGTTTTTAAACTAAAACATCTTGAACTAATAAGCTGCCGCTAATGGTAATATTACGTAACTGCTAAGTATTCAGGTCTCCTCTTCATTGTAACGAGTCACACCACAGAACTCGTAAAGAATTCATAAATTAAATTACAATGCAAACACACATTCAATAATATCTACTATTATTATTTATATCACATTATCCTGACAGGCGATACAAAAGGAACACACGGATTGGATTTTCTGAAATTGCACATTTTTGGTTCGATAACAGTTTTGTAATTTTTGTGTAGAAACGACTTGAATGCGAACGAGTATTTAACTAATTACTTTAGAAATTCTATCAATTTCATTATTTGGTATCCGAGTTCGTCACCTAATACTCAGGTAGCAATCGAGTATCCTTAGTAGACCCGCGATTATTGTTTAAAGATACGCCCACAATTCATATTGAAGGCAGTTTTTGCTGCCCAAAGAACTTACGCTACTAGACAAGTGCTCTTCGATAAACAAGGTGGCCAACTGCTCTTTCTTCGAAGCAATACTGTAAATTTTTTGAGATCGTCTAGTCAAGACCTTTTAGGTACCCGACCCATATCAATGTGATTGGAAGAAAAAATATTACGTGTGAGATATTATGGGTGGCCATATTTAATTTTTGATGCTTTGATTACCCTATATCATTTTCAGGATCACGACGTATCCAAGGATACTTTATTCATTACGAGATTATAAAGAACCACACACATACATAGATACATTTATAACATAAATCTTTCTGAGCCAGGCAAAAATATTACAATCGATTGTTGTAGTTTTCAGGCCACCGAAAGACTAGGCAAGCTACGCCATGATCGCTTAAAAAAATGTTATACCTGAATGTTCTAAGAGGAAAACATTTAAAATTATTGGCGCATTCTGAATCCTTTCACCAAAGCAAAAGCAGGATAAATTAGTCTCAAACAGCGGCAGAGCGCGAGATTTTATGAGCGATACGTTTGCTATTCGTTTTTCGGTGATCATTTGTCTAGACAGTATGAGGTTTGGCCCACATTGTTGTATGAGTTGTATGACATGATTTATCACGAGAATTTAAAGAATGAAATTAATTAAATTCTTGAAATGGATGAAAGGATGAAACTGATGCTCTCTAATAATATTTATTGCTTTCATTATTTCAAGATTATCAATTGAATAGTTTTTTCTACTGTATGTTATGATTGGTACACTACAGTTTCTTAAGTAAGTATACGTTAAAAGATTATACGTTTTATTTTTTGCACAAACAATGAAAAGGATTACCTTTTCTTTTCATTTTTTTTTCAAATCTATTTTTTGTGGTCTGTGTATAACCATTAGGAGATGGAAGGTACTTAAATCTTAAACAATATCAGCAAAATTGTTGGGCACATATTTCTGAAAAGGCTGTGCCAAAAATTATTTAGTTCAGTATGTGTTAGATATGTTAGCCACCATCGGCTAGTTCCATAAATCCCCTGCGAGGGGAATTTCTGGATAAAAAGTAAAGAAATCCCCAGTCCAGTACTTATAGGGGAAGCAAAAGGGTTTTCTGGACACGCGTTTATAATAAACGCGTTTGTGAAGATGGATGTTTGTTACTCTTTCACGCAAAAACTACTGAAATTTTATAGTAATTCCTTTACGGTGCAAGCTGTACGACTATGGAACGCCTTACCTCTTTCTATTAGAACATCAAAATCTCACGCTATATTTAAAGTTATGGTATACAACCATTTCCTTTCCATGTCTCAGAGTTGCTAGTTAATCGTTACATATTTATTATCTCACATTATTATTATTTGTATGTATATTATATAGGATATGTAAATATGATATTTATTATTATTAATATTATATTTTAATATAGGTTTACTTGTACCGTCTTTTGATTCCATTTTATCCTGTCCATGCAAAGGTTGTTTGGAAGAGGTCGCTTTAAACGATAAGACCGCCCATTGTACCACTTATATATTTTTTTATAATTTTCCTGAACGGTTCTGGAGAACTATATGACCAGTCCGTTGCCACCTCAACTTATATAACATCTAAAATATCCCGCAGAAAACAACATAAAATAATAATGAAAAAAAAATTCAATTTAATCAAACCCGTTTACAACGTCCATGGTCGCGACAAATCCAATTTCAGTATTTTTATGATCTGACAGAACGGAGACATCATTCGATGGGATCCAATCTAACTTTGTTGAGGCAACGTTCAGTACTTAAACATGTCGCAGGCAAAGTTGAATGAATATGAAACTTCTTAAATTACCAGCATATAAATAGGAAAGCGGGTCTCCCGCTTAAAGAACTGATGACATCTTAAAGGTTGCGGGAAGTCGGTTGATGGAATGGCCCATGGCACTGTTTGGAGAAGGCCTTTGTCTAGCAGTGGACTTCTTGATTATGATTCCGATTATAGATTTTGATCTATTTGGAAGTCTATGAACATAGACAAGAAAATGTTATCTAAAAGTTTTTCGTTTTGAATTTAGTGAATTTAAATTTTGTGAATAAGCTTTGTTCATAAACCGAAATATCTATAACTAATGATATAATTAAATGTCCGTAATAGTTTCTTGCTTTTTAGATAAATTTATAGTTAATAATTGGTTTGGAAAAAGAGAAAGAAAGAAAGGAAATACCTGAGTTTCTTCCTCCAAGATTCCGTGCCGATGATTTGATGAGGGAAGAAGGCGCTGATACACGCAATGATGAACCAGAAAGGTTTTACGCGGCATTAGAATGATTTTCTTAAATTTGCTGCTTTTCCGTGTTCGGGCTCAACTTACGCGACCAGTTAAAGAGTAAACGACAAAGAGGACGTTTCTACTTCAGTCCTAGATGATTTTGGGGAGGTCACAAAAAGGTGATAGAAAATTGAGGGAGGGACTTTTAAAATGTAGATACTAGGACAGACATCGTTTGGTAGTTGCAAAATAATAGTACATTTGTACCGATAGTAACTGGCACATACTGCAGATTATGACTTGTTTAAAATGTTTGATAAAATATCTGTTGGACGGGACGTCTCATGAGAACACTAATTATTTATCTAGCTTTGAAATTACGTGAATTTGACAAAATAATTAAAACGTCTGTAAGTTGTCATGTATTTTAGTGTTGAGAGGAGTTAATTCCTTAAGTCTGTAAGTTTATATATCTACAAAATACAAAACATCGATAAATCAGAGGTGAACCTTTGACAAATTTTATAAAAAAATACTCTGTGTTTTGTTTAAATATGTCTATAGTCATTAACTATCCTACTTTTCATATTTATACTTTGTTATTCTCGTATCTTCGAGATACAATCAAAACTTTTGGTTCGTCTCAATCAAACTTTTTTAAATGTTGCTCTCCCCTACCAAATGTTATATTTCCTCCTCCCACCCTCAGGGAGGTAATAATTCCGGTTTTCTATCGTTTTTGTTATAAATTCGTAAGGTATTATTGTGCTCGTGAAAAAGTTTGATTGGTAGAACGAATAAACAGGATTGGATGATAGAATTTGGGTGTCATTTTTGACTATTCAAAGTTTTATGCCATTTTTTTTTTTGATTAGTTTGCGTTGCTTGTATAAAAAAGACATTACATTAAATTATAGGAGTAGTTAATATACATTTTAATTGTTTTATGAAAGTGGCTTCATTACTACACTACCTTACCAAAACCTACCTACCTACCTAGACATTCAATGCCTTGAATGTCTAGGTAGGTAGGTAATCTACCTTTGGAAGAGACTAGCCACACACAAAACAGGGAATCCTAGTATGCCCCCGTACTAGGATTCCAGTAAACATTACTTAACCTAGTAATTATGTTATCAGATGTTAAATTATCTTTAATTAAAATAAACGGAATATTATTATCATTATTATAAGTGTAGTGATCCTACAGATCAATATTTTTTTTATTAAAAAGGGGTTTGCGAGCTTTTTGCGGTTTACGATTTGTTCTATGGCTATTGTCAGTCTATTTACTTTAACTGGTCTGTGGTACAAATAAATAATAAAACATAATTTCAAAACTACCCCTAGGAGATGTGCAATAAAGTTCTGAAATTTCTATGGAAAACAAATATTCCCTGGTTTGTTACACTCAAAAGTAGGTGGTTTATCAACATAACACGCGGGCGAAGCCGCGGACAGAAGCTAGTTAAGTATAAAACTAATATAGTTGGACTTCTGATGAGATAAGTAGCCACAAATTGGTCAGCATAAAACGCCGCAGACCTGGTGAAGGTAAGTAGCGCGCTGATCTTCCGTCCTCTCCCAATACCAGTAGTAGATAGCTTCTATATAAAACAAAGAGTTTTATAACAAGGTACTTTTATATAAGCTCATATAATAATTTGAGCAGGTTAGTCTTAACTATTCAAACTGAAAATTAGAGCTTTATTTTTATCGAAATTATAGCCATAATCTCATCTGATTTTAAGTGATGAAGATTGCCAAACATGGCGCACGAATGTCAAGAATTAAAATTATCGTGGTTTGGTATCATTTTAGAACGTCAAAACGTCAGCAGGAGAATAGTAAAGTACGTGGTATAGTCGTAATAATATTCTAAAAAGATGATACCTATTCACTCCTACATTGAAAAGATCTGGATTATATTTTTTAGGAAAGACAGACGATGGTAATGTGTTCCATTCCATTCTCATTAAAACCTAAGAATGCTGATTTTTTTATGATGTTTTCAAGCAAATTGGAAAGTACAATTCAATATTATAATGACAGAGACATTAATAATTTCAATAAACAGTAAACCTGAATTACCATTCCAAAAGGCGCTACATAATTTTACTTTTAATGCCGTTTAAAAATAAATTGCAAAATACAAATTACCGATTCCAGCATCAATATTGCATTCTCGCAATAATCGTCAGTTTGTAGCCTAAATGACCTTAAGAATCCGGTTCAATATACAAGACACAAGCGAAAAACATACCACGCCAATATTCGATTAGATCTTACAGGAAATGGAAATAATATTTCGACGAACGATCCCTTAGTAAAGGAATTTGGTATAGGACACTACAACCAGGTCTAGCTAGGTCACCATGGTTCGATGGTTCGGATATGGCCAGGTCTGACATCGTCACGTTGATGAGGCTCCGATCAGGACACATTCCACTGAATAGCTTTGTATATTTATTGGGTAAAACCAGTTCACCAAACTGCACGGAGTGTGACGTGGTAGAAAATGCGTATCATATTCTAGTGGAGTGTGTCAGGAACGAAGTAGAAATAAGTACATTTGTCAATCAATATGGTTGTGATTTATATATAATTGGCAAATGTAATGAAATTTTGGCTTTCCCTGTATCAGAACAAGCAAAAATAAAATAAAAAAAATTGTTAAACTAGGTATTAAACGTAGGTAGTAAAATTAATGTAAGCGTCATTTTGAGGGCGACATAATCAATTATGATTATACCCTCTTTAATAAATAAAGATTAAAAAAAACTTACAGGAAATGAAAATAGAAAATTGGCTATTTGATAATCTACGGCCTACATTTTGGGTTCAGGAGCTCCATACTGCGGACCATCTTCATTTCACCAAAATTCGTTTCGTATTTTGTCTAAGTAAATGTTGATACCACGCTATCTACTTGATATCTATACAAAAAACAACAAAACAAACACGCTCACGACTGTCTTCCCCATGCTGAACATCCTCAGATACATACTCAGTGAGTAGATCTTTGAGGATACCAAGTAGGGGGTAGTCCAAACATTACATTTGGTACATGCCCGCGTTTTGCAAGGAGTAAGCAATCCACGTGACAGGTTGCAAGCCCATCGCCGCTCATTGGAACACTAACTGTTGGCACAAGCCTTCGAATTTTTGGTTCTAGGGCATGCCGGTTTCCTCACGATGTTTTCTTTCACCGTTTTGAGCACGTGTTAATGCGCACATAAATTTTTCGAGTGGAAAAATTCATTGGTGCACGACCGGGTTCGAACCCACGACCTCCGGATCAGAAGTCAGGGTATCGCCCACTAGGCCAACACGGCCTATCTATATCGTCTACATAAATACCAATTGACGTATAACTTTTTGAAATCGATTATCTTCCACATCAGTCTGCGAGTTTGTTCAATTATATTCTAAACTGCCTACACGCTTCCACTTATAACTTAACGCCCCCTATAAAGGTAATGTCCTCCGTGAATTATAATTATTGCCTGTTTAATGTATGTCTTCTTTGGTTAAGCATTGGGTGTCCCTATTTTTAGTTGTCAAACGGCCCTTACGAATGGCCGACCCGCTGTGATGTTATTGGGAAAAAATATATTTTCTTGTAATATTGCATAGCGTCGCGTCGCGTCGATGCGTTTTCAATTTTTGGTTGCTTGAGAGAAAACAGTTTAAGTATTTATTTCTTTGACTTTGCAAGCGTACTTTATTCAATTGTTATGGAGTTACGACTTATTCCGGCTCAAAGGAATTTGTTGGACCTGCGCAAATAAAAGTACAAAATCTTACTAATATAATAAACGCGAAAGTTTGTGAGGATGGATGTTTGTTACTCTTTCACGCAAAAACTATTGAACGGATTTTGATGAAACTTGACAGTAGTATAGATTAAACATCAAAATACATTGGTTACTTTTTATCCGGGTACCACGCGGGCAAAGCCGTGGGCATAAACTAGTAATCAATAAAACAAACTACAGATTCAAAAACCAGTGTCGAATTGACACATTTGCTTTTGAAATTACAATCCGATTGACGGGCTATCACGGCTGAATGAACCATCCGCGTTCGACCAGAAAAAATATTCAAAAATTTTTGCAAACCTTATTTCTACATTTTCTTAAACCGTCGCGAGATTCTATCATGATGAGATAGAAGCTATAATCGCTTACAATGTTGTGTATTCGAGCAAAGTTAGGTTGGTTTTGGAAATCGAGTTGGTAGCGATACCCATTCGATCGGAAAGATCGAATCTTTTAAAAATTCCGACGAAACAAGTAACTAATGTTTTGGACAAACAAAAACAACGTTTAGTGGTCAAAAAGATAAGGATAAAACTATTTAAAGAGTGATAAATGATGCGGTGGCTTAGTGGGAAGCTGACCCCCCACCTGGAGTCTGAACTAGAGGTGAGAGTACGAGACCCACTAAGTCTACTGGGAATTAATTTCCAGGCAAATATTGGAACCACGAAGTCTTAATATCTATCTCGATTACCATTAGTCCCGAACTAGCAGCTTTACAAGATCTTCTCTTCCCCATACAAGTAAACTGTGGAATGAGATTCCTTCTGAGGTTTTTCGACTGAAATATAAAGTGACAAGCTTAAAAAAAAACAGAGTAGTAGCTTCAGCAAAACCCCAGGTGTTGCAGATGGTTATAGGCGACGGTAACCGCTACTGTTTTTATAGTAGTTTTATAGTATACAACTACTATAAAAACAGAAACAAACAATAAAATAAATCTACATCATATTAAACTAGGAAAAGATGACGGTTTTCTAATAGTCACCGACTGCACCCAAAAGGCTGACGACATTACCTCGTTGAATAGCAATGCTAATTTTCTGACCAGGGTAAGCGCATTGGTTATTATTTTCGTCCATCAGCCTCTTCGAGATTCCCCTGAAAAGGACTAACGCATCAGTCACCCACGGACCTAAGGTTTCCACCATAAAAGGCAGAACTTTTATTTCAAAAAAAATACATTATACGAGTTAGATTTTTTTTATTCTCTTTTTTCGATTTTCGACGAGATCAGTTCTATCGTACCCTCGTAGACTACATAAAACATTTTCTTGGTTAAGCTCGTATATGGACCGGTAGTGCATCAAGGTGCCTCGAGACACGGATCATAAGACTATATATATTCATGACCATAGCCACAGAATAATTAATAGTTAAACCTTACTTCTCGTACAAAAGTCAACATCACAATAAAACTACGTCATAGGACATGCTCGAGCGAGATATACGTGACGACAACATCGAGATTCCTACAATCATTTCCAACCATCAGGTGCTGGACCACAGAACAACATATAGTTTGTATACAACCAACCACAGATTAAATCTTAGTTAGTAGGACATAGAAAAGGTGAACAGTTTCTAGGGAAGTTGGAAGGTTCATTCACTTCTGAGAAGGTTGACCTTACGAAGAACATTGATGTGTTATCAATATTGTTTTCGAGGAAAGGGTTTAAGCATGGGGTCTATACAGCAATATATTTTAAGTTTCCATTTGAAAAAAAATTTAATGCATGCTCAAAAATCTGAAAAAATCGTGGTTGGTATGTCCTAGACCCAATAATTCGAAGGTATGCGCCATCGGTAAGTGGGCGGCGACTAGCTAGGTACGCAAGCATGATCAAATATAAACTTTTGGACTTGTTTCTGACTACCTACTTGGTCAAAGAGATCTATCATTTGTCTGTTGTTTTTCTTTAAAGTTACAAAACAAATACTTCATAGGACAGTTAAGATGATCAGAATATTTATAATCTTTGAATTATCATAATATGCTGGAAATTCCGAGACAATTTTGGGCAAGAAGTGGGCCCCTAATGATGACTGAGATGTCGGGACGATCCTGACTCCCTTAAAAAGGATTAGCCTCTAATAGCTCAGGATCGAAAAGAATGGAGAGGAGATAGGCAGGCCTTTGCCCAACGTTGGTAAGGCACCAAATACCCAAGGCTTTGTAGTTGAAATCCTTGTGAAGAGCTCGTCCGGGCGGCACTACCACCATACCTATTTTTGCCACCAAGCAGTAATTCTCGCATTGTGTTCAAGTTTGAAGGATACGGGCGTCGGTGAATTTACAGGCTGACTTTCCTCCGTTAAGTCTCAGGGTCGGCAACGCGCGAGTGATACTTCTTATGCTACAAGCGTCCATAGGTTACTGTAACCGCTTACCAACAGATGGGCCATCTGGCCATTTGCCATTTTATATGTATTAAAAAAGGTTTAATTTTGCATTTTGCAGCAATCGAAAATTTTGGGTTCGATTGGCACCAAACTAAAGCAAATTAATGCAATATTAATGAAGGATCATCAAAAAAATAAGCAGAGTTTGTTGCCTGATTCTTCGAGGCTTGGTCGCGCGCGAGGAATCGGCGTAATTTAACTTTTAAATTTTAAATTCACTTTTTTTTAGTTGACGTTTCTATATGATCCTTGTGATTTCAATTAATAAAAACCTATTGACTTTGACTTTGCATTGACCCGGTCAATGGTCTGTTCTCCAGCACAATCCCCTTCCTTTAAACCAGTTCTATAAGTTAAACAACAGCAACATATCAAACCCTAATCAATTCAGAATGCACAATGCCCACAAACTAATATCTACTGGACATACATAGACAAAGAACGGCGAACACTATGGCCTTAGACCACAGAGTATGCTGCTACCACAGAGTATATGCTACTACTGGAATCAACATATTCATATTTATTAATACTTTGGAATCACAAAGAACACTTAGTCACGTCAATTCAAAAGAGTATAAAAAATAGAAAATTTCAAAGATAGTTCGATAGATAGATAGTTGCAGCTGTATAGGGGCTTTGTCAAATCAAGGTCGGTCTAGATAACAAAATAATTAAGTTACTTTATATTAATAAGCGGCCGTAAAGCCTTGTCAATAAATAAATGACATAAATGTAAGTAGGTACAAATAATTACACGCAGACTAAGAAATGTCATGACCAGTGTCATGACAGAGGAAGGAAGGTAATGATGGCTTTAAATTCCCTTTTACCACAGACGTCAAAATCACGTGTACATGCTTTGAGGTAATAGGTTTGTTTGTATGTTAGAATTTTTCTAAAAAAAACGGCATTTTGAGTGGAAATAGGGTTTTCACTATTTCAACTCAAAAACTTAAATATACATATTGGGCCTGATAATAATAATAATGCTGGACATTTTCTCAAAGCATCATCTAGCCCCATACTAAGCATAGCTTGTTTTATGGGAACTACATGACATAATATTTTTTATTTGTAAAGACATACATATTATACATAGAAAAAACCCAGACCAGAGACAAATATTTGCAGATACAAACATTTGTCCCGCAGTGGGGATCGAACCCGCAACCTTCTGCGTCTCAGGCGGCCCTTCGCCCACTGCGCCACAGAGGTCGTCAGATGGAAAGCTGTTCTTCATCTATTAACATCTGCAACACCTTGTACGAGAAGGATATTTTTTTTGCAGCGGGTCTTTTTATAGTTTACGAACTACAAAAGTTTTTGTCGATTCCATTACCCATACATCAGTTGCAATATTAATATGTTACTTCTCTCCCGAGCCCTGCGTGGGTGATTCCAAGGAATTGCAGGCAAAGTCGCGCGCAAGCAATAACTCGTCTCACGAACAACATCTATCTTAATCTATGTATTGATAAAGAGCTGGTAGGGAATGATTCAAAGGTATATGTTTTGAAGTGACAATATTTTTTTCAACACACATACATAGTCCTGACTCCACACTAGGATTCACCGTGTTTTAGGTATCAGGACCTATGACTACCGTGGTACAACAGCAAACCTGGATAAAATGTTTGCTAGCATTCGTCCCGCAACGGGGATCCCTTGCAAAGCAGCCACCTACCCACTACGCCATCGAGGTTGTCAGTTACAATGGTATAATCTTTAATTTGCAACAGTTGTAAATTCAATAGCCGTGTTGGCTATCGGACGTTTCCTCGAATAGTTCAACCACGATCGACCTATAAATCTATTCTCATGACACATAACTGCATTTATTAGTAAATTAAAATGCTTAAGAGTAATCATTGAGGCGGATATAGAACATAATACAGTGAACGATTTTGGTATGAACACTTTCAAGTAATGGTAATCACAAAAACGAAATCACCTTCTACTCAAATTGAGAAACAGTCAATGACAAATTGTAAGTAAAACTTTTTAAACCTTTTAAACATTAAAGCTCTTGTTCGTACTCAAAGAAACAAAATTAATGACTTATTATAGAAATTAAGCAATAAAACAACCGGTAAGGTCGTATAATCTATTAACACTCGAACCGGTGGCTTGGGTCCAAACGACCACGTATAGATTTTAAATTTATATCCATTTATTGGAAACCATTATGTATCTACTGTCTCGTAAAAGAATGGCACCCTTATTGACCAGAGCACAAGACACAATTTTATAATTATTCTCAAAAACATAATAATTGTCAACAAATTTAAACCGACAACTTTAATGTGTTTTTGTAACGCGTTTATGTTCAATTTTCGATTCTTAGATTGTAACAATAAGGTGCACAAGAGTTTTTTAAATATGGTAGGTACGGTTGGTAAAAAAATGCTCAGGTATTCCTTATGCGTGGAGGGTCCGCAATAAATAAATATCCACGCGGTTTGACAAATGAGTGAACACTGTCTCTCTGTTGCGGCCCCTGTGAAGCAGTACTCAGAACTTGTATCGTTTTGTTGTCGCATTTTAAATTTAGAATCCTACTACTATTATAAACGCGAAAGTTTGTGAGGATGGATGTTTCTTACTCTTTCACACAAAAACTACTGAACGGATATTGATAAAACTTTACAGTAATATAGCTTATACATCAGAATAAAACATAGGCTACTTTTTATCCGGTTGTCACGCGGGCGAAGCCGTGGGCAGAAGCTAGTATTATATAAATAGACAATTATAAAACTTTGTGCATAACTTTGAAAACATCATCTGGAAAAGGGTTAAATTATTGTACAAATATTATTTAAAAATGAAACAATCAATATTTTACTATTCTTCTAATATTGTATTCAAAAGTTTGGATATTTGATGCTTAATATTTTTGAACCGATTTATATGAAATTATGATAATAGGTATGATGAGACGTAAAAAAACACAAAGGCACCTTTTTAATAAAAGTACCACGCGGGCAGAGGCTAGTCAATATTGATATAATTGTATCGAAGATATGATTTATCCACTTTATTTAATATTTACCTACAACATTTAATAGAAAAAACACAACCAAATTCTAAAGTCCAAAAATCAATACTTTTAAGACGAATATTCAAATTAATTATACTTCCAATCCCATTACAAGCTGTGACAGCAAAAACATATCAAATAGAAACACGAACTGAATTCATATCGGTCGATTAATACTCATGTCATTCCCAGAAGTTGAAATGAGACATAAATTTTCATAAAATATACTTTATTTCATAATCGGAAGATCTAAAGTGTGGTCGTGTACATTGTTTTAGATTTAAAGATTTCGTTTTCGTGATGTTTCGTCTCGAGGTTTACATGAAATTGGTGGGGTTACCTTACTTTTTGTAATGAAAAACAAAAAACAAACACGCTCACGACTGTATTACCCATGACAGACTTCCTCAGATACATAATCAGTGAGTAGATCTTCTAGGATACCAAGTAGGGGTTACCTACTTTATATCTTAAAAAATCTACTCCGAGGCACGTTCAATACATTTGGCACATGCCCGTGTTTTGTAAGTAGTTAGACTTACAAAACACGAGCACACATCGATCACATAAAACCTCATTGCAATCACATAAGACGTTTCAAAGCTAAAATTAAATGGCAACAGACAAACAACCAAACACACTCACGAGAAACGCGCTCGTGACGTCACGTGAAAAACAAAAGATTTTAATCCACAGAACATAAAAATAACCAATCTAAACAACTGAAGCCAATGCAATCACAATCAAGATTAGCGAATTGCGTACAATAATGAAAATAATGACAACAGACAGACCACAGCGCATTCGATTACTAAGACTACCTATCTAATTATATGCCGGGGATGCGGCAAGAAGATTGCTCCAACGCCGAAATCACTATAATTGTGCTACTGGTCTTACTCATTCCGGTGGCGTCATCTCTCTCCCTTTCACTCTTATTTGTGTCTATATATCCATCTCTATCTAGGTTTAGAGTTATATTTTGCGAATCCTCAAATAGAACATCTTATGAGTATATGTTGATATCTCAAAAATCTATCCTTTGAATACTAAGTATGGTTTAGATTTGTTTGGATTGAGTCGAGGTTTGTGATGGAAAATGTTAAAAGTAAATATCAATTGCATTGTTGCAATTTCATAAATTAATAGGAATGCAACTTTTGAAATCAATCAAAGGCATGGAAATGTAAAAGATTGTTTCAATTTCGATCCAATTTCACTGAATTTATTAGTAATTTCTTGATATTTTTTTGCGTTTCTGCTATATTTGTTGTTTGGTATTAAGATCTATTTTGTTCTATTTAGTTACAAAATGAATAATAAAGCTGAATAAGTATTATAAATTTATTATCAAAAATAATGATACAACTACTTAGGACAGTGTAAACAAAAAATACAGATGAAACAGTCTAGCTATCTAAGACCGTTGCAAATGATCTATAGATAGCACAACAGCAACTGATGTATACAATATATTTAATGGTTCAAAAGTGCACAGAATAACAGCGAAATTGCCATGAATAAAAAAAATGTTGCCAACTGCACTTCCAATCCATCTGATTGGTCATTGGTCTTACATCAAAGGTGCCGCCATCGATTGCCGACTCGATCGTAATTACGTCGTTATGGAAACATTCGATTCGTTTCGGGAATCGATTTTATTGTGGCGAAGTGCTACTGTTTGTTGGTTTGTTTGTATCATAAGAATTATTTAATAAACATCTTGTATAATAATACCATAAGCTTAGAGATAATTTCACGTTTGATTTCCAAAGGTGAAATTATCTTTAAACTAATCTACTACAGATTTTAAACGTAAGACGCTGAAGTCTTTTTAAGATTTTTTTAATTGGCCTAAATTGGTATTGAATGCAAAATTTGTATACAACTAAATATTTTAAGCACTATTATATACAATCAGAAGGTTTCTTTAACCAAAGACCATTTTTATAGTATTATGAAAATACCAACCTCGGCGGATCGTATACTAAATCTTATACGAAATCTTTACTGTTTTTTTTTTAGTTCAAAAGACAGAACTAATTTCTAATAAATGATAAATTAGTTCTGCTTAGAATAATGCTTGGAATAATTACCTTGTTATGACTAATTAAAAAAAGTACTCTTAATTATGAGGGTGTAAAAACACTCAAAACCCAAATAACCAGAAAAACCGTCCTTTCTCAGAATATCTATCTTAATTGCATCTGTGTACATGTTTTAGTAAAACGACTATCAAACAGTAGCAGGCATGGTGGTGAAACCACCGCGGGCAGATAGATGGCGCTAGTCGGTACAATTTACAAATTAAAGAGTGCGTGCGGCGCCGGCGCAGGTTGAGTATTCTGGAAGGCGGGATCATACTGAAATATACTTGGCACATTTCTACTACCAAGAAGATGAAATGAGGGTAGTTGCGGCTACTGCCTTTATTTCTCGACGATAGCTCCGTATACTCCAGTCATCCCGTGACCACGGCTGTTGCAATACAGTCGAAACGTCAGGAATATAATAAAAAAGGTAAACGCGATAAAGACCCGTTAAACTTATAATTATGTTATCTAATCGCGAAAGTTTGAAAAGTACTAGTATCACTATGCTTAGTATTTCTGACACGTGGAATACGGACTACTTGTAATGTGTCAAAATTAAATAATGTTTGGAAGACCTGTCACCTCAAAGAACTAACGAATGTTATATAACTTTAACTTTAAAAAAAACGCAATAAGTTTGTATCTGTGAATGTCCAATAGAAAACAGAGGTGAGCGTATTTTTTTCAATTAACGAGTTTATTGGCGTTAATTTTTAGAAATCTTGTGATAAATTCTCGCAGCCACTTCCATGGCAGAATAAGACCTCATCTCGAAATTGAACTTTTATGGTCGCTGACTGCATTATTACGAGAATTGCTCACAATATTGATTTTACCGGCTCGACTCAAACAAAATTAATTGTTTATTGTCATGTTTATGGAAGATGATTAATATACGTCCGATGTGAGTTTAAATTGAAACATGTAAATGGGATGATGGTAAGAATTAACCTTCCAATTATAGATAGCGGTTCAATTAACTGTTTATAACGCGAAATATTTTTTTTTTTAATATTCATTTATTCGTACAACTATGTACAAGTAGGTATATACAAAAAATACAGATGAAACAGCTAGCTATCTACGACCGTTGCAAACGATCTATAGATAGCTCAACTGATCCAGATCACTACCAGACGGAAGCGTTCCCAAAATACTGACCGCATTGCCACGCTGAATGGCAATGCTAATGCGTCGCTTCGACCTGTCGCTCTGAAATTATTTTTAAAACGCGTAGGGCCCCGGTTTACCACGGACCCAGAATCCCAACTCTCAATCTCAGTATCAACATATGTCCCGATGAAATATAATGTTCTGCATATTTTCGTTCCAGATCTGAGTGTTATGGTACTCGTAGTTTCTGATACGATACAGGGAATCCTTGTATGGGGTCAGGACTCATCTATATGTCTATTGGCTGTTTCTTTATTTATTTTAAACAATTCATGTAACGGCGCTACGCAACGTTCAATTCAAAATACAACAACACAATTCTCGATCCAGGAATCGAACCACACACGAAGCCAAATCGCACTCAAAATATCAAAAGAAATTTCATCGGAATTCATCAAAGACCCAAAGACAGAGATTTATAACACAAACAGCGTTATATGAAGCTAGTATTAGTTTTGATTCCGCGTACTGTATGCCTTCTATAATTTATAATGCTTGGATTCTCGCTCCGTATACGAAATTGTATGACTCGTAATCTATGATTGAAAACTTACTGAAAAAAAAATACATTGAGGAGAATCTTTTGTGACGCAGAAGGTTGCGGGTTCAATTCCCGCCGCAGGACAAATGTTTGTATGATGTGGAATTATTTGTCTCTGGTCTGAGTGTTTTCATGTATAGTATGTATTTCCAAAAAAAAATGTATGCAAGTAGTATATCAGTCATGTAGTTCCCATAACACAAGATCTGTTTATTTTGGGGCTAGATGATGCTGTGTAAAAATGTCCAGCATTATTTTAAATACCTAAGTCCATTTTGAAGATCTTTATGTAGTTTCTTATATAGCAATAAATTATTTTTAATTAGTGTTCCAATAAGCGATGGCCAATAAGGTCTTGCTTGCAATCTGTCAAATGGAAACTACTTACAAAAATTGGCATGTGCCAATGTAATGCCTCTGACTTCGTCCTACTTGGTATCATCACTGATAATACATCTAAGGATGTCTTTAATGGGGAATAAAGTCGTGAGCGTGTTTGTTTTAGTTTATTTTGACTATAAGACGATTTATAGATTCTAGAGAGACTCTGAGTTTAGGCATTCGTAGGTCTATGACGAGTTAAATATGTTGGCATTTAAAAATGTGGTCCATGGTCCAAAATATTCTGTTACTGTTTTTGCGTGTACTGTTTTTGCGAAATCGTGCTGTTTTCGGCTTACATCGGGCATCGAATTAAAAATCATAATAGGAATAATCTTTTTAGGTTATTTTTGTACCTGCTGATCTTCACAAAAATTGTGACCTCTCTCAAAGAATACAAAAAAACGTAACAATCCACTTGTATCAATCGATATTGACCTACGATTTTATGGTATCAATAGCAGTGTCAACCTTTTTTTCCAAAAGATTTTATAAAAACCATTGTATTCGGGCTTTTGTGTTTTGGGATTTCGATTTAAGAGGATTACGTTCGGATTGGCTCATAGTGAAGTTTGTTTGAGACGAAATCTTTGATACCGTTGTGTTTTGGATTTGTGTTTTTTTTTCAATCTATCTGGTACTTGATAGATTTTAAAAAGTTTATAGAGGTCTTGTCGGAAGTTAATAATGATAAAATGTAAAGTCAAGTGGTGAAACTTGACGGTAAATTCTCTAAAAATATGAGGATTGTAATAAAAAAAGCCTTAATGTTTTACAGCAAAACAAATCTTGTTTAAATTGCATTATTATCCAGATTCAAGAAAATTCACTTGCCGAAAAGACTTTGATAACATTTTATCAAACATATGTCACGGCCACCATCGGCCCCCGACCCACCGCGTCCCATCGGCCATTCACGCTATAACTTCGTTTACGCTTTCGTTTTCACTGACTTTTTTATTTTTGCTCGACTCGTGATGTTAAATAGCCGTAGCGTGATCCTCAAAAATTGGGCTAACAAATGCAAAAATATTTTTTTAAATCACACTGGTAGTACCATAGATAAGCGCGTTCAAACATAAAATACAAACAAAAACTTCAGCTTTATTAAAAGTATAGATATAGATTTGACGAATTTGTGAAAAAAAATGTCCTTAAAATTTTAAATACTCGAAGAATGAAAGGATTAAAATTTAACTCAAGGTTCACTTCCCACTAGCCACCCAATCATCATAAAGGGTGACATTGAAAAGATTCAAAAATATAAAACCTTGAAAACCAATCCCATTGTACATCCATTTTTACCATTAAAGCGATGAAACACTTGCAAACCAATTCGGTATGAACCTATAGAACGGTTTTATTCCTCAACTAACATAACACATTCACTTCACAGCTCATAAACCTCATTTATACCATATAAATAGAGTTCTAAATGGTCTGAACGTTTCATTAATGACGATTCGTCAAAGTTTGTCGTTGAAAAGATTGTAAGGGCGGATTGGTTCCATTGCAGCCTATCGTTACAGACAACCTGGACTTTATTTCTATAGAATACGGCCGAGATTCCGTTTTGCCATTTGCAAAAGGTATATATGGTGGAGTGAAAGAGTGTCGTATCTCTAGCATTTCTTTATCAATCATGTAGACAGACAAAAAACGTCTGCACATCGAACTGAGAGTCACTTACATTAATGACGTCGCCGCCTGGAGCACATCATCTGGAAAAGCGTCAAAGAAGAACTGAATAAAAGATGGAATACTTCCGTTATACAAAATACCGTCAAAGCTCTTTTTATAAATAACTCATATCATCTTTATATGAGTGATTTTATATGCAAAATATGCAGTATTATTTCAAAAACAAAAGTTGTTAATATAAGTATATTAATGTAATGAAATGATGAGCAAAAATCTTGGAAACATTTTCTTTAACATCAATAGCCTGTATAAGTCTTCCATTGGGTGGACGCCTTCCTAACACTACGTCATCCAGTTTGTAGTTTGAAGTCACTTCTGACTGAGACATATAAAATAAAATATGACTATAGCTTTGTACTATCTTAAAACAGTAACAATTGTCCTTTTTTAATAACGTCAATCATATAATATAATGATATGTTTTTCAGGTTAAACTTGAGTGCGAGTTTTTGTGCCTTATCTGTTTTTGTTACTCTTTTCCAATCGTCATTTGTGCCTGCCTATTAGCCGGGTGGATCATTTGCCGATTGTTTCGCGATGAACCGACTGTAGGGCGAGAAAAAGAGGTATTGTTTCTTGTTTTTGCTCTATCGACCAAATGAGTTTTTTTTCCATCATTCGAAACGAAACGTTGAAGGAAAACAGCCAATATTTATTTGTGACCATATTGTTGAAGAGTTAGTATGTAAAAGTCCAAGTCTTCTTGGTGGTATAAGGAATAAGCCCGTATTTACATAATTATCATTATCGGTAGCTTGTTCTAACCCACTGCTGAGCATTCTTCCTCATCTAACGCCACTCTAATTAAAGTTCTGATCCCTTTGGCATCCAGGTCTTACTGTACGGTAAAAGTTTCCCGAGCGTCCCCTAGATAAGAATATAGATTTTATTCAGTAACCAGTAATGTTTAATAATGTAATTGGTCAACAATCTAGGCTCGTCAATATTTCGTCCAATGTTCTTCCATTCGACATCCATAAATCACGTCCATCAGTTCTGAGATCGCATTCAAGCCGCGTCTAATCCTGTCATGGCCGGGAATCGAACTGGCTATTGTTTCGTCAATGACAGATATCTCAATACGATGCTTTATGGGAGCCAATCAGTATTGTCAGCTTTGAGTTGGATTGGGAATTGAATGGATATATTAAGGGGAGATCGGGTAATTCGCATCATCGAAGTTTTATTTGAAATTTGTTGTGAGCATTTTATTTTAATAACGACTTTTGTTGATACTGGTGTTGATAAATGCAGTGTGTTAGAAACTTTTTTATTACCATCTGCTTCAAAAAATAATAAATTTCAAGATTTGTATTTCCTTATATAGAAAACATTAGATTTCTGTTACATGTTTATAATAAACAAACTCTCAATAGTCACAGACATATTACTGACCTCACACTAAGATTCCCTGTATCGTAGGTATTATGAATGAGTGCCATGGTCCCACAACTACCATAACACATATTAAACACTTGTTTTAGCGGTAATCGAACCCGTCTTACAACTCAGTGGGATATTCGTCCACCGCGCCTTGAGGTCGAGCATTTATCGCGCAAAAAAAAATCCCGAATGGTCATGGCCAATTTTACCCAACTTACCCTGCTAAACCTCCACCTACTTATAAGGCCGGAACACAATGGATGCAGCGATATTTTATTGTCAATGTTAAATAAGTCATTATTTTGATTGAACGCCGTGTATCGTATATTTTTTGTCGCTCAAACTCGTTCAAAATCGATTGAAGTGGACGACACACCATATTGAGACATCATTTCGAAACCTCCTTCCACAAATCATATAGGGTTTTAAATCGTACAAAATATTTTAAAATAGACCTTTCGGTATTTTGAGAAATGGGCGTTCAAAATTGCATAGAATCGATACAAATTGACTTAAATTCTCAGCGGTATTGAGGTTAAGATGTGAAATATGCAAACGCATTTGTACGAGTCAAGGGATTAGGGATGTATCGAATTTTATAGAGATAAAACGAACGCTGACCAGTTGGTCAGAATTCGCAGTTCATGCGGAGAAGTTCTTTATTCATCGTTTTTGTCCACGTTGTTTTCCGTTACTAAGATTTTATTTCTAAGGTTTTATTCATCCGTTATCATCATAATCACTAACCTGCTCAAGTGCACCACAAAACAATTGGACATAGGCCTCCCCCAAAGGTGTTACTGCGGCCTTGAGCCCCCTTCATGCACTGAATTCCCACTAATCGAATTATCTGATTGAATAACTAACTAGATATATATTAAGTAATTTGACAAATACTTAAAATCCATCTTACATTACATCTTTACAATTTCATCGGTCCATTTGACAGCCTTTCTACAAATCGTTTCCATTCGAGCATTCTTATTTCCTAGGTCCTAGTTTCTTAGCCCGTACGCCAGTCCAAAGTTATAAATAGCTAAAAATAAAGTTTTTAACACTAATGACGTCATACAATTGAATAGCTTAAAATATCTTCGTCAACTCTCAAAAGAATTGATTAATAGTCCAGGCGGACAGTAGCGACTTTTTATTAAGTTTTTTGTAACGTCCGGTCCGTAGAGAGAGATCCATTTATCAAGAGATTTTATTCGATCTTACTATATCGTCGATATGTCAGAATCGATATTTTTATTTTGCTACTGGTTTTGATGAATAATCCTCGTGGAATTTGATGCTGACAGCTCATAACCTTTTTATAGTTTATTTTAGTATCACATGATTAATTTCTCGTATTTGTTTTTTGTATTTAACTATTTTCTTTGCCCTTACATCCTTCCTTCCAATCTATATACTTATACAAAACTATTGCACAACTCACTGACTGACTGACAATTAACTTATCACATCCTAAACCTATGTTAGTTTAATTTATTTATTTCACTTTAAATTATGTAAAGTCCTAGAGACCTGTATTTCTGCAGCCAAGCAGTAATACTTGCATTGCTGCGTTCCGGTTTGAAGGGTACCAGTGAAATTACAGGAACACGATACTTTTCAACCGTTAATAGGGTCAGCAACGCGCGATTGATAGGCGTCTATAGGTTACGGTAACAAGTGGGCCGTATGCTTGATTGCCAATTTAGTT
Source organism: Perizoma affinitatum (assembly GCA_961405105.1). Classification (NCBI taxonomy): domain Eukaryota; kingdom Metazoa; phylum Arthropoda; class Insecta; order Lepidoptera; family Geometridae; genus Perizoma; species Perizoma affinitatum. The sequence goes on along the minus strand of OY560208.1, from coordinate 1,446,947 downwards.
TTATAAAAAAATGTGTTATGGGAACTAAATGACTGATATACTACTTATATACTTTTTTTTGTTAATATATTATACATAGAACACACCCAGACCCGAGACAAACGTTACAAACATTTGTCCCGCAGTGGGAATCGAACCCGCAACCTTTTGCGTCTCAGGCGAGCCTTCGCCCACTGCGCCACAGAGGTCGTCTACCCAAGGCATCGCTCGCTTAGTCCTGGGTAAAACGAAGACTGTATTATGTCAAGTCAAACTAATAATATTTCCAATATCAGTCACATCAGTTCAGCGGTTACGAAGATTAGAAACAAACTTAACAATCCAGTTACAGTTAGTTAGTCCAGTATCATGAAAGTAAAACCGTGAACAGGCGCTAGTTTAAATTGATTCATAGATAAGTTAATACTTACTAGATTTTAAATGAGACAAATTAAAATGTTGCTGAAGGTCACAAGACAGCAAAGTCTTGGCAAAAACGAACAGATTGGAAAACGTTATTAAAATTATCGTGTTTGGTATAATTTTAGAATATTATTACGAATATACTACGTACTTTACTATTCTCCACTTCCCGTCTCACGACCGTCGAGCGTGGTCGCAGACGGTGCTCATGAGAAAGGACCTCTAAACGGTCAACGAAACGTCAGCAGGAGAATAGAAAAGTACGTGGTATAGTCGTAATAATATTCTAAAAAGATTGTAACACTTTCAAAGTCCATATTCTTAGTTGAAACACTCAAAAAAGTAAACAAACGCCTTAAAGACCAATTACTGAAACCTAACACGATCCGATGACTAATATTGTCTTCTGATCCAATGCATCAATGTTGTACTTCCGAGGGAGATAAAAATGATTAGTCTCGCCTACCAGATCAAGATTACGTATTGGGTATAGATAGATCGGTATAAGCTGATTTGTGTAGCCACTGCCTTAGGAAATACAGGTTGTTCTATTATGAAATCCTACTACTATTATAAACGCGAAAGTTTGTGAGGATGGATTGTTGTTTCATATCTCTTATGAAACTTTAAAGGATAATATTCACGATTTCATGAGAAAAGTGCATACTGATTGGTTATACTGTTTCACATTCCATCATTGATTACATTACCCGCAGTACCAATCTACCTAAATTAAAAAGATATGCGTGAAAGACATAAACTTTTCACACATTTAATTGTCCTTATCCCACATTACGTGGGTTCGGCACAACATGTTTTCTTCTTCCACTCTCCTCTCAGTACTCACTCCTTTCTTAACCATGTCATCCTTCACACAATCCATCCATCTTTTCTTTGGTCTACCTCTGCTTTTATTTCCATCCACATTCATATTTAACACTCTTCTCGTAATGTGACATTCTTCCCTCATCAAAACGTGCTAACTTTTCCGTCAAAGGTGCTACTTTCAAACTTCCCCTGATATAACACATTGATAAAAAATTTCGTCACCAGTGCGGCAAAAATGAGAATCACCCTGTGAATCTACCACACCGCGCGCAAGATTGAAATCCCGCGATACTGTCCACTTGATAGATAATCTTCGGGATCGAACAGCGTTCGACGGATTCTCTGCCACTCATTTATAAGAAGCCACATCGACACGTATTTTATTTTTTGTCGGACTTAGATTGGGTCGATGACATTATGGTTAAAGACTCCACTAGACCAATTTAATAATTAATCTCACTCTTTTTACAACACACAAACTTTGACGTTTCTGAGATCGGAACTAGAAATTTCTGATATCGAAACTAGATCGGTACTTAAGTGTTGCATTGATACATAGTACATCAGTTCAGACATGACGCAACAAACAAACGGACAGACAAAGTCAATCTTTACGTTCAGACAGAGGCGAATGAAAACACAGATGAAACTCCTAGCAAGAACTGCATTGAAACGAACCCGTAATCTTGAAATAGACGTTCACTGACAATACCATTAATTTCTACTTTCAAAATATTGACTCACAGAATAGTCCTTCATATTAATATTACTTTATAACGAAAACAAAGTTTGTTTTAAATGTTTTGTAGGCACAGCTAACTGAAAATGTTTGACTGTATGTATAAACATTTATTATTTCACTACCCGGATAAAAAGGTAGCCATAATGTATTAGTCCAAGTCAGGAACTAAATCTGTTCCAAATTTCAACTAAATCGGTTTAGCTGTTAATATAAAAGCGATATTATAATTGTATGGTTCCTATGGTGGTCGTGTACTGAAACTCCTTTTCTTGTTCTAGTGGACTGTATTGGTTATACGATGCTTAAAGTTAGGTACATTGATATTGACTCGATTCTGATTTACAGTGAAATTGGCCCTACTTATATTGGAAAAAATGTTGTTACCTTAGGTGCTAACGCAACAAGCGCGTGTACCTTGACTAATTTTTTCTAAATGTTAGTATGCTACTTTGTCCGTCACAATAATATTATTTTATTGTTTTTTTTTATTTTAACTTGTATGTAATATATAAAAGTTGTGACGAGTGAAGCAGAAGGCGAAAGCTACAACGATCATTATTAGCAATTGGCGCGACAGCGCATTCATCTATAGATTTATGGCATTCAATCTTATTTATTGCCTTTAGAAATTATTTATGCAGTGGAACAGACGATTTCAGGAATCAATGTATTTTGGAAACCGCAGATTTACAGTTCCTAGATAAGTTGTGATCTTTGATGCGTAATATTTTGGTGTGTTAAGTCATTGATGCTATATCCTGGGAGTCAAATTAAAAGATTGCATTAGATATTTCTAAACTGAAATGCGCTTCGTAACGTGGACGTCGGACATCAAGTAGGCAAATTAAAGTGGGACTGAGCGGGTCAGGTTTGCCTCGTGTATAAAGTCTATCGCGGACTGGGCGAGACGGGAAACAGCCACACGGGAGACCACGCTGAAGAAGAAGAAACGTACAGGATGTTAATACGAAAGACTGACTAACAGGAGCACTTAAAAGAAGGAAGTGTGGAAGGAAGGAAGGGCCTCAGGGTCATGAAACGACACTTGCCAAGTCTGACTAAAAGCTCAATTTAAGTAGGTGATTTTTTGTCTTCCAAACGGGACCCTATAACTGTATCTAATTATAATCTTATAAGTGCAGGAACTAAGGGTCTGCACTGACATCTCGTATTAAAAAAATAAAATAAAATAATGCTGGACATTTTTCACACAGCATCATCTAGCCCCAAAGTAAGCAGAGCTTGTGTTATGGGAACTACATGACTGATATACTACGTATATACGTTTTTTTTTTGTATAAACATACATATTTTACATAGAAAACACCCAGATTCTGAGACAAATATTGCATATGCAAAAATTTGTCCCGCGGTAGGAATCGAACCCGCAACCTTTTGCGTCTAAGGCGGACCTTCTCCCACTGCCCCACAGATGTCGTCGAAGTGTATGTGCACTATAATTATGATTCTTATTCTAGAAGGCTGAGCCTAGACTTTTTGTGTCCAAGACTGTGGCCACCCGGTATAGAAAATCTTGGAGTAAATCATAATTAAATTATGAATATATAACATTGTATATTATTGCAACATCAGTAATGTAATACAAATTGACGATTGAATGTAACAACGTCTAGAGCAATCGACAACCGCCCACGTGATTTTGACAGCAACTTTATAAAATACAGTCATGCACAAAATAGGTTTATGTAATTATTTTGAATTTAATTTCATTAATAACACGATACCCTGACTTCTGATCCGGAGGTCGTGGATTCGAACCGTGTACAAATGGATTTTTCTACTCGAAATAATTATGTGCGCATTAACACGTGCTCAAAACGGTGAAGGAAAACATCGTGAGGAAACCGGCATGCCCTAGAACCAAAAATTCGAAGGCATGTGCCAACTTTTAGTGTTCCAATTAGCGGCGATGGGCTTGCAACCTGTCACGTGGAATGCTTACTACTTGCAAAACGCGGGCATGTAGCAAATATAATGTTTGGACGTGCGTCTGACTACCCTCTACTTGGTATCCTCAAAGATCTACTCACTGAGTATGTATCTGAGGATGTCCACCATGGGGAATACAGTCGTGATCGTGTTTGTTTTTTTTTTGTTTTGTTTTTAATAACACAAATGAAACTAAATCAATGGGTACCATGCTCACGACTGGTATTCCCCATCAAGTACCTAATCTTCTCACGACCTCTGTGGCGCAGTGGGCGAAGGCCCGCTAGAGACGCAGAAGGTTGCGGGTTCGATTCCCGCCGCGGGACTAATGTTTGAATCTGCGAATATGTCTAAGTGTTTACTATGTATGTTATGTATGTATTTACAAAAAAATGTATATAAGTAGTATATCAGTCTTGTAGTTCCCATAACACAAGCTCTGCTTAGTTTGGGGCTAGATGATGCTGTGTGGAAGATGTCCAGCATTATTTATTTATATTTAATTATGAGGTAATTTTATTGAAGTAAAAAATAACAGTAATAATGATTGGCATTCTCAGGTCTATGCTAAGTACGCAGAAAAGTGATGATACACAGTAGGGTTACTCAGAGGCATGTGCAATAATTATATTTGGCACAAACCCAAATTGAATCATTATTAATTCAATTTTGTTTTTAAATTAAAACTGTTACCAGTAAAAGCAAGGCTTTACATTCCTAGGGTCAGATTTATATATTTTGTGACTATGTATGTTTTCAAAAGTTATGATACAAGTTAAAAGTTAGTTACAAGGTAATACAATTTTATAAAATCAGCATCTATAATTTTTTTAAAAGAAACATCTTTACTTTCCTGAGAAAACATGAAAAGGTACGTTTCTCCAAGTATTAAGAACCATATTTAAAAAAACACTTTTTATTTCATTAACCATGTATCTTTGGTGTATCAATTAGATATTTATTTCATTAAAAAAACCCATTAAACCTCAGAGGCAAGTCTCTTCAATGTTACCAGGTCAATAAATCATAATTAGCATTGAACCCTTCAGCGGGTGCCAATACGTAATCCGTCGGCCACTGCCCATTCACGGGCGATCGGCCTCTGACTCTGAGAGCTATATTTTACCGATGACAATGTAGGGCTAAAATGACGCTCAGGAGCTTAAAGCCTTTATTTATTTATTTACACCTCCGCACAAAAAATGTAGTGCTAGGAGGACTTAATGCTAAAGCATTTTCTACCAGTCATCCTGGGCGTGTAAAAAATTGGTTTGGCGTGTCCAGTATGACATATAACATAAAATAATATATATGAAATATAATTGTAATATAATATATATTTATAAAAAAGAACTTAAATATCGATTGGTAATGGCATCAGATGGTGTAGAAGAGACAAAGTAATCAATTGATTAACTTCCCAAGAAAGTTTTTTGGACCGATTTTTTAAATGATTCCATTAAATTAAACGTAAGTGTCGATTTCTTCTGCTTCGGCATCAAAGTCCCTTCTTTGGTCTGAGTGTTGAGATACTATGGTATTCGTATTTCCTGATACCCACGTTCCAGAGATCCTAGTGTGGAGTATGATATAGGAACGTATTTATATATAAAATATTAAATAAATACCCGATACTCCCAATTTATATCGTATTGGTGAACTATGCTCTGTTAAGACATTTAAACTTGTAATAGTTCTTAAAAAAAAAACACGCTCACGACTGTCTTCCCCATGGTGGACATCCTCAGATACATACTCAATGATTAGACCTTTGAGGATACCAAGTAGGGGGTAGTCAGAGGCACCTCCAAACATTACATTTGGTATATGCCCGCGTTTTGCAACGTCACAGGTTGCAAAACGCGGGCAGGTTGCAAGCCCATCGCCGCTTATCGGAACACTAACTTTTGGCACATGCCTTCGAATTTTGGGTTCTAGGGTATGTTTTCCTTCACCGTTTTGAGCACGTGTTAATGCGCACATAAACTTTATATAGTATCATCCACCAGGCCAACACGGCTTTCTATAGTTCTTAAATATAAAAAACTATTTGTTAATAACGTGTCTCTTTTCTATCAAATTTATATAATTCTACTAAAAATATTTGCTCCTTCCAGTTTTTATACATCTTATCTTTGTATTTGTTTTTGTATTATATAATTTAATTGAAAGTAAACAGTTTGGCAAACTACCAAAGCTACCAAAAATTTTATAACATAAAAATCAAAAGCGCCATTCTAGACACCTCAATTGAATGCCTTTTCTTTTCTTTTTTATTGGCACAACACTTTTGCATGCGATGATACGTGGGAGGTAGCCGTTATTGTCACAATATTCTTCGAAAATAACTGATTTTGATTTAGATTGCTCTAAGGAAGATGAATATCGGTATTCTCATTATACTTGCTATTATTTGTAAGGACTCAAACAGTCGAATCGATCTTACAAATTTATATGAACATTGTATTTGCATTTGATTACCTATTTTTTAACGGAGCAGATGTTAAACTTAACTAAGTAAAACTACTTTTGAAAATCATTCAATTAAACAACATAAAATTTGTAATATACAATTATTGACTACTAGCTTTTGCCCACGGTTTTATCCGAATAGTATCCGTGTTTGTAGTTTTCTTCAATTTAACATGAATGACAGTGTCTCAATCCCAAAAAGCTGTAAGTTCTGTAAAGACTCACAGTTTTTTTCCATATTTGACCTCGGCCGAATCAGTCGCTGCCGGCCCTAAGTAATGCCCTCAATGGATGAGATGGCGCTAGGGCATCAGAGCTTAATAAATTAGTTGATTTATAATCATTTAGGCGACATGGGTGGCGAGATCAAAGACGGACATAAAGACGGTGACGTTGTTCTCAGCCGTTATCAACATAAACTACTAATATGACACTGCATGGTGATAAGTTTTATAAAGTAACTACTACAATTTTTAGACACAGCATTTTCAAGAAAGTGAGATTTGAGTGAGTTGCAAAATGTAGCAATTTTTGATGTGAATTTTGTAAACGCTATAATAAAACGATGGTAGGTAGATATTTACTTAGATATTTTATTCAAGATTTGTCAGACCTGAATATACGTTTGCTATAAGAGCTTGTTTGTTTGTTACCTCCGATTTATTTATCATTTATTTATCTTCGAGATGGCCTATCCGTTTGTTAAGTGTTTTTAAAAACCGTTTTGTGTATTTTCAGGACACACAAAACTAGAAAACTAAAAAACCACACGATACTAGAAAACGCTGCAATACTTGAAGGAAAATACATTATTAATTATAAAAACGGTATTTTACACGTACCGCACTATCGGTGAAGGCACCGACTAAGTTTCGACTCATTCCGAGAGTCTTCATCAGGGTGAGTGATCGCGATGCTCTTACAATGAATAATCAAATTCACGATAGTTTTTGGGGTAAATACAGTGTTGGTTTAAAAAAAATCCTTATAATTCTAACTTAACTAAGTTGAGTTGAACAAAATGCAACAGTTACAAAGTTACGTAGTCCAGAGCCCACACTGTGTCATAGGAATCAGAAACTACGAGTACCATATTACCACAACACACAGACCCGGAACAAATATCTGCAGAACATGTAAACATTTTTATTGTCCTGATACGGAGTTTCTTATAAAAACTTTCGGTACAAAACTATTAAACTATTCCACTACAATAAAAAAAAATGTTAACCAGTGGCACATGCTTTTGGTTTTCTGGTTGCGATGTTTTCCCTCATTGTTTTGCTGCACGTTTTGAGCTCATAACTTTTTCGGTGTTCGAACCCACGACCTTTAGATTGCATGTTTGGTAGCCACTATAGTTGGGGGTTCCCAAGTTACGGTACTGCCGACATTCTAAAACCACCACGGTCCTAATATTAGTATCTACTAATTTGATTGGGATTCGAGAAACATAAATAAGTGGTCTTTATAAGTTATTTGACATCTTGATTTATGATCGAGTAAATCGAAAACAAATAGTAGCTCCGTTGGACACAATCCAAATGCACCAAACAGCATTCTTAAAGGGTATCCTATTATTAGCGGGTGAATGGAGATTTAAACGGCTAATTATCTGGGATGTTCGCAAACAAACACGCTCACGACTGTATTCCCCATAATCGACATCCTCAGATACATAGTGAGTATAATTATCTTTGATTACACGTAGGTGGTAGTCAGAGGAACGGCCAAACATCATATTTGGTACATCTTGGTAAGCATTCCACGTGACAGATTGCAAGCCTATCGCCGTTTATTGGAACTCTAGTAGAGGGTAGATGGCTTCAAATTTCTGGTTCTAGGACATAGTTCTCTCACAATGGTGAAGGAAAACCTTCACCATTTCGAGTACGTGTTAATGCGCATATATTATTTTTAATAGAAAAATTCATTAGACCGACCACGATCTCGGGATTGAAAGTCGGGGTGCCGCCCACTAAGCCAACAGGGCTAGGTAAAATTATGTACTCCTAGTATATTTCTAAGCTCAAACAAATTGACCATGTAACGATAGACAAAAAAAATAGATATATATATATAATATAGATATATTCATCTTTCTTACCGTCACACAAATCAGTATTCCAATAAAAACCCATGGAAGGTTATATAGAATCTAACTCAGAAAATCAAAAACGATAATTCCAATAGCAGCAAGTCCAGCCAGCCTAACCCGTGTCTTAATTTGTACTTGTCGTTGCCAGCAAAATAAATAATGTTACTATAAAGTTGTAAAACAATGAGCTGTTACAGCTGTATACTGACAAGCGGATTGCTATACGTGGAAGAAGAACACGACATTGTATAGAATCGGCTAAGATAAATTCTACGTTTTATTTTACGAACAAATTAAATGTTTGGTTAAAAAAAAAATTAAAACTAAATAAATATATTCCACTATCCACCTCCTGGCTCCATCATCAGACCGTTACCAAGCCCAATCTATTGGACTCGTCAAACGATTAGTCCAAACTCGAGGGGTTTACTAGTAGCCACTAAGAGTTCCACTATCCAACTCCTGGCTCCATCATCAGAACAGCTCAAAGATATCAAATCATAGTATCGTTATCAGAACTACGTATATATACAAAGTTTGTAGAACTAGAAAATTGAAATACAAAAGTAAATTGACTTCCAAGATCTTTGACGATATCATGTAGGGGGTAAATAGAGGAACGTCAAAACTTTAATTTGTACCTTTTTAGAATATTATTACGACTATACGACGTACTTTACTATTCTCCTGCTGACGTTTTTTTGACTGTTTAGAGGTCCTTCCTCATAAGCACTCTCGACGATAGTCTTAATAATATTCTAAAATGATACCAAACCACGATAAGTTTAAAACATTGATTAATTTGTACCTTTAAATGGCTCCGTTTTGCATTCCACGTGACAGATTGTTAGACCATCGTCGCTCATTGGAACACTAACTGCAGGCAAATGCTTGCTAATTATTGATCCGGAGGGCAATTAGCCTGCTGAGACGCCAGATTTCCGCACAGCGATAAATAAATAAATAATAATAATATTTATTTTAGCGATAAATAAATCGTTTATATTCATCAATGCGGACAGGACCTTTTCCTGGTACAGTTTTTTTTACCAGTATGAATCTGTACTGTATCTTCTCCTCAATATACAAAAAGTTTTAAAAGTTATCCCTTTTTTATGGATATATGAAAATAATACTGAGAATAAACAAGTCTTGTCTAAACCTGCATATAGCTATGGGCACACACAGCGGCAACTTTGACACTAACAGAAAAATCTAAAATCGTAAAGCACCCGCGCGGCTTGGGCCCAGTATCGAATTGCGATTGCCGAGCGTATGTTAATGCCTCTGCTTCAAACGCACCTGTCTGGAGAAGGCTTTATTGCAACATAGTAGTCTAAATATATAAAATCTTTGCATGTCTGACTCACTGACTGAAATGAGTTTCTTGTTCGACTGGCAGCACGCTATATCTGAATGAAAGATCATAAAAAAAAAAACAACCTGATCGTTGCGTGATTCGTCTAGGCTTGGAAAGAATCGACGTAATCACATTAAAATTTTAAATTCACTTAGTTTTTGAGATGGTATTTATTGTTAATTATTTTTCTTACAAGGTTTCATTTATTGAAGTTAGAAGGGTCATAATTTATATGAGTTCAAGAAAATACTCCTTAGGATTAAAAAGATCTCTGAGAAAAAAATATACTATTTCAGATCTTAAGTATTATTCATTGTAAAAACGGGATTTTTCACGTACCGCACTATCGGTGAAGGCACCGACTAAGTTTCGACTCATTTCGATAGTCTTTATCAGGGTGAGTGATCGCTACACTTTCCCTTCGCGTCGCTTCGTACACAGTGCACAGTGAAGACTCTCGGAATGAGTCGCCAATAGTGCGGTACGTGAAAAATCCCGTTTTTACAATGAATAATCAAATTCACGATAGTTTTTGGAACTTAATTCATATGTTTGGGGTATCCACCATATTTGTAGATCTCTTATTATCCAAAGATTGTGTGGAAAAACGACCAGACCGCCATTGTATCGTTATAAATATTTAATTTATCGTGTGAAAAAAGTATTTTCATTCATTCACTCTCGAGGTTGCAGCGGTCGGATGCCATTCCTATCGATTAAACCCATCGCAAGCAAAGTCACGTGCTTTCTACTAGCATGCAAAATGATGAAGTGTGGATAGCATACATAATTTAATGTCTTAAAATAAAATTTCAGACGGAAAACAATCGCAGATGAGGAGTTTCTCTAGCGACTCAAAATTGGACGACGTTTAGGGTGAAATCTTCGCTCATGACCGTGGGTCGTGACATCTTATTTAAGGATAAAAAACCGATAAAATTGAAGTCTTACAAAAAAAATATGCTTAAATTCCGATCAATGTCAAAAAACGGGTCTGGGTGTTTTCTAATTAAGTATGTAATTACAAAAAAAGTATTTAAGTAGTATATCAATCATGTAGTTCCCATAATACAAGCTCTGCTTAGTTTGGGGCTAGATGATGCTGTGTGAAAAATGTCCAGCATTTATTTATTTTTTATTATTTATTTATTTTTAAATGCAACAAAGTAAAGAAAACAATAATTTAGTGACAGAAATTAATTGCCTACATCATGCAATAAACACGCACTTATTTAAATTAGGTAAGAATAAACAGATTCTTTCATGCAAAAAATTGAAAATTCTCACAATCTAATGACTTGTAGAGATGATAGCTACCAAAGATCCATTATAGAGGACGGTCTTATCGATTACAAATTCTATAGTAACGTAAAGAGTCTATAGTAACATCCATTCTTCAACTAGAAAAGAGCAGATGATATTTGACGACCTCTGTGGCGCAGTGGGCGAAGGCCCGCCTGTGATGCAAAAGGTTGCTTGTTCGATTCCCGCTGCGGGACAAATGTTTGTAATGTTTGTCTCGGGTCTAGATGTTTTCTATGTATAATATGTATGTATTTACAAAAAAAAAACGTACTTATGTATTTTATCAGTCATGTAGTTCCCATAACACAAGCTCTGCTTAGTTTGGGGCTAGATGATGCTGTGTGAAAAATGTCCAGCATTATTTATTATCTTCGAACGACTGAACAGGTTTTCTTGAATCACAGCTAACTTTCTATTAAATCAATCTACAACCTCCCTCTATTTACGTCGGCAGTTCAAAAACCAAGAATGAATCAAGATGCATTTAACAATTCCTATTGCAAGTCTCTTCGAAACTGTTTATTGCCTTGAAACCACAATTTTTCCTGTGATAATCTTGCATTCATCATCGCACACAACGATTTGTATCTACGAGATGAAAGGTGACCGTAGCTTGTTGTGTTTCTGCTTAGAATATTAATTTATCTTATATTGGTCTTGTAGAATGCCAGATTTAATGTTCTACCATACATAAATAATAAATAAATAAATAATGCTGGACATTTTTCACACAGCATCATCTAGCCCCAAACTAAGCAGAGCTTGTATTATGGGAACTACACGACTGAAATACAACTTATATACTTTTTTTTTGTAAATACATACATATTATACATAGAAAACACCCAGACCCGAGACAAACATTACAACCTTCTGCGTCTCAGGCGGGCCTTCGCCCACTGCGCCACAGAGGACGTCAAACATGCAAGGAACAGCGTGAAATCTAGTTTTATTCCAAAAACTATAGTGAATTTGATTATTTTGTAAAAATGTAGTCAGTGAAGGCACCGACTAAGTTTCGACTCATTCCGAGAGTCTTCATCGGGGTGAGTGATCGCGTAGCGTCGTCCACTGACATCTATTTACCTATATGAATTGTGTTCTTTATTATTTGTTTTAGTTCTTAAGTTCATAATTTGTAAGTGATGATTTGAATAAATTATTATCTATGTATTTATTCAAAGAGAAAGCAGAAGATTTTTTATAAGCACCTTGTGAAGAACTCTACCACCGTAGTTATTTTTGCCGCCAAGCTCGTATTAATGAGCTGCAGTTTGAAGGCCATGGGTGCCGTTGAAATTACACATGAGACTTTCATTCGTTACGTCTCAGGGTTGCCAACGACCTAGTGATGTCTCTGGTGATGCAAGCGTCCATAGGTTACGGTAACCGCTTACCAACATGGGCAGTTTGCCAGTTCGTCACTTTAGTTGAATAAAACTGAGTAAACATTTCAGCCTAGATGGGGAACGTACCCTCGTGATCTCTCCTTGGTACAGGCGCGCAGTACCGCTATGCCATCGAGTCTAGCACCCGCTTGGTTGATCTTGCCATCTCGCCGTACCAAGATGTGAGGTGGCTTCTGCCCACGGCTTTGCCCGCGTAGTTAAAACAAACACGCTCACGACTGTCTTCCACATGGTGGACATCCTCAGATACATACTCAGTGAGTAGATCTTTGAGGATACCAAGTAGGGGGTAGTTAGGTTGCAAGCCCATCGCCGCTTATTGGAACACTAACTGTAGGCACATGCTTTCGAATTTTTGTTTCTAGGGCATGCCGGTTTCCTCACGATGTTTTCCTTCACCGTTTGGAGTACGTGTTAATGCGCACATAAATATTTCGAGTGGAAAAATCCATTGGTGCACGACTGGGTTCAAACCCACGACCTCCGGATCAGAAGTCAAGGTATCGCTCACTAGGCCAACACGGTTAAAAAGTAACCTATTTGTTATTCTGATTTATTAGCTATATTACTGTAAAGTTTCATCAAAATCCGTTCAGTAGTTTTTGCGTGAAAGAGTAACAAACATCCATCCTCACAAACTTTCGCGTTTATAATACCAGTAGAATACCACTGCATCGCATTGCCATAAATTCTGTCATCTTCGAGTAAATCAAGTTATTCAAATATCGATTTCTTGGAACCCGAAACCGCCATATGATATTTTAACACGTACAAACAATAAAACTCATGTGTAAGAACGCCGTCGCGTCTGTCCGTCCGCTTAAACTCATAACTTCTATATTTATGTCTCACTCAGCTCCCGTGGACCCTGAGATCGGGTTCCGTTCAAGTTTATGTTTTCGATGGTCTGATATATGAACGGTCCATGGAAGTTGAAACCAATAAGTTGAAAATATTTTTATAATAATAAAATAAGATTATTTATGATGTGTTATTTTAATATACGACCTCTGTGGCGCAGTGGGCGAATGCTCGCCTGAGACGCAGAAGGTTGTGGGTTCGATTCCCGCCGCCCGACAAATGTTTGTATCTGCGAATATTTGTCTCGGGTCTGGGTGTTTTCTATGTATAATATGTATTAAAAAAAACATTTATTCATACAACTATGTACAAGTAGGTATATACAAAAAATACAGATGAAACAGCTAGCTATCTAAAGACCGTTGCAAACGATCTATATATAGCTCAACTGATCCAGATCACTACCAGGCGGAAGCGTTCCCAAAATACTGGCCGCATTGCCACGCTGAATGGCAATGCTAATGCGTTGACCCAGATAAGAGCCAGCTCTCTTGTCACGCGTCGCTTCGACCAGTCGCCCTGAAAGAATTTTGAAAACGCGAAGGGCCCCGGTTCCCCACGGACCCAGAGTCTCAACAATTAAAAAAAAATTATATTAGTAGTATATCAGTCATGTATTTCCCATAATACAAGCTCTGCTTAGTTTGGGGCTAGATGATGCTGTGTGAAAAATGGCCAGCCTTATTTATTACTAGCTTCTGCGCACGGCTTCGCCCGCGTGCTACCCGAATAAAAAGTAACCTATGTGTTATTCTGATGTATAAGCTATATTACTGTAAAGTTTCATCAAAATTCGTTCAGTAGGTTTTGCGTGAAAGATTAACAAACATCCATCCGCACAAACTTTCGCGTTTATAATATTAGTAGGATAGGATTTATGAAACTACTCCTATTTTTGCATAGAAAAGCATTGGCGTAAACGTCAGTGGACGACTAATCCCAAAGTGTTCTCCCGAGGTAGCCTCTGTTGGCCGTCCAAATATCTCGTACAAGAAACTGGTACCTACTCACAAATATATATATTTTATTTACCCACTTAGTCATGAGCCCATAATTTAACGGACACCGTTTCTGTCTGCCGAGACGACCAAACGACCATTACTTCTTTGAAAAGATAAACCTGAGCCAATTATGGTACAGGAGCGGCGTTTCCAAAAATCTCCTATAAATGTATATTTTTATCTGCAATCAGACTGAAGTAAACGTGCTTGATGTTATCAAACTAATTTACAAACTTAACCCGTTCAATATATGTATCTCCTTCCCTTAGAAACACTTTATTTGACTACAGAATAGAGACTATGTTCAAAAATGTAAAGTTTGGTAGATGCATTAAAATTGTTGGTTTTAACCAAAATTGTTAGTCACGAATGTGACGGTCAATGTCTTTACGGGTTACATGGTCGTATTATAAGTTGACACGCTATTAGATTCTGATATTTACCTGTTTTTGAACAGGTGGTTGAGAAAATAATGTATGGGAATTTGCGACTACCATATATTTCATAGAATACTATTACTATTGCTAAGTGACGCGTATTGGGAAAGACCTATGTCCAGCAGTGGACTAATGTGGATTGATGATGATGATAATGATTATTTCGGAATGGTTCATGCTAATAATATTTGTTTTTTTTAATACTAAAATGGCAATAAGCAAACATCCCACCTGTTGGTAAGCGGTTACGGTAGTGTAGGGACGCTTGCAGCAGAATGGGGTTGCCAGCTCTAAGATACTGAAAAACCTCCACATTTCACTGCTTAATTTTAATTACCCACATTGTAAGGAACCTGTATCTGTGTTTGGGGTAAGATATTGTTTGTTACCATATTTTGTCTTTCTTATTATAGGTTCAAAGCTTCATTATCAGCGACGTTAGGATCCAGTTTATGAGTATACTTTAAGAGGTTTTTTGTTTGTTTGTCTGTTAACACGTATCTCCGAAACGGCTAATCGGATTGCAATGCAGTTTTGTTCAATCGATTTGTATGTCTTCAATGATTGTTTATAGGTTTATTGTCAATAGTCATTAGGGAGAGCTGCAATAGAAATATACATTTGTTTTTTTAAACCATTTATTTTAAGTAAATTTTATCGGGCACTTCGGTAGAAAATTTAACCATTATTAACCATTATTGTATTGTTTTGAAATTAATTTATATCAAGCTCTTTTCTATTGAATTCTCTTTTCTAGCCTACAAAGTAAAAAAACAATGTTTACTCAATAATTCAAACGAATGCCAAATTCAAACAAAACCAACAATTTATTCGACTCGACACAAACAATATAAAAATTATTTAATGTAGAAAACTTTCGAATAATTCGTACCATCCGATCAAAGGGGAAACAATTATGAAACATTTAAAAAAATAAAACAAAAAAGTAATGCCCAAACAAACGAATAGGAATTCTTTCCCATTCGGGTTGAATTTTTTTCTTAGGGTGGCTTAAACCACAGATAATATAACATTTTACTTGCAGTATAGACACTCGTATAACCTGCCAGTTATGGTAGCTCGATTTTGCGATAACATGAATCGAGAGGAAGACATTCCTTGAAATCAAAAACAATTTCAATGTTTTTCGATGGGCGGACGCAGAACTTCGCAAAATTACTTACGTCAAATGCCCATTAAAAATGACTGGATCACAATAGGGCTAGATCCCAAAATATCTGAATAACAAAACTACTAAATCGCAAATTGTAACAAAACGGATAGATATACGAACGACCTGAACAAAAAGAATGCTTCGTATTCTGTTTTCCTGATCTACATTCTAGCAACAAAAAAAACTGGTGTCAGTTTGTCTCTACTGTTGCTTTCTTCAACCCTTTATTCTGTGCTCAACCCTTTAAAATTAAAGGAAAAACGGTAACAATACATAGATTTTTCAAGCCATATTTAGACAGAGAGTTAAATAATGCCTATTTATAATACTGGATTATCAAGGGATACAATTAGATGGACTCATATTTAATCTGTGGTCAAACTACAAGGAATTTATTTCCCTGTGAAAATTAAAATGTTTGTTGTGTATTTCATAACTCCAGAGGCCCGTGCTATATCAGCAGAATTAGGTATTTATGTTTTTGAAATTTAATACCAAACAAATAAACACGCTCACAACTGTCTTCCCCATGGTGGACATCCTCAGATACATACTCAGTGAGTAGATCTTTGAGGATACAAAGTAGGTGGTAGTCAGAGGCACGTCCAAACATTACATTTGGTACATGCCCGCGTTTTGTAAGTTAGCATTCCACGTAACAGGATGCAAGCCCAACACCGCTTATTGGAACACTAAATGTGGGCACATGCCTTTGAATTTTTCATTCTAGTGCATGCCGGTTTCCTCACGATGTTTTCCTTCGTTTGAGCACGTGTTAATACGCACATACATTTTTCGAGTTGAAAAATCCATTATTATATCCCGGTATAAGACCGGGTTCGTACCCACGATCTCAGGATCAGAAGTCGGGGTATCGCCCACTAGGCCAACACAACTATTGAAACCTAATTGCGGATTATTATTATTTTTATGTCACTCGGTCCATTGCCACCTCTGGCCAGTTGGATTCGTATCCAGCTCGTCACGCCATCTTGTTATTTGGCATCCACTGGGAATCTAGGTTTGTCCTGGATGCATTCGATTGGTTATATATATATTTTATATTTGACGTAGTAAAAGACAAAATCTATGCCATTCCTTTTTTAAATTGAGTGTGCAGCCTCCTTGAACAAATATTCGATGACATTCCTCTTTCAAAATCATGTATGCAGACTCCTTGAATAAATATTCTTAAAAGCTTAACTCAGCTAGCCTAGTCGGGTATAATTAGATGTAAAGTTATATTAAAATAGCTGCAGTTGACTCCTAGACTAACCCCGAAGCTCTGCCGTGTGTTAATTGTGTGTTCTTCATTATTTTCGCCTTCAATTGCCCTTTTGTTTCCACCATTCTTTTCACTCGGCATTATTTTGAAGGCTTTCTTCCCAACGAACGATTCCGTTCATATTTCAGTTCTTTTCAATAGCATACCGAATTGTTTTCCTGCGTCATCATTAACTTGAATATTCTCATTTTTTTTTGTGTCTTGTTTTTGTTGGGATTTCGGACGCTTGGGGTATTCTAGGCTGCTTTTGTTTTAAATATAGATTGCAATCAACGGGGATGTTAATGTTAATAATTAATAGGTTTCGCTTGATTTGATTAAATTATTCATCTAGTTCAAGGACTAGGTTTTTCAGCCTTTTCTTTTCATTATATTTAAGGTAGTAACGTAAATGAAACCTTTTGCAACAAACAACAGTCTATCCTATTCTACCTTACTTGTATTATAAAAGCGAAAAAAATAGTCTGGATGTGTGTGGAATCAGAGATTTGTGTATGTTTGATGCTTATAAATGTAAGATTTGGACGAAATTTGGAATCTAATGTTCACGACTTAAATAAACACATATGATACTTTTCATTAGGGTACTACGCGGACGAAGCCGCGGGCAGGATATAGTTTTTTAAGTAATAAATAACATAATTATTTCTTCATTGTGCGATTCAGGTATTTGTTGAATTTTCCACACTAAGAATTTTGCGTTTAAGCTGATATAACATCTATGAAATAGTTGTTGGGCACTAATTTATCATTTTCATAGACTATAGTCGCTTGAAACGACCGCATATATAGATCTACGCATTCATACAAACTCACATCAGACTTTTTGTCACTGATCTCCATGTGAAAACACTATTACAGAAAAATTTTGGTATCTCAAAATAATACCACATAAAGTACCTAAATTTAAAATAGAATCGTCATAAAACTGATTAGGGCGAAGGTATTTCGCGTTATTTCAACGCTTGTAAGTAGCTCCCCAGAGACAGAATTTGCTATTTGGAAAAATTGCCAAAAACAAAACGAAATATGGCTAATCTAAATGAGTTCGGGACGAAAAATATGCTACGATTCTTTTGTAATATATTAAAATGCTCTGATTTTAATCCTTTGTACCTTCTGATTTATAAATGCGAAAGTATGGATGTTATGATGTTAGATAAAAAAAAAGATAGATAGATTAAAACTAGTAATATATTATACTAGTAATACGAACCCATCAATTTTAAATGATTTAAATAAGAAATAAGAAATATGTATTGTTTGACATAATCAATTGTTACAAGTTGTATATGAATCCATAGGCTCCTGAACTAGTAGAAACTGTATTTCAGGAGCCATAATAAATATAAATATTTCCCAATATTTTCCATCAACAAGCACTTTTCTATATTTTTTTAGGTTCAAAGATTCATTATCAGCGTTTACCCTAACAGGTTTTTTGTTTGTTTGTCTGTTACCATGTATCTTCGAAACGCCTAATCGGATTGTAATGCAGTTTTGTTCAATCGATTTGTATGTCTTCAATGATTGTTTATAGGTTTATTGCCAATAGTCACTAGGGAGACCTGCAATAGAAATATACATTTGTTATAATTAAACAATTTTTTTAATATCTAAATGTGTTCGGGACGAAAAATACGCTACGATTCTTTTGTAATATATTTAAATGCTCTGATTTTAATCCTTTGTACCTTCTGATTTATAAATGTGAAAGTATGGATGTTATGATGTTAGATAAAAAAAAGATAGATAGATTAAACTAGTAATATATTATACTAGTAATACGAACCCATCAATTTTAAATGATTTAAATAAGAAATAAGAAATATTTATTTTTTGACATAATCAATTGTTACAAGTTGTATATGAATCCATAGGCTCCTGAACTAGTAGAAACTGTATTTCAGGAGCCATAATAAATATAAATATTTCCCAATATTTTCCATCAACAAGCACTTTTCTATATTTCTAACTGACAGATATCAAAAAGCCCTCAATTCGATCAGGTGCGGAGTTCAGAGAGGTTCGAGTGCTTGGAGGACCATCCAAGGCCCTTCGGCAATATGCTGGAAGTAAAAACAAACCATTGTCACGATCACAATCGAAGAGGCGTATTACGTATTTGTTTCTATGTGCTATTGCTATTAAGGAAGATAATTAAATATTGTTTTTGATAAAAAAGTATATATACCTTTTATGGTACTCGTTTTGACTCAAAGGATCATATTATGGGGTCAGGACTATGTGTATAATTATATTTTTTATCAACGCTATAGATTCAACACACTAAACCGCCGAGATTTTATATAGAATTTAACACGGATAAATAAAACGAA
Source organism: Perizoma affinitatum (assembly GCA_961405105.1). Lineage (NCBI taxonomy): Eukaryota > Metazoa > Arthropoda > Insecta > Lepidoptera > Geometridae > Perizoma > Perizoma affinitatum. Next base: position 1,427,284 of record OY560208.1, on the reverse strand, counting down.
AGAAGTATGCCAGGATCGTAGCAAGTGGAAATCCGCCTACCCCTCCGGGAAGCAGGTAATAGGTTCCACTATGACTTCAGTATCAGCGAATTGACTGTTTTATTATATATCTTCTTTGACACTGTAAATCTTAGTGTATATAATATGTTGCATGTTTTAAATTTGCTATAAACTATAATAATTATTATAATTTATATAATTAGCTTGTTTAATTTGAGGGAAACATTCATAGGAGTCCTCGATGGTGCACCGGGCGAGTAGCCAACTGCGTCACAAGTTGATTCCCGCATCGGGACAAATGCTTGCATGTTCTCCAGAGTATCTAGCATAATACTCATAGAAATAACTGAACGAAAATTTCAATTTTGTGAAAATGTTTTTAAATGTATTCTTTTAATAGCAATAGCAACCGATTGTCTTAATACGGAATCAACGACCCCCTTGTGCCAATCGGAAAATTCTACAAATCAACTGTTGGAAGAGTCCCCAGACCAGGCTGTAACAACCCTTTGGCGAGGACCCTCCAGATGTCCCGCTTCAAGGGCCGTTGCAATTGTTTTCATAGCTATTGATGTTGTTTGTATCAAAGAGGTCCAACTCTTTGATATTTGGTGTTTTGTTGATAAGTTAAGCTGAAAATTTACTATATAACGTACTTTACTATTATAATTCTCCTGCTGACGTTTCGTTGAATGTTTAGAACAGTATGTGAACACGTTTGATGTTAGTGAGACTGGAATGTAAGGGAATGAGAGGAGAATAATATTTTATAGTAAAATACATAGTATAAATATAAATAAATAATGATGGTAATTTTTCACACAGCATCATCTAGCCCCAAACTAATCAGAGCTTGTGTTATGGGAACTACATATCTGATTACGGCTATTTACGTTTTAAGGTAAATACATATTATATTTGTCTTGGGTCTGGGCCCAAGACAAATATTTGCAGATCATACAAACGTTTATACCGCGGCGGGAATCGAACCTTATACCTTCTGCGTCTCACGCGAGCTTTCGCCAACTGTGCCACAGAGGTCGTCAAACATGCAAACCATAGACAACACCAAACGCTTTTTTTATGTTAGGAGGAGACAAACATGCATATGGCAACACGTAGGGCTTTTTTTTAATAATGTTAGATTTTTTTCAGACAGCATCATCTAGCTAGAATGTAATGATAATATATAAAACCACGATAATATATGTATCTATTAATTTTAAATGTTAAAGTTATAGAAAATAAAAGATATACGATACAATACGAAACGGGGTCAGATTATCATGTAGTTTTTTTGTAGTTGTGGTTTTTGGATAACTTATCTAAAAAACTATTTCTCTAGGGGGCGCTTCAATAAAAGATAGTGAGATTTTTTTTTTATTCCTTAGATGTCCTTAACATTTAAGTACATTACACACTTATTATTCTTTACGTTGTACCCATTCTGTGCACTACCGATCCACACTACACAAAGATTACGTGGAATACAATACTTTTTCAAATTCACCTATGTACCTACTTTATGTGCAATCTGTCTATAAAAAACACGTTACTATTTTATTTATTTACTTCTTTAACTTATATTATTATGGTTAGATTTTCAGATTTATTTATTTATTTCATTAGAACGGGACAATTACACTAACTATTTGTAACAAATAAAAAAAACTAAATTATATTAAAAAAAAGCACAATATGAAAAAATACAAAATTAAAATTACTTAAAAAAAAATGAAATTATCAAATACATAGCTACAACCACTCATACGCCATTCTCGCAGTACCTCAAGCATACCAACACGAGTTAATTCCATTCGTCCGCAAAAAAAATGATATAATTCAGATCTGCAGTTCCCGGAATCTCTATTTAATTCAGTTGTCTCAGTTTTATCATAACCGCCGGTTACTATGCATAATATTGTATTCACATTCGCAAGGCGAACCGCAGTATCAGCCGAGCGGCATATCTTCATACCAGACGTAAAGGGCATTTTTTATCTTCAACATCATCCACCCATCCCTCTTTTACTTAACAGTCTTTGTATGTAGAAATGAGACGGCAAATCTCGCCAGAAACCCTTTTGATGCCGCCGCCGCGGTCAACGCATCGCATAAGTATATCTCATGTTTTTTTTCCATATCGGAAACTAAAAAAAACGTAATGTTGGTATTTTCGTTTGGTAGCAATTTTCGGTAATCCGAGACGTCTGTACATCCTACGATTAAAATTACAACGATATGTATTCAGTTCGAAAACTTCTTCTCGCGCTTATTCCAAGGGATTATGTAACAGATTCCAATGGTTTTTTGTTACGAAATGGAAGTGTTGGTAATTCCTTGATTACAAGGGCCTAATTGATTTTGGCAGAAGCACACAAAACGAATCGAAACGTCTCGAAATTGGCTCAGATTGTATGTTTGTTTGTTTATAGGTTTTCGGCTTTTTATTTGATACGAGTTTCGATTATGGCTTATATACAGCTACCGGGAAAATAATATCAAATTAATGAGATTCCACGATTGTAAAACGATTTAGTGATAGATAACCATTAGGGAAGAGATAATTCCGAGTGTTATTATGTATTTAAAGCTATAACATTACGTAATTTATTTTATTCATACAACTAGGTATATACAGGTAATACAGATGAAACAGTTAGCTATCTAAAGACCGTTGCAATCTATAGATAGCTCAACTGATCCAGATCACTACCAGGCGGAAGCATTCCCAAAATACTGGCCGCATTGCCACGCTGAATGGCAATGCTAATGCGTTGACCCAGATAAGAGCCAGCTGTCTTGTCACGCGTCGCTTCGACCAGTCGCCCTGAAAGAATTTTGAAAACGCGAAGGGCCCCGGTTCCCCACGGACCCAGAGTCTCAACCCCAAAAGGCTCAAATAAGTAAGCTCTGTCGAGACTTCTATATTTGTGCCTCTTGAGATCCTCGGCCGAATCAGCCGCTGCACCGGCTCTAACTGAAGTCCCCGACAGATGAGATGGTGCTAGGGTATCTACGCATGTGGCGTCCCATACCAAAGGCCTTCCCTTCTCCCAACGGACAAGAGTACCTAATTTATTGGTTAGAAATTAAATTAATTTATTCATACAAATAGGTATTACAAAAAAAAGCCATTCAGCGTGACAATGCAGCCATTATTTTGGGAATTATTCCGTCTGATCTGGATCAGTTGACCTAAGTATGTATAGATACTTAGGTAGGTAGTTTGCAAAAGTCTTGAGATAGTTATCTGTTTTATTTGTATTCTTTGTATATACATAGAGCGCACTATATGTATACGGAAATAGACACTTACATAAACATTACTTAAAAAGTTTACAATTACAATATTTTAAAGTCCCCACGTACCTTGTACATAGTTATAAAAAATGATCGAAATTTTCGAACCCGTTGGTCGTGCACCAATGGATTCTACCACTCTAAAATTTATGTGCGCATTAACACGTGCTCAAAACGGTGAAGGAAAACATCGTGAGGAAACCGGCATGCCCTAGAACCAAAAATTCGAAGGCATGTGCCAACAGTTAGTGTTCCAATAAGCGGCGATGGGCTTGCAACCTGTAACGTGGAATGCTTATTACTTGCAAAACGCGGGCATGTACCAAATGTAATGTTTGGACGTGCCTCTGACTACCCCCTACTTGGTATCCTCAAAGATCTACTCACTGAGTATGTATCTGAGGATGTCCACCATGGGGAAGACAGTCGTGAGCGTGTTTGTTTTTTGTATAAAAAAAAAAAAATATATTGATAGTTGGAAACTTTTATTACAATATCCAATTTAGGTTCTCAATGTTACCATATAGGTTAGGTACATGGTCCGGACTCAAACTAAGATTCCCTGCATCGTAGGTATCAGGGTGGTTATATGGTCCTACAACAACCGGACCAAATGCTCGTATCTGCAGAACATACAAACATTTGTTCTCGTTTTGAATCAAACCCGCATCTTTTGCGTCTCAGCCGCCGCCGTGGTCTCCATATCATTAAAAAAATCTTTAAAAAACAGACAAATATTTTTCTGTATATACTCTGTGGAATGGTAGTAATTTCCAATGCCACTAAATACTTAACCTATTTTAATAACGTCGATAATAAATTACAAACTGAAACTTTAGAATGTAAAGTCCAAAGCACACGACATCAACGACAAAGTAAAACGAATTCCTCCACGACTTATCCCTTTGAATATAAAAAGGTTTTACAGGAAAACTTTTAATCAGGTTCATCTAGGTGCAACTATTGGTTCACGAACTCTACTCGAAAGTATACTGTGAAAAAGTAAAAGTGTGTTAATGTACTTAAACCAAAGTACTGAATCATCGTTGGAGATTTAACTTACTGAATTTAAATTAAATAAGTGCATTCAGTTTTAGCTCTACTCGGTCCGCATACAGATATTTGATTCAGAACATCTAGTAAGCAAGCTGATGTCGAAAATGTTTGAAACAATCTTTGACTGACACACTTTCAGATCTGGGTAACAAACACTGAAAGCTCTCATGATTTTTTTTTAAGTTTCAAAAAGATTGACTCATTACACAACACTCAACTGTTACATTTTTCTGAACTCCGACTAGGATTCCTTATATCACGGATACAAAAAACTACGAGCACCGATTGTTGGTACCACAAAACCACTGACAAATATTTGCAAATTATGACTTTTAAAAATCTAAGAGAGCTTATTAATACAGGCTTAGATTCATTCAATAGACAACTGGACAAAAAATATTCTGTTTCTGTCAGTTCTATGAGACAAATATATGTTTGTCTCCTCTTTCGTTTGTTACGTTAGAAAATTCTCATGCAATTTGTACATGCGAATTTTAAAAGAGCGTTCGAGTTTCATTAGTAGGGATACTCGGAGACATCAAGCTTAAAAATGAAAGCATAAATCTCGATCTTCGGCCCTAATTAATTCGCCAGCCTTCGTTAGGACGATGGGGGAACTCTTTGGTACTTTCATTATCTTTGGCTAGTCACCTGTGTGTCGTTTTTATAGTCACTTTGTGTTTTTTTTCTGAGGTTTTTCTTTCCGTTTTTAAATTAACGTTAGAACATTTGTTTTCCCGACTACCAAAGGTGAATTGAAAACGTACTTACATATTGCATGTTTTTTTAATTACCATGTGTGCCTATCTAAATGGCTTAATCTAAATAAAAAAAAATAATGCATCATTATTATTTTCAATTTACTTTGTAGCCCTCAAACGGATGGATATATTTCATGGGGTATCGTTAGACCCGTCTAGATCTTGTAATTGACATTATTAGAGTTGTTATTTTACATTTCTATGTCAAAAAATAAGTATGTTGGCGGTTTTCTAATACTCTTTTAAGAGTATCAAATTAAAGGTCTTACATAAACAAATAACAGATTAATGATTTCAATCGCAGTTGTTCATTACAGCTTTATAAATCATCATCATCATCAAAGGCCGGTGTCTATCAGGGCCTTACCTAAAGAGTGCTTTCGCGGACAAGTTTAGGCTACCTATGTACATAAACAAACTTTAAGATTTTATCGCTCGATCCTCGTGCCTTTCTTCATACATTGCACCGCGTCGCCTGATTAGTTTTCAAATTGATGTCTAGATATTTTAATATTACTTTTTGTATACTCAGGTGCCAAATGTAATGTTTGGACGTGTCTCTGAATGCCAGGGGGTAGTCAAAATATATTTGAGGGTAGTAGTAGGGACTTGATACCCTCAAATATCTACTCACAGTGAGTACTATTCATATAATTTAAAGTTAAGTTTTTGGTCGGTAATTTTTTTTTTTATCAATCGTATGCCGATTGATTCTGTCTTTGATGTAAGGCGCCTACTTTTTACTTTACTTTTTTATAGCATCGGTTGTTGTGTCCGACACAGTTAATTAATTTCTATCGAACAGATCATCGTACTTCACAAAAACTTAATCCAAATCACACTGGGAATCGACATAAAATAATACTGTCGAAGTAACTGAAGCTATGCTATGCTATTTTTAAACACATAATTTTTTAATTCATTTAAAAATGGCCAACAAGCATTTTTTTTTTGGTTGAAACAAGCTGCACTATTTTCAACATGGCAACATTACAAATCTGGTTTTCACAGACAATAAAATATTTATGAATATTATTACGACAATACCACGTACTTTTCTATTCTCCTGCTGACGTTTCGTTGACCGTTTAGAGGTCTTTCCTCATCAGCACCGTCCGCGACCACGCTCGAAAGTGCGTGGGATAGTCGTGATAATATTCTAAAATGACACCAAACCACGATAATATTAATTCCATGAATAAAATATTTGATATTTCATCTAAAAATTTCGGAATTGATCATAAACTAGATAGGTACTTAGGTACCTCAAGAACTATATATTTAGTGAGCATTGGAAATCGAACCTAACACTCATCGATGGGAACTTATCAAATCAAAAGTACGATTCATTGAGCTTTTTGTGTAAGAACTTGTAATAGGAAACTTCGACAAAATAATCTTCAGTTACTATTGCCCACGCAACAATACCGATCATACTTTATTCTAACGAAATACAAATCAATCTCGTCTAAAGTTACGTTGATTCACAGAAAAATTGTTGCCCTAACAATACAGTTCATCATGATTTGATTTTGAACTCTATTTCCTATGCTTTTACATACGTTATGATTTGGTTTGTCAAATGCTTTGTTAGATTCGCTGGGCAATCGATAAGGTACTCTGAAATTGATTTCAATCATTCGGACAGTAGGTGGCAACTGTGTTACGACTGGTAATGGTTTGATTTATAGAAGATATGAGTTACTGGCAACATTTTTTTTAAAGTAGTTAAAAAAAACATTGGCAAACTTGCATAAGACCTTTGGTAAGCTGTACCATAACTTATGGATGCTTTCAACGCTAGAGATACTCGCACGTGGCGAAGTCCGAGTACGGCCCACTTAGGCCATACGCCTAGGTATAGGTAGTGCCGATAAAAATACCCCAAAACGAGGTACAGTTAGGTTAACTAAAATAAATAAATAATGGACATTTTTCACACAGCATCATCTAGCCCCAAAGTAAGCAGAGCTTGTGTTATGGAAACTACATGACTGATATACTACTTATACAGGGTGTAATCGTTAAGTGTGCACAGGCGATTATTCCGTAACTATTGCAGATATCAAAAAACTTTAAACTGATATCGAAAGTACTTTACCTAATGAGTAAAATGACATTAATAACTTTTTAAAAATAAAACGAGAAATATCAAAAAAAAATACATTAATCACTCCCATACATTTAGTATGAGATAGTAGAAAGGTTTTAGTTTCCTTATTTTAAGTGGAATAGTACCTACTCATTTTACCCTTGTCATTTTATAATTATGTACGATATGAAGGTATTAATGAACTTCAAGTAGATACACGTGTAGATTAATTATCTTACCACTTCAAATTTATAATAAACCTTGTTTCAATATTGTATTGATTTGAACTAGCTGAAAAGCAACATATAATACTAAATAAAAACAAAAAGAAAGATACTCTTTGGTGTTCGTTCTAAATTCAAATTCTTTATCGCGGGTTCTCGTTCCCGCCAATTTATTGTATTTTTCAATTTGCGTTAATAATCGTGATTGTTGCATTTATTGATTGAAAAATGGCAGAAAAGAGGGACATGTTAAAAATGTACTACAAACATGATTGTAACAATAGGGCGGCCATTATCGCCTACAGAAGAGAGTACCCAGATAGAGAAGTTCCTTCTGGTACGTATTTACGTAAGTTGGATAACAATTTGATAAATTATGGATCTTTTAACAGAAAAAAAGGTTCGAGAACAAGAGCTCCGGAATTTGATAATGACTTAGATAACAATATTATTAACTACGTAGTAGATAATCCACAAGAATCAACGCGTTCAGTGGCCCGATCATTTCCAGTGTCCCACAATTATGTACACAAGTTATTAAAAAAACACAACTTCAAAGCATTTAAGATAAAACCTACTCAAACGCTGCACAATGATGATCCTGCTCGTCGGCTGGTCTATTGCAATTGGCTAGTCAATAATTATGTCAATGTAAGGTCAATTTTATGGACCGATGAAAGTAATGTTTCAAACTGCGGCATTTACAATAGAAAAAACTCGCATTATTGGTCAATTGACAATCCTCGCTTAACTACTGAAGTTAGAGCTCAGGTGCAATTCTCAATTAATGTGTGGTGTGGTATTCTTGGAGATCGGATCATTGGGCCATATTTTTACAGTGGAACCTTAAATGGACAGAGATATTTCTCCTTTGTACAAAACGATATGCCAAGTCTCTTAGAACCAATTCCAGACGATGAAAGAAGGTCGATAATTTTTCAACAAGATGGAGCACCTGCACATAATACAAATGTTGTAATGAATTTCTTACGAAACAATTATAATGGCTTAATAGCCAATAATAGTGCAACCCCTTAGCCTGCCAGATCCCCGGATCTCACGCCTTGTGATTTCTTCCTATGGGGATTTGTCAAAGACCACGTGTACGCTGAGAGAGTACACAGCCTAGAAGAGTTACAGAATCGTGTACGTCGTGCAATTGCTTTAATTACTCCGCAAATGTTAAGGAAAGTTCATTTAGAAACTGTAAATAGAGCTCGTCATTGTATTGCACAAGGAGGACGTCACTTCGAACTTTGAACACAAAATTTTGTACTTACTAAGAAATAAAATGTATAAGAGTGATTAATATTTTTGGATATTTCTCGTTTTATTTTTAAAAAGTTATTAATGTCATTTTACTCATTAGGTAAAGTACTTTCGATATCAGTTTAAAGTTTTTTGATATCTGCAATAGTTACGGAATAATCGCCTGTGCACACTTAACGATTACACCCTGTATACTTTTTTGCAAATACATACAAATATTATACATAGAAAACATCCAGATCCCGAGACAAATATTTGCATATGCAAACATTTGTCCCGCGGCGGGAATCGAACCCGCAACCTTCTGCGTCTCAGGCGGGCCTTGGCTCACTGCGTCACAGAGGTCGTCTTGTGAATAAGCTTCTTCTGCCACCAAGCAGTAACGCATTGCTTGATACCTCTAGTGTTGCAAGCATCCATAGGTTATAGTAACCGCTTACCAACAGGCAGGCCGTATGTATGTTTATCACTTTAGTTGTATATTTTTATCTGCCTAAAGTTTCCACTATCTATCGCAAAAATTTATGTACCGAAGTAAGCTCTTGCGGCGATGGGCTTGCAACCTGTCACGTGGAATGCTAACGTGCAAAACGCGGGCATTTCCAAATGTAATGTTTGGACGTAACTCTGACTAATCCCTACTTGGTATCCTCAAAGATCTACTCACTGAGTATGTATCTGAGGATGTCCACCACGGGGAAGACAGTCGTGAGCGTGTTTGTTTTTTGTTTTCGAGTAAGCTATTCAATATAGTGAGTACAAAGCATGACATTAGTATTTTTAGCTGTAATGTTTCTACTTTTAGAAATAAGCTAAATAACACTTTCATTGGTATTTTTTGAGCTAATTATCTTATACGCATTGGAAATAGGACGCCACATGCGTAGATACCCTAGCACCATCTCATCTGTCGGGGACATCAGTTAGAGCCGGTACAGTGGCTGATACGGAGGATCTCAAGAGACGCAAATATAGAAGTCTCGACAGAGCTTACTTATTTGAGCATTTTGGGGTTGAGACTCTGGGTCCGTGGGGAACCGGGGCCCTTCGCGTTTTCAAAATTCTTTCAGGGCGACTGGTCGAAGCGACGCGTGACAAGAGAGCTGGCTCTTATCTGAGTCAACGTATCAGCATTGCCATTCAGCGTGGCAATGCAGCCAGTATTTTGGGAACGCTTCCGTCTGGTAGTGATCTGGATCAGTTGAGCTATCTATAGATCGTTTGCAACGGTCATTAGATAGATAGCTAGCTGTTTCATCTGTATTTTTTGTATATACCTACTTGTACATAGTTGTATGAGTAAATATATATTAACTTACACGAATATAAGCCTTTTTATAATACCTTTGAAATCGTGAATGTGAGTGATAAACAAGGGTAAATTTAAAATTCTTACCTAACTGCTGAGGGTAGTTATGATAACATTTAATTTGTGTAAGTAATTTAGAAATGCCGATCACAATAGGCCCAACGGCCGCAGTGATACCAAAGCCACTAAAAGCTAATAACTTAGACATGTTCTAGTATGTTTTTAGAAGTGGAGACATCTACATGGTCCCATAGCTACTTCAGTCATTATTTTAGTTTTTAAGGGCCGATGTTTTTCCTAAAATAAATAAATAAAAATAGCAAAAACTAAAAAACCTCTTAAGTCAATCGCATTAAACGGGCTGATGTCGGTTTAAAAATAATACGCTTCCGTTCATTTAATTGGCATTTAGGTTAATCTTGCTAATTGCATTTATCTGCAACTGTGTTCATACATTCCATACATACCTGCGCTCAATGTCCATACATACATAACAATATACACTTCCCGGATATGAGTGCATCGGCGATATTTAAACAGCCAGTAATTTATTTCAATTAGTCACATATTTCATTGATCCTCATATAGCCGAAATGTAGAGTTATGACTGTATAGAGTTCTATCGCATTTTTACCCACTACGTTTGCGTGAGCTAGTGTTTGTTTGAGGATGAGGTTGTTAGTGTGTGTGTTGTGCGTGTGTGTGTGTGTGTGTGTGTATGTATGCGTGTGCGTGTGCGTGGGTGTGTGTGCGTGGGTGTGTGTGTGCGTGGGTGTGTGTGTGCGTGCGTGTGTGTATGTGCGTGTGTGTGTGTGTGTGTGTTTCAATTTTTGTTCGAAACGAGATAACTTTGTAATATTATTTTGCCATCGTCCTACCTATGTGGGTTTAAGGAATGTTCTGAGATAGGTCACATCGTCATCCGCAGTCTCATTGTATAGATAGATAGATAGCACTTTGTTGTACACCACATTATGTTGCTTACAATTTAAAACAAAGCAAATTACAAGCTAAAAAGGTAGTGTAATGGGCGATCTTATCGCTAATAGTGATCTATTCCGGGCAACTATGGGATGGACTGGAATCCGTAGATCAATAGTTAGCATTCCGCGTGACAGGTTGCAAGCCCATCGCCGCTTATTGGAACAGTTACTGATGGCACATGCTTTAGATTTGTTGATTTCACGGGGCACGTTGGTTTCCTAACAACATTATCTTTCACAGTTTCAAGTACGCTTATCTAAATATGAATTAAGATTGCCAACTCTACAGCATCCTAAATTACAGCCACGCGCTTCAAAAGCAAGCAGGGATGTCTCCAATCTCAGGAATCCAGGGCATCCGATCACCTGCGTCGTGACGGTATGCACTAGTTGGTGGTACTACTTCGTTGTAGCAATTAGTTTATTACCAGTGTCCCTGTTCATACGTTTTCCCTATAAATAAATAAATAAATAAATAAATAAATAAATAAATAAATAAATAAATAAATAAATAAATAAATAAATAAATAAATAAATAAATAAATAAATAAATAAATAAATAAATAAATAAATAAATAAATAAATAAATAAATAAATAAATAAATAAATAAATAATATAACTGGACATTTTTCACACAGCCTCATTCCCCAATCTAGGCAGAGCTTCTGTTATGGGAACTACATGACTGATTTACTACTTATATACTTTTTTTTGTAAATACATACATATGATACATAGAAAATACTCAGACCTGAGACAAACATTAGCTTATCGTACAAACATTTGTCCTGCAGCGGGAATCGAACCCGCGATCTTTTGCGTTTCAGGCGGGCCTTGACGCCACGGAGGTCGTCAAATTGCTCATGAGGTTATCACTAAAACGGCTTATAGGATTGGGTTTTATAGCCACAAGTCACTCGGTGTCACAGCAATTGTTTATGGAAAAACACGTCAGGGTTTATATATTTTGCAAAAAAATATTTTGAAAATAAGGAAAGAAAATATATAAAAAGGAAAATATAAGTGAAAAACTAAAGAATAAAATGTATAGTTACAAATAAAACACGCACTAAAAATTATATTGGCCGTCAGTTAGATTATTAAGGTTAGAACTGTTATATATCAGGTCTGTTGATTTTGTTTGAAAATATAAATACGAAGAAAAATTTGTTTTATGAATCAACCCTTCATGAAATGGTTATACGTAAATTAGCCATGTTCGCCTAGTAGGCGGTAGAAAGTTATTTTTAATTTACAATGTGGTATACGAGATTAGCGTGAATTTAATAGCTGAAAGGGAAAGGCCTCTGCGAACATACCCTGACCAAATTGGATACGTTCTGGAGAAATGCCAAGTACACTAAACCGGAGAGCTTGTATGAGGAATGCTATGAGGATGAATGAAGCGAATGAGGAATATCTACCTTTCGTTGATGTAAGTAGTATATCACTCATGTAGTTCCCATAATACAAGCTCTGCTTATTTTGGGGCTATATGATGCTGTGTGAAAATGTCCAGCATTATTTATTTACGTATCCTTTGAAGAAGATCTGCATCTGACGTGAAACATCTACCGTATAATGAGAATTATGATACGTTTCTACACTCACAAAGTAGTGTTTGCCAAAAAATAAATGAAAGCTAGGTCCAAGTAATTCATAAGATTCATAACAGACGGCATGATTTAAGGCACGCGCACACGTCGCATTGTAAGCTGCGCTTGCGCCGCCCACGGTAGCGACCCACGATCGGCTAGATCGGCCCGCCCGGCTCGATCGCCAGCAGGGCTAGGTTAGGATGGAAGAGGCTTCTCTTCCTACCATCGAACGTTTGACAGCATTCATAACACCTCTAATCCTACTATTAAGACACGAAAGTTTGTGAGGATGGATGTTTTTTACTCTTTTACTCAAAAACTACTGAACGGATTTTGATGAAACTTTACATTAATATAACTTTTTATCTGGGTACCTTTTTACGTGGGCAGAGCCGAGAGCAGAGGAACTTTATAATTGTAAAACAGGAATTTTCAGATTCAGATTAAATATATTTTTCAGACTTTATGTATATAATTATAACATATTATAATATTGGTTGTTTTAAGCAAGTCAATTCCGTTAGCAAAATAAGTTTTAATATTATTCATTAATAACATAGAAAATTACAATGTACATGTTATTGTTCAAGTATTTGTCAAGAGAACACACTACTCAATCACGTAACATAATATCGATTAAGGCACCGACTAAGTTTCGACTCATTCCGAGAGTTTTCCTTAAGATGAGTGATCGCAAAGCTCTCCCCCACCTCTTATATTCTGTGCATTATTGCATTGATCATATAAAATTAAATTTTATGTTTTTTTTTCAGTATATTAATTTTTTAGGTTTTTAATAAATTCGGTAATTTACGCTGATGATAATTTTGAGTGCAGCTGAAATATTACTCCTTGATTTTTTATTCTTGAGCATGCCGGATTCCTAATAATCGTTTTGAGCGCGTGTTAATGCACATTAATTTATTGTATTATAAAAGTCCTCCTCCACACTTCCCTCACGGCCGTTGATATCACCATAGAATAAGTAAAGGAGAAGTAACAAATATGGCGATCCATTCAAGTATTGTATGAAAACATTTTAAATAATAATTGAATCGATTCTAAAGCGTATGCGACTGATTAATATGCGCGGTGCTTATGATAATGCGGTAGGGTCAAGTGAGAGTCAATTTTTAATCTGAGAGTTCCGTACAATAAAAATAAGAAATATAATTTAAAGTAGATTAGTTAAACTGATAGTTTTTTGAATATACCAATTTTAAAACGTGGGTTGAATTTAAAAACATATGAAATACATATTTTATTTTGTATATTTGAAACATTTGAGGGAAAATAAACAAATTAACAATATACTACATACATAGTATATTGTTAATATTTCGTCGGTATAAATATATGTTGTTGCCTGAAATAAATTATTTTTATTATTATAAATCTCTTTTGAGTTTCTAGTAATAAATTAAGCTAGTGTTTGAATTATTGCAGAAAGTTAAAAAATAAAACACTGCAAGAAATATATTTTTGAATAAGCAGTGAACCAACTAGAGAATAATAAATTCATGTAAAGAATGAGTTCTAATATCAACTACTTGGTGGAACGTCATTGGCTTCGTTCCTTCATCACTGCACTTTTTAGGAAGTGTTATCGTCTGCTACAAGGAACGTCCTCCATGCGGTGGCAGATAGTAACACTTACACGCACGGGCTATCTGCCACCGTGGGGGTGGTTGATCACAAAGATTACAATTTAAGGATGAACTTTCGGAAATTTCTTTCAAATTTATTTTCTGCTCTGTTACATTCCTATTAATCTGCAAAAATCTATAAAAAATTAGGTCTTCAGGACTTTCAGCTATACGTTGATGGTCAACAAAGGCAACAAAGAAGATTGTTCTAGATAAGGAAAAAAAAATCCTCATTCTGTTTTATATTTCAGGGAACCCTAATATAGCATGAATTATTACTGTCTCTGAACCGATATTTATTTATTCGGATTTAAGTAGGTGTATTTCTTTTGAAGGCATTAGTGGAGCGTTCTGAGACTTTTCGATGCAAGGAGTATGTAACTTATAAATCAATGCTGATCAAACTTCTTTTGGGATGTATCGTTTAGAAATAGAACGAGAGTTTAGAAGAAAGTTTTTAGTAGATTATTTTTAAATTGAATGGAGACCTCATAAAGTTTGGACTAATAGTCAACGTTTACAGGTTAACAAGTTTACTTTAGTTGTTTATTATAAAATTATAGCTTCGCGTGGTACCCGGATAAAAAGTAGCCTAAAAATTTTATCAATTTGTTAAGCCGTTATAATTATTAGCATGTCTTTCATACTTTGTCATTTTTAATATTAAAACTTAAGTCTTCTTTGTCAGTTCTTACGAAGTTTTGCTAAGATTTTTTTTTGTTTATTTCTTTATCGATAAAGTGTCTTTTAGTGACTTACCCCTTAAAACAGACACTAAAAACAGAAGGTTGCGGGTTCGATTCCCGCCTCGGGACAAATGTTTACATATGCAAATATTTGTCTCGGGATCTGGGTGTTTTGTATATATAATATGTACGTATTTACAAAAAAAATCAGTCATTTAGTTCCCATAACACAAGCTCTGCTTACTTTGGGGCTAGATGATGCTGTGTGAAAGAAGTCCAGCATTATTTAAAACCCCTCATTGCAAAAATCGATTATTGTTTGAAAAAATTCAATAATTCATGTTTTATATATCGTAATGCCTTATCCGTTCATTGCTACGAGTAGCGTCTTCGTTTACTATTCGTATGCCAGTATCGAAAGAGCAATAAATTCAAAGCGCAGCTAAACCTGTCAATGTGAATGATTATAAGAACCTTCTAGATTTATCACGTGACATGTTTTAATGACTCCACGATTGTAGATAAGGTATCGGACAAAGAGTTGGGAGGTTTATAGATGTGGCAAATCTTCGCGATTTTTTTTAAGGCGTTTCGAGGCCAGAACACAATATTATACAAAAAAAACGTTTGTTAACAAGAACTGTTACTATTCTGGTGTATATTTAATAACATTTTAGGTGTCCTCAAGAAGACAAACATTCACAGTCTGACTAAAGAGTATTATACCCAAAACAACAAACACGAACACGACGGTATTCCCCATGATAACTTCTTAGATCTACACGATCCGTGAGTTTACCAAGTACCAAGTCACAAGGGGATAGTCAGAGGTACATTACACATGCTTACGTTAGCATTCCACGTGGCGGGTTGCAAGCCCATCGCCGCTTATTGGAACATTAACTATATAAAATAAATAGTAAGAAACCATTATTAGTAATGTATAATAATTACTATTCTTTACATGACATATGGCATCTTATTGGTCAACATGCTCAGAAATAACACATTAACTATGTCTGTAACAAATACTGCACGTCAAGTAGGCAACAACAGCGCATCAAAAAATCACCGGTCTCATCTGTACACCTTTATCTTTGACCATAAACTCGGCAGGTGTATCCGAGTTGGCAATTATGTTAATTCGATTAAAAATCGATTATCCAAGTATCGATTAATTTGTTTCACGGCGTTTTGTAGGGCAACTTGTTACTCTGATATATTAGTTTTCTTTCTGTGTGTAACTGGAATCTATTTATATTTTTTCCGTTATGTTTTCAATTACTCCTTATTTGCATAAGTTGTTTATTATGTAGATAAGACGCACTGAATACCTAATATATACATGATGTAGGTATCAGAACAGTCAGGAAAAGGCATCAATCTACATTAACTTTGTTTTATCTGACGAATATTCTAACCTGAAAATTACGAACCTAAGCAATAGTCCAAGAATTAAGACCATCGTCACTTGCTAATATTTAAGGAAAAGAGATTGTAAAGTACATTAAAATATTGATATAATAAATATTAAATTTAATACTCTTACATTTTCTTTAAATCATGGCATAATTTTAATGCTGTTGTGGAACCGCACTGATCTATCCATTGGAGTCTTCAAATCCAAACTTTACAAACTCATCTCTTTACAAAATAGTCAACAAAACTGAGCATTTATCTCTATATGTATCTAAATATATATTTAAGTATGAATTATTTTTAGTTTTATGTATGTAGTTTACTTCTATTTTAGGCAGCTGGTTATATTATTTAACATTTTCTCCCATTTTGGTAATCAGCCAAACGCACTACCGCTCCACTCTACATTACACAAAGGTTAGCTGGAAGAAAATGCTAATTAGCATTAAGTTCGCCTATATACTTGTTTTATCTTGTGCGATAAAGCATTTTCTATCTAAATATCTATCATTGAAAATTAATACCTACTAGAAATAAAGTCAGCATACTTTAAACAACTTATATCCATACTCACAATATCAACAAGGTATATAATATAATAATAAATACATAATAGTCACATACATATATATAGTCCTGAGTATATAGTAACACAAAAAAATATGGCAGGAACGACTTGGACGAGGAAGGCAAGAGATAGATCTTTGTTGAGAACACTTGGGAAGGCCTATGCTGGAAAGCAAGACAATCAAGAAACCAGTGTCTAATATATATAAAATTTACATATACTTACATAAACTAAACTTATACTTATTAGAAATAAGATGAAATGTTACAAATAAGATTGTTAATAAAGGCTATTATTATTATTATATAGTAACACAACATCCAGACTCGCAAAAAATATCTGCAGGATCCGCAAACATTTGTCTTTATTATGTTACTAGCTTCTGCCCACGGCTTCGCCCGCGTTGTACCTAGATTAAATTAACCCATGTATTATTCTGATAGATCTGTCATAGCTACATACATAACCTCTGTGGCGCAGTGGGCGAAGGCCCGCCTGAGACGCAGAAGGTTGCGAGTTCGATTCCCGCCACGGGACAAATGTTTGCATCTGCAAATATTGCAAATGTATTTACAAAAAAAAAAGGATATAAGTAGTATATCAGTCATGTAGTTCTCATAACACAAGCTCTGCTTACTTTGGGGCTAGATGATGCTGTGTGAAAAATGTCCAGTTTTTTTTTTTTAACTGTAAAGTTTCATCAAAATCCGTTCAGTAGTTTTTGCGTGAAAGAGTAACAAACATCCATCCTCACAAACTTTCGCGTTTATAATAGTACTAGGATGGAACACCTTATTATGAGTCAAAAGGTTTCTAAAGTATTTTAAAGTTGTTGAGTATGTAGGTAAAGGTGCAAGGAGCCAATCAGATAGTATTTATCTGAAAAGGAATTTACATAAATATATAGATAGATAGATAAACTCTTTATTGCCCACCAAAGTAACATACAAAAACACAGGAATTAAAAACACTTTTAAATAATATAAAAGGTACAATGGGCAGTCTTATCGTTTAAAGCGATATCTTCCAGACAACCTTTAGATAAAATAAATAGTATTTTATATTTAGCTCGATCTCCATCTTATGTCAGTCTATATGTCATCGCGGTCGCGCTAAATACCGCATCGTCTGAGGCAGTTGCAATACATCGGACCCTGGAAACGAACCAATAAATATACAAATTAAACACATAACATGTATACTTAATTACCCACTTGTAATTCTGATGGATACAACCAATTATGTCTACCAGAAATGGAGTGGATTCGGACAGTATCAGAAATCAAGTGCGAAACGACTACCGTTTTAAAGCGTTTTATTCGGCATTTAACGCTGAAGTTGGAGCGAATCGAAATGAGATTGTATCTGGGTGTTTCCAAAAGCTTATTTTATTGGGACAACCAATCCGCCGTTCTGCTTATAGGTTCCGCGTAGTATTACCGCAGAATCATGTCAACTGTCTATTTTGCTAATGATTTCCAAAGGAGTTGCAAATTTGAAGCATCAGATATCAAACAAAAATCTAATATTTATTTGAAGCGAATGCATTTTAATGAAAGAGTCTTCATTTTCGCATGACAACGAGGTTGGGTAGTGTGTGCTCTTGACAAATACTTGAATATTATAGGGATTTTATTGAATTTTAATAAATAGCGTAATTTTGTAGTTTATGTGTATTATTTTAATACAAATTTGTAAACAGAATTGACTTGCCTTGTATAACAATGTGTCACGTAGTAATTCTACTTGACACTAGATGTCACTACTCCTGTTGTTGTTTCACATCAATACTGCACAAATAAGTCGATCTTATGGCACTTGTGCATCGGTCGAGAATGACATTAATTGTCTCTGGTCGGAGACGTTTTCTACAAATTAGTCCATCTTATTACACTTTTGCATTGTTCGAGAATGTCAATAATAGTCTCTGGTCAGGGACGCATTATATATTTTCTGTAGACTTTCGTGGTGTTTCCGAACCTGGTAGTTGAATTTATTCTACTTTTAGTGGCGTATTATATTTTCATTTTGCTAAATCCTTCCTTTCTACTAAAGTTTGAGAGTCAAGAACCTTAGGGCTATAATTAAAGTTAATTTCATTATTCCGCCCGTTTTGTTGTTAGTTATTTGATTAGTTTTTTACCATTAATTTTGGCCTAAATATTCTCGCGAACGGAGGAGTTTCCGCCGGTTGTGTCACATTTTTGCGTGCGTTGGCAACTGGAAGACGAGAAGTTCCGCTTGGAAGAATCTCCATTTTGGCTGTCTTTTACACCCTTACGCGTACGCGCATACTTATATTCCAAGTTTTTACCTTCCAATATTCTGGTGAGTTTTCCAAAAGTTGATTCAAAATTTGTTAGTTTCATTGTTGGTGTCAGTTTCCTAATCGTCGTTGAATATCGACAGATTTCAACATTGTTTGCGGCATCGGACCGCGTGGGGAAGTGTTGCTGACACGACGCGACATATAACTCCAGCTACCGAGTCCTATCGTTGTCCAGAACCCAACTACTTATTACTATTATTACTACTACTACAGGCCTCCTGATTATTCCAAACAGGTGCGTTTTCTACTTACATTTTTCTTTCCTCAAAGGTTAAGTTCAAAGTATGATAAAAGTCTATTGTATTCCCCACTTTATTCCTGCACAGTGTTAATTGCATAGGTTCTTGATATAGGATCCTCTTCTGAGGTTACCTGACCTATAAATTATTTCATTCAAGTAAATTATCTTCAAATATGTTGTGCAAAAAGATGGTAAATGAGTTTTATCTCATTTCCAGGAGGTTTTTTATTTATACCCTGAAACATATTCACTCCCTGGAGCCCTGGACTTCCTAGCTGAGTGGCGGCACCCTCTCGGTAGTCTGCGGACCTGCAGTGGACACCGATTACCTCCGGCCAGTCACCGCTCCATACCGGGTTCCACTTTTTCATATTTTTTCTTTCAATCTTTTCTCGGGATAGCAGCCGAATTTCTGCTATTGGCGCCTAACACTACTTTTATACACAATACACTACCTGACTTAACTTTAAGAAGTTAGTAAGTTTTTTTACTTCAGAAACAATTCACCTCAAGGAACCTTCCAAAACTGTACCGCTTTGCTAGCCAGTGGACATTTAATTATAGATAAGCCATATTCTGTTGCTCCTGTAGTTTATATATATTAAAGAACATTCAAGCAAAACTTTCTTTTCTTTATTTGGGTCACAAAAGGGGGGGTAAAATAAAGACTTGTAACAGTGGCGCCCAACGTGGGGCATTCCTTGAGGTGATTGTCAT
Source organism: Perizoma affinitatum (assembly GCA_961405105.1). Taxonomy (NCBI): domain Eukaryota; kingdom Metazoa; phylum Arthropoda; class Insecta; order Lepidoptera; family Geometridae; genus Perizoma; species Perizoma affinitatum. The sequence goes on along the minus strand of OY560208.1, from coordinate 1,407,082 downwards.
GTCGAATCAGCTGTGACAAAAATTGTATTAATATTACTTAACTAATTAACTATTTTTGTGCGGATTTAATTTATATTATACTGTGTTTGATTAGCATCAACTGGTGTTTTCTGGTTGTTGAAAATTTTATTTAGTAAGACAAGTGTAAACTTGAGGTGATTGTGTTGGAGTTTACTACATTCAAAACAAATTTTTATTTTTTCTTTTACAACTTTACAATTTATTTACAATTACAATTTACAATTTATACTTACTACACCCCTTACCACTTTTTTGGTAAGTACAATCTGCCACAAAATTAAAATAAAAACATTATTCAGTTTACCTCCTAACTTGGAACGGGGACATTTTATCCCTTTTACCAGGATTTTTCTTGTTTTTCCCTTGACTTTTCTTGTCGGGTGAGGACAGTCAGCGACAAAAATTATTTTTTTTTTTTTTTATTTCAGGGTATTATTATATTTTTCTATTCTAGTGAACTCGCTTGTTATTTATTGACTGGGTGTTCACTACTAATTGCAACTTTTTAGAACTGACGGCGACACGAACATTTATTAAAGTTTTTTCTCCTTATTGAACTTACTGGCGTCACTACCGTTCTGTTAGAACATATTTAATTCGAACAAAAAAAAAAAAAAAATTTATTTTAAATTGAATAAAACTACTAATTAAATAAATAATACTTTTTTCAATTAAATTTTATATAAATTGTGTCTTGGTTGAGTGGTCGACATGTCGTTCAATCGTTACTCTGACATGGAAGAACGTCCTATTGCTTTCCAATCTCTACATAAGGATGAGTTGGTTCATGAGGTCCGTATTAGGGATACCGTGCCTGCTGCTGACGTTTCTGCATTGCGGCTGCAGATAAAAAGTTTAGCTAAAGAGATTCCCTCGGATCAAATAACTTGTTTTGAAGGCAAGATTGCTGACGAATTACAGTCTATCCAGGGAAAACTAAAAGAATTGTCGGAACTTCTTAAGACTTCTGTCCGTCCGGGTAGTTTGAAGAATTTGACACGCATTCAGGCCCTGTCTCATCACCTGTTTCACCGCCTTACCCGTATTGAACCTGAGGAGGAAAACCATCATTCCACACACTCAGAGTTAACCGAAGAATTAAATAGGATCCTATCCAAGTTAGATAACATGTTTGCAGTGTTCCGAACGAGTTTGTTGGAAGTCACTCCTGATGCTGTTGTTTCTCCTGTTGTCCCCGCCGTCGCTTCAGTTTCCGGTGGTAAACACCAAACAGTGTCTTCTTTAAATTTAAAATATAATGGATCGTCGTGCGTACGTGCGTTCTTACAACGTTTAGAAGAATTGTGTGCCTCACGTGGCATATCCGACGATAAGTTATTTGCTTCCGCCCCGGAGTTGTTCGAAGGAGACGTACTTTGTTGGTTCCGTAGTGTTAAGTCCGAATTAACGTGCTGGCCTGAACTAAAGCAGTGCTTAACCGATGAATTCCTGCCGTACGACTTCGATCGCCGTCTCATGCAGGAGATTCGCACACGTACCCAAGGTCCTAACGAAAACATTGTGACTTACGTTGCCGTTATGCAAAATTATTTTGGTCGTCTGTCTTATCCCGTTCCGGAGAAGGAAAAGTTCGACATTGTTTTTCAAAACATACGCCCGGAATATTCGCTGCCTTTGTGCACATTCGAAGTTACTACGCTCAAAAAATTGAAGGATATGTGCCGAATGTTAGAGTGTGGCAAATATCGTGCGCAGACGTTTGTTGAGCCTCGCAAGCCGTGTAGTGGTTCTGTTGCTCCTGATTTGGCGTGTAAAAGCGTCAAGTCCCAAGTTCATGCTGTGACTGCCGCTGATAGCAAATTCTGTGCTCGTTGTCGTGTCAACACTCACACTCTGTCTGAGTGCAAGTCTACCGCCGTCGTATGTTTTCGATGTGGCAAAAGTGGGTTCGCTTTCCCAAAGTGCCCAACTTGTAATCCTTCAACTTCACCTCCTCAGGTAACGTCGTCACCTACTGTTGCAAAAAACTAGTCACCTCGAACCCTCGAGACAATTCTGATAAGTTCGATCCTGCCGATTGGCAGAACTATTTAAAACAATTGTCCTTCTTCTTTTCTACCTACAAAAATGTCTCGACGGTTCGTGACATTTATAAATACAATGATAATCGTCCATTCCTATGGGTCGAAGTTTTCGACCAACCTTTTCGTGGTTTGTTGGATTCTGGTTCCAGTATAACCATTCTGGGATCCAACAATTATGAGTTATTCTTGAGGGCGGGAGTTACCCTTCACGGTTGTGATGATATTACCCACATCTCCACCGCTACGGACTCTCGTGCCCCCGTTCGTGGTTATTTCTTGTTGCCGATCAAGTTTGATAACTTGACTCGCATTATTAAACTTTATGTAGTGCCGGAAGTGTCTACGCCTCTTGTTTTAGGCGTTGATTTTTGGAGATCTTTTGATATCGCTCCAAAAATATTTAATAATATGAATTTTTTCTCGCACATCTCTAAGATAAATGATGTCTCGGAGATTCGTTACCTGCAACCGTTGGATCAGCTACCTACTGATCAACAGTGCATTGCGGGTTCTATTATACAAAAGTTTGAGTCCATTTCTTTTGAAAAGAAAGGATTGGGTCGTACTTCTCTTCTTACGCACACCATCGACACCGGAAATTCGCCTCCGATCAAACAGCGCTATTACCCAATGTCGCCTGAAAGAGTAAAGGAGCTTAATCGACAGTTGGATGTAATGCTGGAGCAGGATGTCGTTGAATCGAGTAGTAGTGCTTGGAATAACCCTACTCTTTTCACGCCTAAATCTAACGGCGAGTTACGCTTTTGTATCGATAGTCGTAAGTTGAACTCTGTAAGTAAACATGACGCGTACCCCTTACCTTTTATATCCAGGATCCTTGATCAACTTCGGGATGCAAGGTTCCTGAGTTCCATTGATCTTAAAAGTTCGTTCTGGCAAATTCCGCTAGACGCTTCGTCACGCGAGAAGACTGCTTTCACTGTTCCTGGTCGAGGATTATTTCAGTTCAAGGTTATGTGTTTCGGTTTAACGTCAGCCCCTGCTACTCAACAAAGACTAATGGACAAACTATTTGGTCCCGAGTTCAACGATAGGGTCTTTGTTTACTTGGATGACATAATTATAGTAAGTCGTGATTTTGAGGAACACATCTCGTTGCTTTCTCGCGTGATGGACCGTCTGAGTTTCGCTAATTTGACTATTAATCTCTCTAAGTGTCAGTTTTTCCGTAGAGAGTTAAAATATCTTGGTTATGTAGTGGATGAGCGAGGTCTTCGTACCGACCCCGCCAAGGTGCAGGCCATTGTGGACTTTCCAACCCCTTCAAACCGGAAAGAAGTCAAGATGTTCTTAGGAACTGCGTCTTATTATCGCCGTTTTATTAAAGATTTTAGTTCTATCGCTACCCCCCTTAATGCTCTGACGTCCACCCGTAAGAATGCTCCTCCGTTCTGTTGGACTGAAGAGGCACAGCAATCGTTTACTGAGTTGAAGTCAGCCTTAGTTACTGCCCCAATTTTAGCGTGTCCCGATTTCTCTAGGCCTTTTTCGGTTCATTGTGACGCTTCTAGCTATGGCATTGCGGGAACCATAACTCAGTTTCTCGAGGATGGTCTGGAACACCCAATCGCTTTCGCTAGTCGGTCACTAAATAAAGCGGAACGAAATTACTCTGCGACTGAGAGAGAGGCATTGGCGGTGGTATTTTCGGTAGAACATTTTCGCCCATACTTGGAAGGAGGTCCTCAATTTAAAATTATTACTGATCATTCCAGTCTAAAGTGGTTCTTCAATTTGTCTAATCCTACAGGACGTCTCGCTCGTTGGGGATGTCGCCTTTCTCCCTATGACTTTGTCATTGAACATCGCAAAGGTAAGGATAACGTTGTTCCGGACGCGTTATCCCGATCAGTTCCTATCCTGGTCACCGATCCTGTTGACCCCTTATCAAGAGACGTCTGGTTTGATAAATTACTTTCCAAATGTACCCAATTCCCCAAGTCTTGTCCCAATTATGCTATTATCGATGGTAAGTTGTGTCGTTACTCTAAAAGTAAGTTCGGTTTCTCGAGTGAATTCGACTGGAAAGAAGTCGTTCCCTCTTGTAAACGTGTTTCAGTTTTGGAGTTTTGTCATTGTCGTGATACTGCTCCCCATTTCGGTATTTTCAAAACTTTTAAACTATTGTCCCAGCGCTATTTTTGGCCTAAAATGTATTCGGACGTTGTAAACTTTATAAACAATTGTGATATCTGCTCTGCTTACAAACATTCGCAGGAGCCACCAAAAGGTCTTATGGGTGATCCGAAGGTTTGTTCTCGTCCCTTTGAAACCATAAGTATTGATTTAGTCGGTCCGCTTCCTCGTTCTAGGGCTGGTTTTACCTTTCTGCTGGTCGTGGTATGTTGTTTTTCGAAATATTGTTTACTGTTTCCTCTTAGAAGGGCGGTGGGCAAAACTATTGCTCAATGCTTGGAGAATGGTGTATTTTTGACTCATGGTATTCCACGCACAGTTATTGCGGATAATGGTACGCAATTCACTGGGAGTGAGCTCAAAGCCATGTTTCAGAGATATGACATTCCTCAAATACATTATACACCTCGTTATTGTCCACAAGTCAACACCGTAGAAAGATATAATAAAACTATCGTTGTTGCCATTTCTATTCTAGTTAAGGATGATCATCGCTCGTGGGATACTACTTTGTCCAAGGTTCAGTTTGCCCTGAACACTGTTGTCAACGAAACCACTCGTTTCACTCCTTTCTCTCTTGTACATGGTCGGGAAGCCGTGCCAAGTGGTAAATTTTATGGCCCTACTAGTTCATCCATATTAGACCTCACCTGCGCTTCGCGCGAGGAGTATGTTTCCAAACTTGGTTGTTTACGTGATATTTTTTGTACGGTTGAAGATGCTATCGCGAAAGCACACCTCAAGAGCGCCGTTTATTATGACAAAGGACGTCGCGCGTGCGAGTACAATATCGGTGACGTAGTTTGGAAAAAGACCTTTCCTCAAAGTGACGCTAGTAAGTTTTTCATGGCCAAGCTGGCACCTAAATATGAGAAATGTCGTGTAGTCAGCAAACGTTCGTCTTTAGTCTACGAGTTGGAAAGTTGTATTACTGGAAAGCATTTAGGTTCATGGCATATCCAATACTTAAAAAAAGATGCATCGTCTTAGGTTGAAATCAGAATATTGCTAGAGTTTAGCTCGGACAGTAGAGATTATTTTTTGGTTGGTAACATCGGTCCTGGCAGTTGGTTACAATTGGTCTTGCTTGCTTATGGAATGAAATATTATATTTAATTATAGTGTTTATTTATTCTTATATTCCCTTAGTTTATGTAGGTTTATTATTTATAATATCGTCTTTATCTTCATGTTTTCTTTCCTAGGAGCGGTTTTGGAAACTCCTAATAAAAAAAAAAAAAAAGCCTTATTCCTTACGTTTTCTTTCCTAGGAGCGGTTTTGGAAACTCCTAATAAAAAAAAAAGCCTTATTCCTTGCTAGCCCTGTTTTGTAACAAGTAGGTCTGAGGCAGCCGAGTGCTCACGTAACAAGTCGTGTAGTATCTCCTTGTCTTTCGTCTTTCGTTTTTACTGCAGTGTTCGTTTATTATTATCAATTATTGTATCTATCCTATTACATATTCCTATTATCATTGTATTATATTGTTGCTGTTTCGTGGTTGTTCATGTTTTTTTTTTGCTTGAAAATTTTCTATCCATTTTGACATGTTGAATCTTTAAAGGTTTGAAGTATTTGACGTATTCAAACTAACAGTTTTTATTTCCGTTTATGAACGGGTTTGGACTTTTAGTTTCACGGTTTGAACTTTGTTATTATACTTTAATTTCCAGGCTGTCTCTACAAGCTGGAGGACCAGCTTGAATTTTGCTTTTCAGAGCAAACTTCTTCTGATTGGGGGGGTCACTGTCACGTAGTAATTCTACTTGACACTAGATGTCACTACTCCTGTTGTTGTTTCACATCAATACTGCACAAATAAGTCGATCTTATGGCACTTGTGCATCGGTCGAGAATGACATTAATTGTCTCTGGTCGGAGACGTTTTCTACAAATTAGTCCATCTTATTACACTTTTGCATTGTTCGAGAATGTCAATAATAGTCTCTGGTCAGGGACGCATTATATATTTTCTGTAGACTTTCGTGGTGTTTCCGAACCTGGTAGTTGAATTTATTCTACTTTTAGTGGCGTATTATATTTTCATTTTGCTAAATCCTTCCTTTCTACTAAAGTTTGAGAGTCAAGAACCTTAGGGCTATAATTAAAGTTAATTTCATTATTCCGCCCGTTTTGTTGTTAGTTATTTGATTAGTTTTTTACCATTAATTTTGGCCTAAATATTCTCGCGAACGGAGGAGTTTCCGCCGGTTGTGTCACATTTTTGCGTGCGTTGGCAACTGGAAGACGAGAAGTTCCGCTTGGAAGAATCTCCATTTTGGCTGTCTTTTACACCCTTACGCGTACGCGCATACTTATATTCCAAGTTTTTACCTTCCAATATTCTGGTGAGTTTTCCAAAAGTTGATTCAAAATTTGTTAGTTTCATTGTTGGTGTCAGTTTCCTAATCGTCGTTGAATATCGACAGATTTCAACATTGTTTGCGGCATCGGACCGCGTGGGGAAGTGTTGCTGACACGACGCGACATATAACTCCAGCTACCGAGTCCTATCGTTGTCCAGAACCCAACTACTTATTACTATTATTACTACTACTACAGGCCTCCTGATTATTCCAAACAGGTGCGTTTTCTACTTACATTTTTCTTTCCTCAAAGGTTAAGTTCAAAGTATGATAAAAGTCTATTGTATTCCCCACTTTATTCCTGCACAGTGTTAATTGCATAGGTTCTTGATATAGGATCCTCTTCTGAGGTTACCTGACCTATAAATTATTTCATTCAAGTAAATTATCTTCAAATATGTTGTGCAAAAAGATGGTAAATGAGTTTTATCTCATTTCCAGGAGGTTTTTTATTTATACCCTGAAACATATTCACTCCCTGGAGCCCTGGACTTCCTAGCTGAGTGGCGGCACCCTCTCGGTAGTCTGCGGACCTGCAGTGGACACCGATTACCTCCGGCCAGTCACCGCTCCATACCGGGTTCCACTTTTTCATATTTTTTCTTTCAATCTTTTCTCGGGATAGCAGCCGAATTTCTGCTATTGGCGCCTAACACTACTTTTATACACAATACACTACCTGACTTAACTTTAAGAAGTTAGTAAGTTTTTTTACTTCAGAAACAATTCACCTCAAGGAACCTTCCAAAACTGTACCGCTTTGCTAGCCAGTGGACATTTAATTATAGATAAGCCATATTCTGTTGCTCCTGTAGTTTATATATATTAAAGAACATTCAAGCAAAACTTTCTTTTCTTTATTTGGGTCACAAAAGGGGGGGTAAAATAAAGACTTGTAACAAATGTTATAAAATTATTAAATAAAAAAAGTTAAAGGATTATTTAGGACGGTTAAAGGATTGAAGATAAGAACGTTTATTAATGTAAGCTTGAATTCATATGAGCTTAAAAAAAAACAAAAAAAATGCAAATTAGTTCTCCCAGCCTACCGTTGTGTAATGAAGAGTGGGCTATATAGTGCGTATGTGGAAGATTAATACCAAAATAAAAGAAAAAATAATAATTTAAAAATAAAAATAAATTCGTCTTAGTTACGAACAGTTTCAAGTACTTAATAAAGTCTACAAAAAATACAGATGGAACCGCTAGCTAACTAAAGACCGTTGCAAACAATCTTTAGATAGCTCAACTGATCCATATCACCAGGCGGAAGCGTAAAAAATAATTAGGTATAGAAACATGATTTCAAATTACGTAAAAAGACTCTACTCTTATAAGACGATGTTATCAAAATAGCAATATCAAATTGCTGACCCAAGGCAGAGTGACAGCAAAATACATTGATAAACCAATGAACTAAAACTAGGAAATACAGTCAGCTGCAAAATATAATAAACGCAAAAGCTCAGCTTGCTCACACGACCAAGAAGTCTGCACCATAACTTACAGGCAAGGGCTGCCTAATTTATCAGCACTGCATAAATTTATACTCAACATTTCTCGCCTTGCAATCGGACAACATTTAGCTTTTTATCGACTGTTTGATTTAGTACGCGCGCGCAGGCCAATCCCTCAAGTCGATATGTACGCGATCGGTGGACCTATTCTGCAAAATCGCTTCGCCTTCACTAAGAGGTTATAAAATAACAACCTAAAAGTCACATACTTAGTCCTGACCTCACACTAGGACTCCCTGTATCATACGTAACTACTGTACCCGGAACCAATATCTTCAAAACATTTTATCCTGCAATGGGAATCGATCCCGTACCACTCGCGTATCAAGACAACCGAGGTTGTCTCTCTGTTAAATCTAGATTATCTGTTTCAACCGTTACAGGTTTGTTTGATGTTGACAAGGTGTCACTTTGATCATTGATCTGGGTAATGTCAATGTCAAAGTCAAAGTCAAAATTCATTAAAATCACAAGGATCACGTAGTATCGTCGATTTTATTAACTGCCTGTTCCTACGTGACTAATATACATAAATTAATATACTAATAATATACTAATATAATGAAAACACGGATGGAGTCAGTGATTCAGGCTAGGGGAGGGAGCACTCGGTATTAATAACAAACTTTAAATTAATTTTATCTTTTAATTTCATAACTTTGACACCAATACTTGAATAAAGAATTTTGTACTAAACATGCATTTTTGTTATTGATCCACAAAAGCATTTTTATGTAATGATTGAAAGACAAATCAGATACCACTGGATAGGTATTAAAATAGACTATGAATCTGCATTACAGAAACATAATATTTTTTGTTTTTTTTTTAGTTATGTCAAAAAATCATGAATGTGCGATTTTTTTGCTCTCAAGTGTACTTCAGAATACACAAGAATACGCAGTTTTGACGGACATTTTTCTACTGTGAAAAAGTGTCGTGAGCGTATCTGTTCGTTTTTTTACGATTTAAAAATCGAATTAACTCGCGATTTAAAATCCAGAATACCCCCGTGCCTATGTCCCCAACACGTAGGTGTGGCAGAAAACACTAAAATTATGGCCGTATATTGGAACGTCGTGTCGCGCGTTCGTTTATTTGTCCGTCTGTCTGTTTGTTTGGCCGTATTGGCAATTAATCTTGTACTATGCCAGATCTACTGTACACGATTCTTGGTTTACATTGAGTTGTGGCCCGTTGTTTTGAATTCTATTGAGGTATTGACAACATGGTGATACAAGTCAAAATTACTAAGTTTAAAAAAAAACAGGTCTTTACTCTGGGCAAAGCCCCACTTGAGACGCTGGTTGCGGGTTCGATTCTCGCCGTGGGACAAATGTTTGTAAGATCTGTAAATATTTTCTCAGATCTGGTTATTTGCTACGTATAAAATGTAGGTATTTAAAAAAAATGTTAAAACTATATCAGTCATAGCTCTGCTTACTTGAGGGCTAGATGATACTGTGTGAAAAATGACCAGCATTATTATTATTATCCATTAATATCACAGGGATAATCATGAAACGTAGACCTATATTTTTAGCGTAATATTTATTTGTGAATATGAGTAACGACCATATTTCCAAGGTCAGCTGAGGTACCCCGCGTACGTCCAAGATACGAGCCATGTTATCGCAGAATAGACGGAAACCCTGCGATTAAGGAATCGCTTGTATCTCGATATCTATTGTAGCTAAATCAATACTAAAAGTATGGACGGAAAGATAATTTACTAAGGAATTATTGTATGTAAACAGAAAATCATCTACTTAGAGTGTTATTTATATGAATTCAAAATTAATAATTTAGGTAAGTGTTTATATTATATAAACTAGTATTGTGTAGTGCGCGTTTAGAAGTTGAATTGTGCTCTCAAATATATTTGGGTATCACAATGATATTTTTGATATTACCTTCATTACTCTTCTTTATCGTTGTAGTCAAGTAATTTAAAATATATATCAAGCTTTTGTTTGCAAGTATACGTCGAGACATTTGCAATATTCATATGTTTGTTTATTTTATTGTAAACAAACGGTCCTAGACAAGGCGAGAAGTTATGGGAATATTTAGTTCAAAACTTAGGAGTTTGGTATTCTATATTATATTTTCTTTTATTAGTTCGATTTGAATCACCTGGGAGTTTATGTTAATGTAGGATTAGTATCCTGTATGTCCAGTCGGACTTTTATGAAGTTAGAATCTTAGAATAGTTGCGTAATAGGGTAGAGGTACCTTTTAAATTTAATTTACAAGTCAATTGTGTTCAGTGTCTAAATCTAATCTAATTAACCTATCTCATTCCACTGCATTTACCCTGCAACCTTTGAGGATTTTAGGCCTTCCTTCACTTGTTTCACTTTTTGTTGTCCACTGGCATACCGAAAAAAAAAATCTACAGGAATAAAAAAAAATAAAAAAATTCAACATTTTGTACACCAAAACAATTAACTAATAGGTATATAGCATTTTTAACTTTATTAGTATTTTGTAATTAGTATTTTTTTATCGTTTATATCGCATGCTAATTCATATAAGTATTCAATTATTTTATATTAATTATTAATTTTGAACTGATCAAAGATAATAAATAAATAAATATTGCTGGACATTTTTCACACAGCATCATCTAGCCCCAAAGTAAGCAGAGCTTGTATTATGGGAACTTCATGACTGATATACTACATAAATACTTTTTTTTTTTGTAAAAACATACATATTATACATAGAAAACACCCAGACCCGAGACAAACATTACAAACATTTGTCCCGCAGCGGGAATCGAACCCGCAACCTTTTGCGTCTCAGGCGGGCCTTCGCCCACTGTGCCACAGAGGTCGTCGAATGTAATTAATTTGTCTATGTTTCAAGCTTTTTAGTCTAGCTTAGGCATCTGAGGATTACCATATCAATTTGTACCCATTTCACATTAAAATAAACACAGAATAACACATAGGCTACTTTTAATCTGGGTACCACGCAGGCAAAGCCGTGGGCAGAGGCTAGTGCTACATATATCTTGATAACTCGTATAGTCATCTAAAAGCAAAAATTGTACCGTATGATAGTATGAACTAACCTAGCGTACAATTTGGCGCGAGACGTTTCCTCTCTTAATCCAAATCACTTACCACTTTTAGAGGTTACCTAGAAGATTACACATCGGGACACGCGTAAGGACACAGTTGGACTTGCAAGAACGGAAAAACGTAAATTTTGTGGCACACGGTTTGGTTAGATAATACATTTTCAATTTATAGTGATACATTACGTTTACAACAATTACTTAAAGAACAATATTGTTGGTTTGTTGCGCTATGATATTTATATAAGCATTTATCTTAGATGTTTCAAATGCGCTTGACTTCAATAATAGAGCTTGGAATTGTGTTAAACTGTATTTTTTTCATAAAGCTTTTACATCAATTGAAAGTGAAAAACATCTTAGAAAATCTTAGACAGGGTTCATATGAGATACTTACCTATATATATCATCTACTAGCTTCTGCCCACGGCTTCGCCCGCATGGTACCCGGATAAAAAGTAGCCTATGAGTTATTCTGATGTATAAGCTATATTACTGTAAAGTTTCATCAAAATCCGTTTAGTAGTTTTTGCGTGAAAGAGTAACAAACATCCATCCTCACAAACTTTCGCGTTTATAATAGTAGGATAGGATGTGTCTACCTTGTGAAAGCAATAAATATAGAGGAACATTGAAAAGACTATGTAGGTTACTATAAAAAAAAGCCAGGGATTTTAAGTGAGTTATAAATTATCTTTGCTATAACTATGAGGGTACGCCAAGTTTATTAATAACAGTATAAATAAATAAATAAATAAATATTGCTAAACATTTTTCACACAGCATCATCTAGCCCCAAAGTAAGCAGAGCTTGTGTTATGGGAACTACATGACTGATATACTACTTATATAATTTTTTGTTAGTAAATACATACATATTATAGATAGAAAACACCCAGATCCCGAGACAAATATTTGCAGATGCAAACATTTGTCCCGCGCGGGAATCGAACCCGCAACCTTCTTCGTCTCAGGCAGCCCTACGCCCACTGCGCCACAGAGGTCGTCAAAGTATGAATTAATGAATTGGTAACGGAATCCTATTTAAGCTATCGCGAGATATAAAATAATATTTTTGCTCCCTATTGTATAGATAATCAGCAAATACCAACGGGCAATAAAATTGATTGCGAACAAACCCCGCATCCGTCGCCCACGTACACTCAGTTTCGAATTCGTCGGCCGATTGAGCAACTTTTATTCGAATATAATCTACTTCCATACGCCATCAGTTTGCTGTCGGACGCGTTTAAAAGCGATAACTTTGAGTTGTGCTGAGATTTTTGCGACGATTTTTGTAAATGCTCGGTTGGTAGAGCTTTGTTCAGCAACTGGGATGATGACCCTGAACCGCTGAGCTGATGACTGGCTGACAGTTTTTTTATACTACACTTGACGATCTCTGTGGCGCAGTAGGGGAAGGTTGCGGGTTCTATTCCCGTCGCGGGACAAAAGTTTGCATCTGCAAATATTTGTCTCGGGTCTGGGTGTTTACTATGTTTTTTTTTTTATAAATACATACATAGCAATGTATTTATAAAAAAAATGTATATAAGTAGTATATCAGTCATGTAGTTACATAACACAAGCTCTGCTTACTCTGGGGCTAGATGATGCTGTGTGAAAAACGTCCAGCATTATTTATTTATTTTACAAAAGTTTCACAAAAATCTCTACTACAAATCAGATCTCAGATCTCTCTATCAGATATTAATCATTCTTCATTCTAACAGACAGATTTAAAAATTTTCTCAGTAAGGGTACCTAGCCAGATAGTATTTTCGTCCCCATATCATATGTTTCATAAAAATCGTTGGAAACGATTCCCAGATCATTTGTAGACAAACAGACAAAATAATTATTCGTCGCTTCCAAAAAGTATTTATTCTTTGAAGTCAGATACCACGGACCTGACCATCAAGTCTTATTTCGATTCGATTCAGGCAAAGATGTCAAATCCCACTTGCAAATGACAAGGCTCATAGCGTCCTCAATCGCAGATTGAAAAGTGACATCTATGCCTGAACTGGATCGCTTTAAGACTTCATGGTTAAGCACCTGTCCAGAAATTAACACCTTAAAAAAAAATATCCGCAGGGTCCTTACCGACAATGTATTTGTCGGTAAAGACCCTGTGCATGTCATAGCGTCAAAAACAATCTTAAAACATATGGTTTATCTAGAAATATCGTAAAAATGTCGTAACACGGCGTGACAGATGAGATCTCAAAACACCTCGAACCGTGTATCAATACTCGGTTATCAAAGATCAACTATAAACCGAAACTCATTGATTTATATGAGAAATCATGACATTTAACCAAAGAAATCCCAACTATATTCAAAAGATCCTATAGTTCAAAATGAATTGACGAAGGTAGTAGACTTTTTGCAGTACACGAAAGGGGAAGAATGAGTTCTATGCCTTGCCGTTTAAACTGACTTTGGCGCGGCGTCGAAAAAAAATGCGTACCACCAAAGACGTATACGCCAGTTCATAGTGATTTATCTCCGATACGGCATATTAAAAGTTTTGTTTCGTTTTTAAAATGTTAAAATCTGTTATTTATGGTCTCAAAATCGAAAGGTCCGATTAAATTATGTCCGATACTATTGAGATTTACGGCGTCAAGATATTTTGTTGCTTCCTATTTGTCCATATTAGGGAGTTTTTTGTTTTGTTTTAATTTTTAACTATGAATATAGGACTGTGAGTAAAAGAGGTAGCATTGAATGTGGTTTATGGTTTTAATAACATTTTTACTTACTTTTGAGTAAAAAAAAACAAATAAATGTCCTCTGATGATATCCTCAGATCTGTTTTCTTAAACGTACCAATTCAGAGGTAGGTACAGCCAGTCCAAACATTAGATTTGGCAGATATTAGAATATAATAAAAATATATTTATTGCTTGAAATTATGACCAAACAACATCAGGTTATATAATTAACTTGGTACTTATAAAAAAAACGTACTATATACCTATCTCAAATGGCTATAATTACATTCAGGCAAAAGGAATACACTCACCTAAATGCTGACAGACTAAGGCGCTGATTTTCAGCGTACCCCTATGCACGACAGGTGTTAATCGGCTGAATAAAACTATTATTTTGTTAAGCTTACTTTCTGTTTACTAGTTTACATAAAAATTATGTATGTTTTAAATAGTAGTTAGCATTCCATGTGACAGTTTCCAAAGCCTATGCCACTCATCGGAACACTAACTGATGTCAAATACCCTTGAGATTTTGTCTTCCATATATTGTTTTATTAGCAGTTTAAAGCGCTTAACATTTTTAATTAGAAAAATCGATTATCTATTGGACTACGGATTGGAAGTAGGCATACCGCTTATTAGGCAAACACGGCCCAGATTGGGCCTTCAATGTTTTGTCCAACAGCTTTTGACCTATAGTATTGACGACCTTTGTGGCGCAGTGGGCGAAGGCTCGCCTGAGACGCAGAAGGTTGCGGGTTTGATATTTACAAAAAAATAGTATATAAGTAGTATATCAGTCATGTAGTTTCCATAATACAAGCTCTGCTTAGTTTGGGGCTAGATTATGCTGTGTGAAAAAAGTCCAGCATTATTAATTTATAAGACATAAAATTTGTATCAATATCCATTCAATGAATGTTAATTAAGCTAACCAATCAGCCAATACCAGTAACGCGATGCGCTCGCGCAGCCAACAAAGCAAACAAGTGGCGGCTGCGAGGTTGATTACACACATTCGGTGCACGGCCGATGCCTTAATTAGACCTCACAATAGGGATGGGAAAGAGGAATATTTGATTGTCATCGATACTGTGACCTATTTGACCCCAAGCATAATAAACAGTTTTTATTTAATTTTGTCTAAAACTGTTTGATATCACTATTGTGTTGTGATAGTGGGTGAAGGAAAACATTGTAAGGGAACTGGTATGCCCTAGAACTAAATATCGAAGGCATGTCCAATCGTATCGTTAATAATTATGTTACAAGTTAAGGCTTGTAACATAATTATGACATGGAATTTAAAAAATAAGTACCTATGTTTCAAATAAAATGTTCTACTGGTAAATGTTCTACTGGTTGACTACCACCAACAAGGTATCTTTAAAGATCAACGTACCTACTGAAAGCAAATCTGAAGATGGCCATCTGAGGGGTTAAAGTGATAAAATTTTTTTTTTTGAGACTAATAAATGTATTTTCTTACTTTTTTTAGGTGAGATGACTTTGAGTTTTATAGTCGATTTTCTATTCAACAATATATATTCGAATATTCTTCGATTGCAAAAATCTTGGTTCTGGAAGCTACAATGCCTGTTTTAGCAGTGATTTCATATGCATTTTCTTTTAATACGACAAGGCAAACAAGAATATGGCCCATCTTTTATCGTCACGTATTGTCATCTATAACATTCCTGATGCCTTGCCTGCTCTGAAGGACTATTATTACTATTTTTTGTCAAACTATCGACTATCGATACCTTTGTCAAATACACCACATCCCATCACTAAAACGTTAATAGCTGTAACACCAGAGTCATTGAATATGGTCGTAATCGTAATTATTTTTAATTAATAATCAACACGCCGTTAGGACGTGCACGTAATAAGGATGTGCCAGTCGATGTCCCTTCGACAATTTACATTTGTTTGTCCGTTTGTTGATTATAATTGAGGTTTCTCAGAACTGTGTGACTAGCCTCTGCTCACGGGGACCTAAAAATTTACAAAAAATAAGACAATAAATTTTGCCTGTCTAACACAGGCAAATTTTTATCCTAGATCTATTCCATATTTCATTCAAATCGGTTTAGCTTTAACAGAAATATTTGGCAAAAAACATCCAAACTATCGCATCCTATTATTTTAATATCATAAAATGTCGATCTTTGTTGCTAATAATCTAATTAAATTAAATTAAAATAATATTTTTAGTGTCTTCGAAAGCAATGTCGACCTATGAATGTTTGTTTTTGATTTGACTTGGTGTATAAGGTGTTGCCATGTATTATATTTTTATTATCTGTGAAAAGTAGGGTTGTTGCCATTTTGATAGTAGCACAGCTAGTTTCTACTAAAGGGTGTACAAACTGTATCAACTGTATCAACGGCTAAACTGATTTGGATAAAAAAATGGTAACTGTTAATAGTTCTTAACTAATTATAACACATTTATAGGCTGATTTATTAATTAGCCATGTGGTTAAGCCGAGAGAGGTCAGTTTATAATAATAATTAGATAAAAAAGGATAGGATAATATAGAATACCTTTACTTCGTCTCATTGCCTCGCTTTTGGTCAACCTGCAATTTTTTTTTATTTCTGTGCAGACGTCTAAGAGTAATAACGAGAAAACCATGAACATATACCTGTCATCTTGCAATTTTCATTCCCACCCCAACAAAACACGTCTCTTGAAGTATCTTGTAAATCAATACAAAGTCTTATTTAGAGGTCTGTAAAGTATCAACGCTCAGGTAAAGGCAATAAATACGATTAATGTATAAATATATGTCTGTCCGCCCGTTAGTTTAACGTTATGCTGACCGATAATAACGATAACGATAAATATAACGACGCGATTCTATAGCGATGATGTTAGTATGGACATGTTTTTATGTAAAAATATTTTTATATTTTTGCGTAAAACCATCTTAAGACGATAAAATCTATGTAAAAGCTATTCTTGAAGGCGAGGTCTCTTTTCTAACTTACTGAAAAAAATCTTGTTACAATTTAATAAGCCCTTTTGGCGATAAATAATAACAAACAAACAAACACACAAAGTCTTACTTAAGGGTAAATTTAAGTGTGTGTCAAAAAAACTTAGGTCGATACTAAAATTGTATGATCCCATATCAATAGCATACCAAAAGCAACTTAGATTAATCCAATAATGCTATAAATATATGGCTTTTATATTATTACTAAAATAACAACAGCATCCATATCTGTTGATAATAATTTATTTTATTTATCTACATGTAACCCAAAAATAAAGATTTTAATTCGAAAACTTGAGATAAACGGGTAATAATCGTTAAAACATATCAATAACCTGGGAGTATGGTTGTCCTGAGTATAGAGAGCGAAACTAGCGTCAGCAAAGTTTTATAAAGCGATCTCTACAGAGGATATTCTTATCTACTTTTGGTATGAATTTAAAATAGCTCAATTTAAAAAAAATAAAAAAAATTGTGAAATATTTTTTTTATACTCAATTTCTTAACAGATGTATGTAATATAGAATTAAAAATATCGTGGTTCGGTGTCATTTTTGGACGATATTACGACCACTTTTAAGGTTATCCGGAAGAAAATTATATTTAACATTGAGTTCGCCTATGTACTTTTTAGTAGTGCAACAAAAAATGGTAAATATATATATCTATCCATTTACTTTACTATAATAATAATTATAATAATACTGGACTATTTTCACATAGCATCATCTAGTTCCAACCGTTCGGATGCCCTTCCTCATGAAAACCGTTCACCTTATAAACAGTTTGTCGGTCTATAGTTAATTTTGTATTACTCTGTGGTCTCATAACAATAATTTATTTAAAACTTTTTCGTATCGATAGAAACGTAAAATCGATAAAAATATCGATAAAGAACCATAATTAGTCGTTAAAAGGATTTATACACGTGTTTATGGACAAAAATACGTGCTTAAGCAACCCGATGAAATCTTATAGATATTATTTTATGTCTCTCTTGTTAAATTGTTTGCGAATGAAGTTTTGTTTATTTATAAATTGAATTTAAAAATGTTTCGAAAACCAGCGTTACTCAATCCTCATCTTCGTCTTTAATCGGCAATGCATTGACCAATTCCGCCATGAATCGAGTGACGCTGAGTCCGAACTAATTGGACTTTTAATTCAGCTAAGCGCTGATGCATAACGCAGGTGTAAAATTTTCGGAAAAAATCGTGTTGAAAGTCCGAAATTATTTTTAAAAATCACACTGCTTTTTAAAAGTTTGTTATTTTTAATTTAAAACTAGAGCGATCAATGGATTTTTCCAGTCGAATAATAAATGTGCGCATTAATTTGTGCTCAAGACGGTGAAGGAAAACATCGCAATGAAATCGGCATGCCCTAGATGCAATTCGAAGGCATGTGCCACTGGTTAGTGTTCTAATAAGCGGCGATGGGCTTGCAACCTGTCACGTGGAATGCTTACTACTTGTAAAACGCGGGCATGTACTAAATGTAATGTTTAGATGAGCCTCTGACTACGCCCTTTAGTCGTAATATATACAAATTAATCTATTTGATCTAAATAAAAAACCTCTATGGTGCAGTGGGCGAAAGCCCGCCGGAGACGCAGATGGTTGCGGGTTCGATACCCGACGCGGGGCAAATGTGTGTATGACCTGCAAATATTTGTATCGGGGCTGATTGTTTTCCATGTATATGTAGATAATTGAAGAAAAAAAAAGTATATAAGTAGTATATCAGTCGTGCAGTTCCCATAATACAAGCTCTGCTTACTTTGGGGCTTAATGATGCTGTGTGAAAAATTGTCTTGCATTATTTATTTACTAAACTAACTACCTAGATTACCGAAGTACAATACTATATGATAGGTATGCTCAAAGATTTACGCACTCGGTATGTGTGTGATGATTTTTGTCATGGAGAATGCAGTCGTGTGTGTGTTTAATTTGTTTTTTTTATTAGCCCTAAGGTATTTATGTTATAGTTCTGTCAAGATCTTACTAATCCTACTACTATTATAAACGCGAATGTTTGTGAGGATGGATGTTTGTTACTCTTTCACGCAAAAACTACTGAATGAATTTTGATGAAAGTTTACAGTAATATAGCTTATACATCAGAATAACACATAGGCTTTTTATCCGGGTACCACGCGGGCGAAGCAATGGGCAGAAGCTAGTTTTTTTTTATATTTTCATGTTATATCGTCTGTAATAAATTCTTACTAATAATCTGAAAACAAGTGTTCCATTGTTAATGCAAATATACGACAGAAAGATAAGAAGGCATAAATCGAAGAATAGAAACCCTTGGCCCATAAATTTTTAGCCCAGACTACCCTAGAACGGGTTGGTGTCGCCTCGATTTTCCCTACAATAGGGGAAAATCGAGCCAATACTGGATCTTAATCGAACGAATGCAAATATTGTGGCAGTCATAAATTTCAGGAGCTGCTACGGAGTTTAATTTATACTTACAAACAAACACGCTCAAAAATAAACACGCTCACAACTGTATTCCTCATCCTCACATACACATCTATATCAGATAGGTACACACCTACTTGGAGCGTAGATATTTGATGTCACTATGTGGGAGGTAGAGTCCACTTTTTACAATTGGCACATGGCAATTTTTTTTTATTATTATTTATTATTGGAACACTATTCGATTCCACATGTCTCCTTTTTGTTTGATGGGCATGCCGGTTTCCTCAAGATGTTTTAGTTTTGGTGTGCACATACATTTTTCGAGTGGGAAAATCATATAGGATTTTCCCACGGGGTTCAAACCCACAACCTTCGGATCGGAAGTCGGGGTACCGCATGCTAGGCCAACACGGCTTTTCAATTTATTTAATTTATATTTTAAGGTAAAAGATTATTGTTATTAAAAATAAAATTCCAATACGATTTTCGTGCGTCCCTAAGTTGCCTTATAACTCCTAGAGTTATAAGGCACTCCTAGAGTTATAAGGCAACTTATCACTCCTAGAGTTATTGAAAGTTGCTACATATAGTTACTATCAAATGCTATACTATGTTTCATACTTAAATGACTAGCAGAAACTCTTAAAAGTTGAGAATAGATAGTTGACCTATAATTTGATTTGGACAAAATCAATGTCTAGCAAACTCAGGTACGAATTTTAAAAATAATTGTTAAAAAATGTTCCTTTGATTTTTTCTAGATTGTGTGATACCACTAATCTGTATATTACTTTTATTGATTGATCATAGTCAAAGTCAAAATTCATTTATTCATTAAAATCACAAGGATCACTTTGAAACGTCGGTTTTATCTACTGCCTGTTCCTCCGCGACCAAATAGGTGATAGATTTTCTATTAACTTCTATTAAGGGTGAGAATAAGAGCTTGGTAATTTATAGTCGAAAACGAAGTTTATATCAGCAGCTCCATAAATTATAATTAAAACAAAATAACAGTAAACTAAAAAAATACAATTATCACTACCTCAATTGCATATTAAGAAAAGGCATTATTTATTTAAATGTGCAAAATATTATCGAAATTGCGAATGAAACAATATTAATGGACAATAAAAAGATCTCGAAGACAAACAGATTTATGAAATTGAAAATATGTCGCGTAAAGTTATTTGAGTGCACGGGTTTATAAATATTGAGCGTCGGCCTCTTAATAAAATTGACTGGTTTATTGGCCGGCTAAAGTATGTGGGCTTTAAGTTTTAATTACTTCAAAACCACCTAAATAATAGGTACAAAAATTTAATTTTTTTTTTACTTATATCTTTGTATACACGAGTGTGTAACGATCGCTTACCAAATGAAGACTCTCGGAATAAGCCGAAACTGTCGATGTTTTCATCGTATGAGTCACGAGTACCAATGCGTTTGACTTTTCGAACTCACCGAAATGTAGTCCTTAGAATATAAATAGCTAGATAGATGGAAATTATTTCGATAATACATAGATATACTTATAAAATACATTAGATTAGAGAGGTACTATAATATTTAACAAAGTTGTACAATGTTTGTCGGCGGTCTTATTGCCAATTAGCGATCTATACAAGACAACCTTTGGATGGATTGAACTGTATGAAAACTTACTAGGGGTTTAATTGGTGTACCACATAATATGAATATACTATAATATACAAAATAATAAATAAATAATAATGCTGGACATTTTTCACACAGCATCATCTAGCCCCAAAGTAAGCAGAGCTTGTGTTTTGGGAACTACATGACTGATATACTACTTATATACATTTTTTTTTTAAAAACATACATAACATACATAGAAAACACCCATACCCGAGACAAATATTCGCGGCGGGAATCAAACCCGCAACCTTCTGCGTCTCAGGCGGGCCTTCGCCCACTGCGCCACAGAGGTATACCTACATAATTAGATACTTATATAATAAAATAATACATACACAGGATAATACATACTAAGAACTAGTACATTATACATAACATAGATTATATACATAGATATGCAACTTTACAACGATGTTTCAGATTCTGGATCTAAATTTTGATTTGGGTTTGCGTGAAAATTTACCTCAACATAACATAATAAAAAAACATAGTCAGACTCCATATAGGTTATTGGATAATCAAGGAACGGTCTCTTAAAAATATCATATTGACGTCATTGCTTCAGATCAAACACACTTTTACGATATCAAATGTACATACAAATTACTAGTTAAATTACTTAATATTTCGAAAACTGTTGGGACAATCATTGAATACCTCTCCATCGATAGTGTCGCGATAAAGTCAACTTAACACCAAAGTCTTGCGACTACACTGAATTTGCCCGCCTGGTACCCGGATAAAAAGCCTATGTGTTATTCTGATGTTTAAGCTATATTAATGTAAAGTTTTATCAAAATCCGTTCAGTAGTTTTTGCGTGAAAGAGTAACAAACATCTATCCTCACAAACATTCGCGTTTATAATAGTAGTAGGATTAGTAAGATCTTGACAGAACTATAACATAAATACCTTAGGGCTAATAAAAAAAACAAATTAAACACACACACGACTGCATTCTCCATGACAGAAATCATCACACACATACCGAGTGCGTAAATCTTTGAGCATACCTATCATATAGTATTGTACTTCGGTAATCTAGGTAGTTAGTTTAGTAAATAAATAATGCAAGACAATTTTTCACACAGCATCATCTAGCCCCAAAGTAAGCAGAGCTTGTGTTTTGGGAACTACATGACTGATATACTACTTATATACATTTTTTTTTTAAAAACATACATAACATACATAGAAAACACCCATACCCGAGACAAATATTCGCGGCGGGAATCAAACCCGCAACCTTCTGCGTCTCAGGCGGGCCTTCGCCCACTGCGCCACAGAGGTATACCTACATAATTAGATACTTATATAATAAAATAATACATACACAGGATAATACATACTAAGAACTAGTACATAATACATAACATAGATTATATACATAGATATGCAACTTTACAACGATGTTTCAGATTCTGGATCTAAATTTTGATTTGGGTTTGCGTGAAAATTTACCTCAACATAACATAATAAAAAAACATAGTCAGACTCCATATAGGTTATTGGATAATCAAGGAACGGTCTCTTAAAAATATCATATTGACGTCATTGCTTCAGATCAAACACACTTTTACGATATCAAATGTACATACAAATTACTAGTTAAATTACTTAATATTTCGAAAACTGTTGGGACAATCATTGAATACCTCTCCATCGATAGTGTCGCGATAAAGTCAACTTAACACCAAAGTCTTGCGACTACACTGAATTTGACATTTGATAATGACAGGTGGAGTAGAATCCTTACTGAGTTTACCCCGAGACGGTAAAAAGCGTAGGTCGTCCGTCTGCCAAATGTAAAAACTACATAGTAAAAACTGCAGGTCAAATGTTGGCAACGGATGTCACAAACGAAGAGACGACTATGCCCAACAGTGGGATGAGACAGGCTATGCGCGATGATGATAATGATGAGTACACTTATCACCAGTAGATGACGCTTTGAGCTTGTTCTACAAATCCCCTGCGAAGGAGTTTTCAAATCTCTGTCAACTGGTAAGTTGATATTTCGATGTTTTTCTGTGTCAGACAGCCATCGGACACTTCGATTGATACTGATTTAATGGATTGGGATTCCCTGTGTCGTGGATATCAGGAACTATGAGTACCGTGGTACTAACATACCCAGATCCAGAACATTTTTGAAGTCGGGATCAACATATATGGTTAAAAAGCAGTTTCATACAAAGTGATACATACATACATACAAATAGAAACGCTAAAATACAAACACACACACAATGTTGTGGGATCAGGACTATGTACCCGTATGTGACGGTTAAGTATTAATTTATTAATAATAATAATAAATAATAAATAATGCTGGACATTTTTCACACAGCATCATCTAGCCCCAAACTAAGCAGAGCTTGTATTATGGGAACTACAAGACTGATATACTACTTAAATACTTTTTTTTGTAAATACATACATATTATACATAGAAAACACCCAGACCCGAGACAAACATTAGCTAATCGTACAAACATTTGTCCCGCAGCGGGAATCGAACCCGCAACCTTCTGCATACTTTCCTCTAAATAAGGAAAATAAAGATAACCTGCTTACTACTTGCAAAACGCGGGCACCAAATGTAATGTTTGGACGTGCCTCTGACTACCCCCTACTTTGTTATCCTCAAAAGATCTACTCACTGAGTATGTATCTGAGGGTGTCCACCATGGGGAAGACAGTCGTGAGCGTGTTTGTTTTGTTGTTGTAAAGATAACCTCTTACGTCAAAAACATATTTTATGTAGGTTACTGACTCGATAAATATTTTGATAAGGCATGCAACATTCGTTTTTACGCTTGCTGCATGCCTGACTAAGATGCCCTTTCTAATTACCGCTACGCTTTAGTCGACATCGTCACCAAATTGTACATATTCGAATACGTTTTATTGCGCTACGGTGGAAATTTAGTGCCAAAAGGGTTTACATAATTACTCTTTGGAATTTCGGATCGATAGGCTTAAGCAATTAAAATTAAGTGTTAAATGGGGTATTCGGAAATTATTGTCTCTGGCTGGGAGTAAGTATTTTAGGATAATTTTCACATTATTTGCATTAAGATATCCGTTCTACTTACGAGAACTTATAGATATATAGATAGAAAATGCTTTATTTCACAAGATAAAACAAGTACATGGACGATCTTAATGCTAATAAGCATTTTCTTCCAGCTAACCTTTGTGTAATGAAGAGTGGCGAGGTAGTGCGTTTGGCTGATTACCAAAATAAGAGAAAATAATATTAAATAAAATAACTAGCTACTTTTTTCATTTATTCATACAACTATGTACAAGTAGGTATATACAAAAAATACAGATGAAACAGCTAGCTATCTAAAGACCGTTGCAAACGATCTATAGATAGCTCAACTGATCCAGATCACTACCAGGCGGAAGCGTTCCCAAAATACTGGCCGCATTGCCACGCTGAATGGCAATGCTAATGCCCAGATAAGAGCCAGCTCTCTTGTCACGCGTCGCTTCGACCAGTCGCCCTGAAATAATTTTGAAAACGCGAAGGGCCCCGGTTCCCCACGGACCCAGAGTCTCAACCCCAAAAGGCTCAAATAAGTAGGCTCTGTCGAGACTTCTATATTTGCGCCTCTTGAGATCCTCGGCCGAATCAGCCGCTGCACCGGCTCTAACTGAAGTCCCCGACAGATGAGATGGTGCTAGGGTATCTACGCATGTGGCGTCCCATACCAAAGGCCTTCCCTTCTCCCAAGGGACAAGAGTCATGCCGTCAGGCCGCTTACCATCGTCACGTAGTAGACCATTCGGTTCGAGAATAGCTGGAACGTTGACGCTGGTAAAAGCCCGGCGTATGATATCAATATATAGCGTACTAGCTACTTAAATTAGAAGTAAACTACATAAATAAAACTAAAAATAATGAATACTTAAATATATACCTACATCCGAATACGTGTATTAATGCTTTTCATCGTACCTGATTTTAGAATGTATTGAAAATATACAATAGAAATCACATAATTATTATATGTTTATTTTGTGTAACCTTACCTAAACTAATTACGAAAATATTAAGAATTTTCATGATATTTACAGTGGGTTTTGGTACAAAAAAAAAATATCCTACTACAGGTAAAATATCTGTCAGTCAAATGAGTCTATTACTTTTAACGCATTGTCATAAATCCGTGTCGGTGGAAAAGTTAGGTATAGTATAGGTTCAGGTTTAGTTATAATTAGTTTTTTATGTTGGTAGCAATACTGTACGGTTGTCTGGAAGAGATCGCTGTCAGCGATAAGACAGCCATTTGTAGGACGTAAATATATAACTTATAAGTACTTCAGCGTTGATCGTATATCATTTTATATTTTATAATTGATCGCAAACAATTAGCACTACTTCTAAGATGTTTCAACTATTTTAGAACTACTGTAATTATTTTATTGAGTTTATACGCATTAAATAGGGAATCATATGTGTGGTCAGGACTATTTTTGTGTCTGTTTGGATTTTTATTTATAAATTACGATCCGATTTTAAATCCGTCCGTGAGCTCTTAGATTCTTTCCTAGTACAAAATGTTATATTGCGAGCTATATCATTCTTTTAAATAGTTCTCTCCATCCTAAGGTTGTCTGGAAGAAATATCTTTCAGCGACAAGACCGCCCCTTTGTGCGTTTCTTTTGTTTTTTGTTCTATGATTATATTTCTGTGTTTTGTACTGTAAATTGGTGTTATGCACAATAAATAAATAAATAAAAAAATAAGGCTGGACATTTTTCACACAGCATCATCTAGCCCCAAGGTAAGCAGAGCTTGTGTTATGGGAACTACATGACTGATATACTACTTATACACATTTTTTTGTAAATACATACATATTATACATAGAAAACACCCAGACCAAAGACAAATATTTGCTGATCATACAAACATTTATCCCGCGGCGGGAATTGAACCCGCAACCTTCTGCGTCTCAGGCGGGCCTTCGCCCACTGCACCACAGAGGTCGTAAAAATCAATAAAGAGTTTATCTATCTATCTATCTATAGTTGCATTAGATATGCGGCGATGGCCTTGCAACCTGTCACGTGGAATGCTAACTTGCAAAACGCGGGCATGTACCAAATGTAATGTTTGGGCGTGCCTCCGACTACCCCCTACTTGGTATCCTCAAAGATCTACTCACTGAGTATGTATCTGAGGATGTCCACCACGGGGAAGACAGTCGTGAGCGTGTTTCTATTATTATATTCTGAGCGGGAAACTTAACCAGTGTTTGCCCTTCAGCATCAGAATCACCAAAACAAAAACACAATGTGCCATTACAAGGTATTACCATAAGGCTTTGTGGCGTGAAACTTTGCTCTGCACCAGCGATATATCACCACTCCTTGACTGTTAATAGCCGATAGGATTTTCTGTCGACTCCTGAGGGTTGAATTCGGGAACTCATTAGGGGTATAATTTTCGTAGTAATAAACACGACGCGATAAATATCAACCCCCTTTATTTATGTTGTAGGGTAGCGTCTGGGCCGTTAAAGGGTTTTTTGGAGACAAATTTAGATGCAAGCAGTATTGGTAAGATTGCTTAATGGTCAACCGTTTTGTATGTTCAAATGTTAAAACAACCAGGGTCGAACTCTTTGGCGCAGTGGGCAAAGGCCCGCCTGAGACGCAGAAGGTTGCAGTTTTGATTCCTGCCGCGGGACTAATGTTCGTATAACCTGCAAATATTTGTCTCGAGTCTGAGTGTTTTCTATGTATAATATGTATGTTTTTACAAAAAAATATTTAAAAGTAGTATATCAGTCATGTAGTTCCCATAACAATAGCTCTGCTTAGTTTGGGGCTAGATGATGCTGTGTGGAAATGTCCAGCATTATTAATATGGTATTGGTATGGTCTAAATTGAGAGCATATTAATTTAGATATTTTTGTATACCACCAAAGTAGAAAAACAGTCCACCTGTCTGTAAACGGTTACCGTAACCTATGGACGCTTGCAACACCAGAGGTATCAAACGCGCGTTGCCGATCCGAATTTAAGAAAACACAGGACCACAAATTTATATATTAAAATGATTTATTTTATATGATAAACGAACCTACTGCTCATGTTACACTATTTTTTGATAAAATTTAGCCACCCCAGTTTGAACATATTTCAGGATACTCCAAGTAAACTATCATAGCCCCAAAATATTTAATTTTAAAATACACATTATATGTGTGTGTAGGTTCTTTTATTTATCATAAAAAGACCTTTATTTGCAAATAATCTCACCTGATTATACCTGATGGTAATCTTACCATAAGGGATGAAATGACCGAAGGTCTAGAATACTCCAGCTGAACTCCTGACCATGATCGGTGAACAATCCGTTCCATACGACTATAAGAAAAATTATCGCTATTTAATTTTTTTTTTATTGAAATAATGAAATGAAAATAATCCTCACTTCTGTACCATTGCAAATTATTCCAATGAACGTAAATGTCTAAAATTTGCATAGGAATTTGCTGTTTCACACTATTGCTATCAAACAGTTACACTTTATTTTCCTAATTAGTTGACATCGTGATATTTTAATTCGATAGCAGCTGTAATGTGTTCACTGGAAATCGAGATACGCATAGATTATTATGTAAAAACATATTTTATCTACACTAATATTATAGAGCTCTTTAGCCTGTTTGTAAGTTTGGATTTAATCTCAGAAACTACTGTTCAGATTTAATAAAAAAAAGCAATATGTCGAATGCACCTTCAGAGTGGACTATGAATAAGCTATGAATTGTCCCGTTAAAATAAAATCCTTTTCGTATAGATCAATTTTGCAACGAAAATCCACGGAAAAACGGTCGAGCCAACGCTTTTCTTACGAACGCTGCTAATTAAGAGCTATTTTTATCGGCTACTCTTTATACTACGCGGGTTTTAGTACTACGCGCGTGAATCCGTGGTCTAGTGGCTAGTATAAAATTTATTAGTGTTCACTTGTTCATATAAATAAATACTGAGAAAGTTTTAATGAGCTGAGAGAGGTCACTCGGACTTTAATTTACTGGGTTATAATAGTTTATCGCGAAAGTACTATCTATTAACAGTTATGCTTCTCGTGTTTATTATTTCTGCTTTTGGTATGGGACGCCACATGCGTAGATACCCTAGCACCATCTCATCTGTCGAGGACTTCAGTTAGAGCCGGTGCGGCGGCTGATTCGGCCGAGGATCTCAAGAGACGCAAATATAGAAGTCTCGACAGAGATTACTTATTTGAGCTTTTTGGGGTTGAGACTCTGGGTCCGTGGGGAACCGGGGCCCTTCGCGTTTCAAAATTCTTTCAGGGCGACTGGTGAAGCGACGCGTGACAAGAGAGCTGGCTCTTATCTGGGTCAACGCATTAGCATTGCCATTCAGCGTGGCAATGCGGCCAGTATTTTAGGAACGCTTCCGTCTGGTAGTGATCTGGATCAGTTGAGCTATCTATAGATCGTTCGCAACGGTCTTGAGATAGCTAGCTGTTTCATCTGTATTTTTTGTATATGAATAAAATAAATGTATTGTTGCCGTATAGGAAAGAAATGGTACCAAGAGAACCAGCACTAAAATGAAAGAGGCTTATGGCCAGAAGTAGGTTACTACAGCTGCCAATGATGATGACGATGACTGAAAATACTTTATTGTACACTACAAGAAAATTACAAAAATAACAAGAACTTTACAAAAGTACGATGTTCGGTCTTATCGGTTACAAGATCTCCTTATACATAGAAAACACCAAGATCCCGAAACAAATATTTGCAGATGCAAACATTTATCCCGCAGAATCGAACCCGCAACCTTCTGCGTCTCAGGCGGTCCTTCGCCCATTGTGCCACAGAGGTAATCAAATATATATATTATGCTATATTTTCCAGACAACCATTGGATGGAGAGGAATCTATAAGATTCTATGAAATGATGCTTTGAGTTAAGTTAACGTATTCGCAGGGTATACTTTTACTTGAGTTTGCTTAAAAAGAAATGCCAAGTAAAACTTTAGACAAGTTATTAGTTATTAGTTATGACAGGTTAAATTTAAGCAACAGGTTTTTTTTAGTCCTGTTTGTATGATCAGCAAATATTTGTCTCGGATCTGGGTGTATTCTATGTATATATTTACAAAAACCAGTACAATTATTTAATCGTATATCAGTCATGTAGTTTTCATAATACAAGCCCTGCTTAGTTTGGGGCTAGATGATGCTGTGTGAAAAATGTCCAGCATTATTATTATTTTTTATTTAAAATCTCAAGCTTATGCCTTGTTATTATTATTATAACTAGGTAATTGATTTTAAAATAGCCCAAAATAACCAAACAACAAATAACAAATAAACTTCAAATGCATATACGGGCTCCCGAAGTCGCGGTGGAAATATAAATATTACAACATAGTAGACAGATTCTACTAAAACTATCGAAAAATTTTCTAATCGTCGATCAAACGAGCACAGATAGAGACATAAAATTTTATTGTTCTCCGAAATCGACGAAGAGATTTTTAATGGTTTTAGTGAAAAAAACTTAGAACTCGTTTCGATATTTGATAAAATCGGTAGAACTGATGCACGTACGTCTCGGCCCGTTCTCAGAAAGCTGCGCCCGCGGTCCGTTGCTGAATATAAACATTTATAAAAGTTGTTATTGCTTTTGTAATAGACTAGCTTTCTGCCCCCGACTCCGTTCACCAGAGCCTCCCTTACCCCCTAAGACTGATTTATTCAAATTCTTTATTCAAATGTACCTAACCGTTGAATCATATGCTTGTGATCGGTGTACTATACTACAAATATAATAAATGCGAAAGTCTGTGTGTTTGAATGTTTGTTACCACGTATCTCCGTAGCTACTAAACCGGTTTTGATGAAATTTGGAATGTAGATAGTTGAGGTTCTGAAATTACACATAGGCTTATCTAATTTTCGGACCCCGTAAGGGGGTTATAGGCAATTGTAAAAAGATACATAAATAAAAATCAGCAATAAAAAAGTTGAATGCAATTGTCAATGCTGGTTGGTAAAATAAAGTTACTTATATAGCATGGCTAAATTTTCATGGACACATTAATATAGAGCCAACTAGGCAATCCTGGTCATATGGTTTACCAATATTTTACGATCACTTACCAAGTTAAATAGTTCCTAATCATTTTGTAAACTAAAACCTAAGATACAAACGGCTATCTTATTTTGACTGTCAGACAAACAGCCGTCGCGTTTTATAGATAAATGTAGCTTTAATAATTGATTCCGTGTGATAGTGACTAAGTTACGACAAAGTGGTAATGAAATCGGATCGGAATGGCCTAATGATTGGAAGTTGGGACGTCTGTTGGTTTACAATTTCTCGACAAATTAGACGATAATATTTTTTAAGGTTAGAAAATGCTTTAGCTGACTTTTAGATAGAGATATGGGAAAAAGCAAGTGCGTAGTCAGTGCGTAGATCATTAAAATACCAAGTAAGGCGTAGTCGGAGACACGTCCAAACATTATCCTCTGGACGACCACTGTTGCGCAGTAGGCAAAGGCCCGCCTGAGACGCAGAAAGTTGCGGGTGCGATTCCCGCCACGTGACAAATATTTGTATAATATGTATGTATTTACAAGTATATCAGTCATGTAGTTCCCATAATACAACCTCTGCTTAGTTTGGGGCTAGATGATGCTCTGTGAAAAATGACCATCATTATATTTGGCATATACCCGCGCTTTGCAAGGAGTTAGTTTGCCACGTGACAGGTTGCAAGCTCATCGCCGTTTATTGGGACATTAACTGATGGTACATGCCTTAGTTTTTTTACTTTGCGCCATGCCATCTACAGCAATGCATAAATAAATAAGGTACAATGAGCGATCTTATGGCTAAAAGCGATCTCTTCCAGGCAACTTCAAAAATACCTTAGATTAAAAGCCTTCCTTACTGCCTTACACTGCTCAGTTCTTGTTCGCCATTCGACAATCTTTTAATAGATAAAATAAATGCTAATAAAAAAAATATCTCACCATTAGCTTGGCAATTAAAATAATTAATAAGTAACCATATGCAATTCAACTTGCCACTTCTCAAAACTCAAGAACATTATTCGGAAGATAATAATCTCAGTAGCCAGAAAGTCAGACATAGTGACGCCAAAAAGTTTTGATGGCAAACAAGCATTTGTTCGTAAATTACCGAATCCTTTGGACGGTTGCATCAACAGAGGCTACAAACTCTCAATTATAGCCTCCTTTTATAAGAACCTCATACTGTAATGATTTAGGAAAACCTCAGCATTATAAAATTCCATCATCTGAGTGGTAGTTGGTAACCCTATTTTGAGTTGTTTAAATCAACTAGACATGTGTGTCAAAAACCAAGTAATATTTATTATTTATATCACAACGAACATAATTATAGCAATCAATGTCAGCGATCATAATACAAGATCTGCATAGTTTAGGGTTAGATGATGCTGTGTGAAAAATGAGTAGTATGCCAAGTATATAGCAATTTAAAAACAACATAATTTTAAATTTTGAAATGAATTTACGCCGATTCCTCGCGCGTGATCAAGACTCGTAGAATCAGGCAACTATCGAATATCCTAAATGGATCTGTGGAACAAATTTTAGCATGACCTTTCAGGTTAGTGTTGTGGTAGAATAAAACGTATACTCTGAACACAGGGCGTCCAATCAGGACTTTGAATGTGAGACTGATGTATCATTTTTTTTAATTTATTTTTTTAACGGTACTCGCCAGTTTGTCTAGTCAAATACCACCTTCTGTTGGGGTTAACGCCTGCGGAATGAATTGTATGGAAATGACATTACCTGTGGAAATGTCACGGGACTTCTGCCAAGTTTTTCCTTGACAAATTTGCGTTAGCGTGAAAGAAAAGTAAGCATGAGGTATTTGTCTAGAACTCAGGTTTGGTAAACGTATAGATCAGACTAGGAAATTCCTAATTTAATTTTGTTCGTCTCTTTGTGATCTCTAGAAATATGTAGTTTGCGAGCTAATTCGTTTTGTTTTGGTTGAAATAAAAGTTGTTTTTTCATCATAAAAGTCATATTATTTTCAAAGTATCAAAATTGTCATGGCTTTTTTAGTAAAAAAGTGTTTTGACATTGACATTAGATTAGACATATTCCAGAGATGGTTGAAAAAAAAAACCTCATTTTTATCACAGACTATGAACATAGATAATCCACAACACAAGTTTTATGCATATCTTTGAATCTCTGAGAATAAGGGCCCATTTCTTTCTCACATAATTCTTACAAACTACGATTTTCGCTTAATGTCTCAATTTCTGTCTCAGTCACAACTGTATCGTAGCCAGCAACCAATTTTACAGTAACACTCATAACACGATACGTGTCTTTTATCTGTTTCGGCATCTTGAAAGTGTACGCAAGTGTACGTGGCGGGTACAGGCGGGTGGACAAGTCTTTGTGCTTTCCTACCCGAGTACTTAGCACCTTTGAATTTGCATAAAGGTCGTTTGATAATCATATTATTGGTATTTTTTTGTAATTTTGTTATCAGGGCTTCTGATCGCTATAACATTCAATAATTTATGCTATGTTAAGGTATGTAAATATGTAAGTTCGTATTTTTACTAGTAAATATTTATTTAAAAGCCTACGGTAGCCAATTCTTTCAACTTACGATTGTCTCTATATTTTAATATTATTTTTTAATATTAAGTCATAAATAACGACATCAGATTCAATAAGAACCATAATGTTTGCATCACTTTATAGTTATTTAAAGAAAATTTATTGTATCACTTGTCCACTCCCCTGTACAAAACCACTCATCACATCACAACTCAAAGTTTCCAAGAAACAGCAATAATTTTTATAAAATCTCCGGCTTTATCTATCAAATATGAATACCAGAGTGATTTAAATTCTAAGCCGGTTTCATAAAGGCAGCCGGTGACATTTTGACAGGTCCACCATTTTGTAGCTCGTAAAAATTAATCGGCCATCTTGATTACTTTAATCGACACCTATGAGTAAAACAGGTGGATAATTGTGGTATTATTGTTATTATTATGGTCTACTGTGGCCACAAGCAGGTAGTTTAAATAGCTCTGGTCATCATTACACTATGTAGTCGGCTACTTGGTGCGCGTGGTCCTACGAAGTTAACCTTTGATATGAACATAAAGATTGATGAGTATGTGGATCGATCCTACAATCGGACCATGGTCTCTAAAACATATTTGCACTTTCAATCAAACTACACTGACGAATCTATGGGTGTTTTCCAAAGTAGAGCAGTCGTGTTTCCATTATGTTTTTTTATCAGTTTTACAAATATCCCTGGCTCGTGTATTTTAACATCAATTGCAGCATACCCTAGGGATGTGTAGTAATAAAACTTATATAAGAAGCATCCCTGAAGTCAAAAAAGATGATCGCAAAAATCGCTTAAGAAAGAAAGATGAAATAGAGAAAGAAAATTGTTTTATTTGTTAAACACACAAAAGTTTTACAACTCTTTTATTCGTTTCTGAGAAAATTAGTGATATACATACTACAGACAAAAAATATTTACCCAAAATCAAATTCAAATTCTTTATTTACCTCTAAATGTAACATAACGGGTGAATCAAATCGTTAAATTTAAAAACCATATACATATTAACATAAAACACATTATAAACTTAAATTTTAAAACGACAACATTGTTTCATAATTAAATAACCCAAAAAAAATACTAATTAGGTACCTACACAAATACTATCACAAACAATATACAGCGTGGCAATGCGGCCAGTATTTTGGGAACGCTTCCGCCTGGTAGTGATCTGGATCAGTTGAGCTATCTATAGATCCTTTGCAACGGTCTTTAGATAGCTGTATTTTTTGGTATATACCTAATTGTACATAGTTGTATGAATAAATGTATATACAGATCACAACATAACAGCATGCCGGCTAAAGTCTTATTAATTAACTTAACCCAACATTGTAAACACCCAAAACACTTTACATCTTGCGTCGCTGGTAAAAACAATTATTTGACAATAAAATATCCAGAACAACAATCCGTATTGCCATACGCCATGTTGAAAGACGGAAGCAAGTTCAACACAGCACACCTGGCCGTTACATTTTGAACCCATGTCGGTATAGTGAAGAATATTTTTGCAAAGTTACTCCGTTACCTCACAGTTGCATCGGACGCATTATTTAATATAATTTTTATTAAAGAATGTGTTCAGAGGAGCGGAGCTATCTGCCAACTAATCGTCGCCTGTAATGATTGTAGCTTTCCGTAATTATTTCAAGCTGTCTACGTCTTTGGGGGCTTACAACTTACTGGATGTGGCAAGGTGGCTCATAAATTCATATAATACTTTTTATTCATAATTTTATACAAAAAACACGGAAATTTAAATATAAGTCGGGGCATGCTCAATTTTGTTTTTCTTAGTTCATTAACTATAAGAAAAAAAAAAAAAACACGCTCACGATTGTCTTGCCCATGGTGGACATCCTCAGATACATACTCAGTGAGTAAATCTTTGAGGATACCAAGTAGGGGGTAGTCAGAGGCACGTCCAAACATTACATTTGGTACATTTGGTTTTGCTAGTAGTAAGCATTCCACGTGACAGGTTGCAAGACCATCGCCGCTTATTGGAACACTAACTGTTGGCACATGTCTTCGAATTTTTGGTTCTAGGGCATGCCGGTTTCCTTTACCGTTTTGAGCACGTGTTAATGCACGCATCGACTAGAAAAATTCATTGGTCCACGACCGGGTTCGAACTTACGACCTCCGGATCAGAAGTCGGGGTATCGTCCACTAGGCCAACACGGCTGTGCAGACAAACACTGTTAACTATACTGTCAGAGTTATAAAGCCTTGGTAGATAGATAGATAAACTTTTTATTGAGCATCAATGAAAAAACACAGCCTAATGCTTTTTGTCGTCTACACTTGTCTAATTTGTTTTATTTTTTCATAAGCTCAATCTGTCTGTTCTCCTTCGTTTATCATTATCAATAGCCTATTAAATAGGTTATTACCTTATTAGGTATGCTAAAAGCACATGCGGATTTTTTCCCCGATTTATAATTAACAGATTAACGATTACCGATATGGTAGCTTCATCATTTTATATAAACACGCTAAAAATGTAAACTTTCCGAGACATAAAATTCAGTAATCGATGTAGATTCGATTATTTTTTTTTTATTAATACATTTAAACCTTTTTAAGCGAGTGGCAACACCTCTCGTTCTTCAATTCCGGTGCTTTTCGGTGTGTGCGCTGTGCGCTGTGAAATCATTCTCAAAATAAAATTGATTCTACATAAAGTTTAAGGTGTTAACATTTAAAAACACAACTGACTCCCACACTAACTAGTCTCTAAGTTTTATTTGTGTATATAAATTTATCTTCACCTAATTTCCTTTCGAGTAAATAAAAGTATATTTACCTTTATTTAATACCAGCTGCCCACGGCTTTGCTCGCGTGATACCCGGATAAAAAGTAGCCTATATGTTATTCTGATGTATTAGCTATATTACTGTAAAGTTTCATCAAAATCCGTTCAGTAGTTTTTGCGTGAAAGAGTAACAAACATCCATCCTCACAAACTTTCACGTTTATAATATTAGTAGGATGCTGTTATAGCTTGTTGCCACTGCCACTTCCATCGTCTATGTATCTCTGAGTCACTATTTCATTACGGTAATAGTAATTTTTACGTAATGGCAGCCCCGCGTGATAGTATCGTCGTGATTGCGACTGGTGGCTGATTGCTAAACTGCGGCTTCTCTTACCCACGGTCCTGGACCTGAAATGATCTATCACAAATTATGAAATGCAAGATTGAAAGGTGTAAGGATTACTTTTGTGGTTTTTATTTCAAAGAAACATGTATACGTATAGTGACCCTTGTTTCCCGGAGGGGTAGGTTGAGACAACAGATTTCCACTTGCTACAAACAACACTTTTTTACTTAAATAAATAAATAAATAAATAAATAAATAATGCTGGACATTTTTCACACAGCATCATCTAGCCCCAAAGTAAGCAAAGCTTGTGTTATGGGAACTAAATGACTGATATACTACTTATATACTTTTTTTTGTAAATACATACTTATTATATATAGAAAACACCCAGATCCCGAGACAAATATTTGCATATGCAAACATTTGTCCCGAGGCGGGAATCGAACCCGCAACCTTCTGCGACTCAGGCGGGCCTTCGCCCACTGTGCCACAGAGGTCACTTCATTCATTCTCATCAAATTTTTAATACAAACTCAAAGTCAAAGGTCAAAGTCAATAGGTTTTTATTCATTGAAATCACAAGGATCATATAGAAACGTCAACTTAAAAACTACGTGAATTTAATTTTTTAAGTGAATTTACACTGACTAGTGCGCGACCAAGCCTTGAAGAAGCTCGG
This sequence comes from Perizoma affinitatum, assembly GCA_961405105.1. Classification (NCBI taxonomy): domain Eukaryota; kingdom Metazoa; phylum Arthropoda; class Insecta; order Lepidoptera; family Geometridae; genus Perizoma; species Perizoma affinitatum. Next base: position 1,370,598 of record OY560208.1, on the reverse strand, counting down.
CAGTTTAGTGTACTTTGAATTGGCCTTTCTTTAATATCGCCAATGTGGTCAGAGTATGTTCGCCGAGGCTTCTATACGAGGCGAGCGTGAATGGGATAGTTCCTCTTCCAACTATCCCATTCACGCACGCCTCGTATACTTGTGTTTTTAATCTTCTTTCATCCCTCCTTTTTATATGCCCAGATCATCTCAAAATCTCAACATACCTTTCTCAACTCTCGTTTCAAACCAAATATACAACTAAAAATACGGTCGTATCTTTATCCCCCATAATGGACATACTCAGTGAGATCTAAGTATACCAAGAAAAGGGTAGTTAGAAGAACGTGCAAACGTAAATAAATAAATAAAATAAAAATTGCAAGCCCATCGACGCTTATTGGAACACTAATCTATAGCACAAAAACGCAAAACACGACTGTAGTTCCCATGATAGAGATTCCTCAGAACCATAGATAGGTAGATAAACTTTTTAAAGTGCATAACACCAATTTACAGTACAAACACAGAAATATAATAAAATATCAAAAAAACAAAAGAAATGCACTATGGGCGGTCTTATCGCTCAAAGCAATTTCTTCCAGATAACCGTAGGATTAAGAGAACTCTTTAACAGCTGAACAGTTAGTGCAAAACAGAATTGATGAGGAGCAATCTTTCTAACTAGATTTTTCACGTACCGCACTATCGGTGAAGGCACCGACTAAGTTTCGACTCATTCCGAGAGTCTTCATTAGGGTGAGTGATCGCATCGTGGTACGTGAAAAATCCCGTATTTAAAATATGCATAATCAACTACACGATAGTTTTTGGAATAAAATCATTCAAACATTGCTATAACAAGAACTATCTTCAGTAGCAAACGAAGTTAAATTAACCTCGCCCAATCACTGACAGATGTCGCTACTCGTAGCTAACCATAATTGCTGCGTTTACGCATGGCTACTCCAATCTAACGCGGGGGTAGATAGAGATCTAAACGACTGCACATATCGACGCTACGTATCAGGTATAGGGCCAATTCCGGAATTTCAAATGTAATTAAAAATTTTAAGTTTACGCACCGCTAGTCGCCAAGGCTGTGGTCAGTATTATTATCAGAGGATATTATGATCGGCAGAATATATTAATCTACTTCTAGGTAAGCCTCCTCTACTTTGTTCCACTTAAGTTTTGAGCTGATCGCATTCAGGTCTTATACTCGATCTTCTCGATTTGATCGAACCATCTTGCAGGCAGGTGCTTGCGCTGCGTTTTTTCTCTCTAAGTATCCATTTTGTGAGGGTTTTACTCCATCTATCACCACCAGGTCTACTGTCACTTTTGTAGTATAATCCAGATGCCATTATCTTAAATCTTTGGTCTTGGACCTATTTGAATAAAACACAAACACTTTACTCAAGACTGTTTGACGGCCTCTGTGGCGCAGTGGGCGAAAGCCCGTCTGAGACGCAGAAGTCTTCGATTCCCGCCGTAGTGTACTTTCTTAATTAGGTAAGTAAGTACGTCCCTACATAATACACGTTAAATACTTAAATAAACATTCTTACATATACCTACCTCAACGAACATTTCACAGATAACATTTAATTTCATAGACTTAGGATTGTGAGACGTAAGTTTGCAACGCGATATGTCACTATACGTTTCGTCAGACACTTAATGCGTTTCTTATATAAAATCATGCAGTATTTTTAATAACACTCCAATGAAATGTCATAAGTAGTAAAATAAAACCCGAAGGTTGGCGGTAATTTTAACGCAATCCATTGTCAAAGTACAATAAAATTGAACAGACTTACCAACCTTACGAAACAAACAGACAGACATGGCAGCTATTGTTCGGAACTTTAAGTAGTTGATGCAATCTTTATTTTGTTCATAAATAATGGATGATTTCAGTATTTTCGTAGTAAGAAATTCACATCGAATTTAATGGTTATATATTTTGATAAAGGTGATTTACTTTAAGATTTTTTACATTGGTGAAAAATCAATAATGCTCATAATTATATGAAATATATTAACGGGTCATGCATTATAAGGGGCATAAGACGAGTGATTTAATTTAGTTGGTATGTTACCTATTTTCTTGGCTCAACCTATTGTAAGATTACTCTATGGACAGAGTTGCGAAAATAAACTCTATAACAGGACAGATTATAGAGTATTTTTTTAAATTATAAAATAAATAATATTGAACATTTTCACACCGCATCATCTAGCCCTAAACTAAGCAGAGCTTGTATTATGGGAACTACATGATTTATAATCTACTTATATACATATTTTCCTTGTAAATACATACATATTATGCATAGAAAACATCCAGATCTGAGACAGATATTTGCATTACATTTGTACCGCAGTGGGAATCGAACCCGCAACCTTCTGTATCTCAGGCGGGCCTTTGCTCACTGCGCCACAGGTCGTCTATAGGGTCGAGAGTTAAATTTGTAAAACAAAAGTAGTTTTTCTCGGGCAGCATATCGCGGTTACGTCATGAGCTGAGGTATTTTTTTTATACTACTTAAGAGTCAAATAAGCATTGGTTACCGTAGCCTATGGACGCTTGCAAGACCAGAGGTATCACTTACGCGTTGCCTCCCTGAGATATCAAGATGAAAGATCTCATTTGCCTATAATATCACCGGCAACCACACCCTTCAAACCGGAACACATCAATGGCATCATTACTATTTGGCGGCAAAAATATGGTAAATATTTTCAATCCAGTGAGTGTCCCACTGAATATCGACAGTTCGTTATATCGACAAGTCTCTAACACACGAAATAATTATCTGCCGAACAAGTGCATTTCGCTGTAGGGTCTCCAATGAGTGTCCCACTGAATATCGACAGTTCGTTATATCGACAAGTTTCTAACACACGTCGAAATAATTATCTGATGAACAAGTGCATTTCGCTGTAGGGTCTCCAATGAGTGTCCCACTGAATATCGACAGTTCGTTATATCGACAAGTTTCTAACACACGTCGAAATAATTATCTGATGAACAAGTGCATTTCGCTGTAGGGTCTCCAATGAGTGTCCCACTGAATATCGACAGTTCGTTATATCGACAAGTTTCTAACACACGTCGAAATAATTATCTGATGAACAAGTGCATTTCGCTGTAGGGTCTCCAATGAGTGTCCCACTGAATATCGACAGTTCGTTATATCGACAAGTTTCTAACACACGTCGAAATAATTATCTGATGAACAAGTGCATTTCGCTGTAGGGTCTCCAATGAGTGTCCCACTGAATATCGACAGTTCGTTATATCGACAAGTTTCTAACACACGTCGAAATAATTATCTGATGAACAAGTGCATTTCGCTGTAGGGTCTCCAATGAGTGTCCCACTGAATATCGACAGTTCGTTATATCGACAAGTTTCTAACACACGTCGAAATAATTATCTGATGAACAAGTGCATTTCGCTGTAGGGTCTGGCGAAGTAGTGCTCTTTCGAAGGTGTGTGTTGTCAAAGTATGTTCAGTCGAAACAATGACTTGTCGAATTGTTTTTACGTAGCGACGTGTCCAAATAACGAACTGTCGACATTCAGTGGGACACTGCAATCCAGTATATTTGCATCAGAACAAACTATCCCTACCATATTCTAGAACAAAGGAACCTGGAAGGACACATCAATCAATTCATCGCAAACCTTATCATCAGTTGTCGGTATGAATGGTGATGTGAACCGTGACCACGCGTATGAAGTTAGAATGTATTGGATGTCAGATAAGGCACATTTCATAATAAATATTACTACTCATAGTATACAATGAATAACTTTCAATAGCGTAAGTCTCTCTGAGGATTAGCAAGCTAAAATAGCAGTAGGATGGTCAGAATAACTGACAATCGTTAGGTTAAACGAGTTCTCGAGTGGAGACTCTGGAGATAGTATAGGGTACCTCTTGGCTAGCTGGAGCAATGCCTTAAGTAGAGCGGCAGATAGTGGAGGAGAAGAAACGAATTGGGAGATGCATATGTTTAGCAGTGGACTGATATGGGCTGGTGAAGATAACTCGCTACTGGAAGGAACGCAGGTTATCCGAGCGATGTGTCTATTTCGGTCGACAAACTACTAACCAGACCTCAATGTCTGAAGCCATATGGCGAAAAGTTTCATCTTGTCCGTCTGTTTTTCTGTATGTGCTTCCTGTTTCTGGTATCGGGATGTGACCTGATTTTCGCCTTTGTTTTAAAGCTAATTAGGATAAGATGCATAGCTTTTTTTGGCCTTTCATGTCCTGTCGTACATCTTCAAGGGATTCGTCTTTATTTTCCTTCATACAAATAATAATAACATAACACCCAATAGACCTATACATAGTCCTGACTCTTGTCGTACATATTTTTTTTTCTATCTATATGTAACCTATTTAAGTATAACTTTTTGACGAATCTAAGTACATGTTACATGTCCAAAGAGTAATAAAAGTTATGATTATTTTGATTATATATTACATATATATTACAGACAAACGCTGGATTGCCCAAGTAGACTCGTAGATCTTTGACTCGATTTAGTATTTGCTTATTACTCAAAAAAAATATCTCCAAAAACATATTCCTTATTATGGTTAGGTTATGAGTTTTACTTAACACATCTACAATTTAGCAGTTACAAAATTATTTGAATAGTGCAGTGGTTAGCCACGGTCCGCTTGCCCCCGATAAATGTACAACTGATTGACCGGGGCCGATGTGTGGCCCATAATGTGAGAGATTCACTACACACTGACAACTAAGATAAATAAATAATGCTGGACATTTTCACACAGCGTCATCTAGCCCCAAACTAAGAAGAGCTTGTATTATGGGAACTACATGATTGATATACTACTTATATACGTTACAAACATTTGCGGATTCGATTCCCGCCGCGAGACAAATGTTTGTATCAACTGCAAATATTTGTCTCGGGTCTGAGTGTTTTCTATGAATAATATGTAAGTATTTACAAAAAAAAAATATACCCATAAGTCCCTAGTATATCAGTCATGTAGTTCCCATAACACAAGCTCTGCTTACTTTGGGGCTAATTGATTCTTTGTGAAAAATGTCCAGCATTATTATTAATTTATTTATTATTTGTTTCTTTGCTTACCTTTTTAATCCAACCAGTTTTTTTTTTGTTGCTTTGACTTACAAGTGACCAACCAAATAAGCAGTGTGTCTCATTGGGGGCCCTTTCTAACCACTAGAGCGTATCTTAACGTTGTATTAAAATTACATCGTATTTTGAATATTTCTATTCAATGGACATTAGTATGAATTCAATACACATAGTTGGAATACTTTTATGTATAGTTTGACGATTTAATCGAGAGTCGCCTTTACATTCGATTTGTATCGAGTTTCTTACGATATCGTTTATTGGTTCTTCGAAATAGTTGTTTGTTTGACGTGATTGAATATAATTAATCAATGCGACTGGTCGAAGCGACGCGTGACAAGAGAGCTGGCTCTTATCTGGGTCAACGCATTAGCATTGCCATTCAGCGTGGCAATGCGGTCAGTATTTTGGGAACGCTTCCGTCTGGTAGTGATCTGGATCAGTTGAGCTATCTATAGATCGTTTGCGACGGTCTTTAGATAGCTAGCTGTTTCATCTGCATTTTTTGTATATACCTACTTGTACATAGTTGTATGAATAAATGTATGATTACTTCTATTTTAGGTAAAAAAAAAAATATCGCACACCAGATATTTTAGCTAAGTTAAGTACCTACTACAAACTTTGACAGTGTTGTAAAATTAATACGTGCTTAAAACTTTGAAAAAAAAAACATCGTGTTGAAACCTGCAGTCCGAAACCAAAGGCATGTGTTATCGGTTAGTGTTCTATTTAAAATGTTACTTATTTTTTTTTATTTATTCTAAATTGGCATTTATTAATTTTGCATGCTTGTATGCTGGCCATGGCCTGAACCCTACTATACCTTTTAATACACACTGTAACCCATGTTTCGCAAATAAACAAATCTGAATCAATCCAATAACGTTGGGCAATAATATTTTTTGGTGCCTCTGACTACTCTAGACTAGACTAGATATTTTTGTAAGTGTTATTTCAGTTCAAAATAAAATTTTAGTTTTTTTTAGTGTGGAAAGTGTTTTTTCCACACTAACAAAACCAGTAGATAAAAGTAATTCTCATTCTTTCTCAATAGAAAATTCAAGGTTTTTTTTTTGTAATATAAAAATATTTGGCTGCATGTTACACCGGCTCTGAATTCAAACATGGTTTAAGGTGGGTCCGTGTTTTGTGGTCCTGATTTTCCGGGGATCAAGTTCATGTACGTAAATTACTTATACATCTATGGTGTGGCGGACACGTTGCCGGCTACGACGTAAGCACGTTCTATTCCCGCTGTGCGACGTATGTTTGCATGTTCTGCAGATATTTTTCCGAGTCTAGGTCTTGTGGTACCACGGTACTCGTAGTTTCTGATACTATGTATATTTTTTAATACTTATCAACAGACGTTTCGTGTCCTCATTCATTATTTTCATCATACATCATTTCAAGTTTTAGCATTGAAATTATTTTAATTAGTTATAATTTAAATATATCTTAATAGTATACCACGTACTTTACTAATCTTCTGCTGAACTTATTGACCGTTTAGAGGTCCTTCCACATGAGCACCGTCCGCGACTAAGCTCAACGGTCGTGAGAAGGGAAACGTCAGCAGTAGTAAAGTACGTGGTATAGGCGTAATACTATCCTAAAATCATTGCAAGCCTTCGATATCGGTGTAACTACAACCAGTTCGCGGTTTAATACAGTTCCTATTGTAATGACAGGAAGGCAAACGTCTAATTTGACGTTTGACATAATTCCTGCAACCATTATACTTTGACAATCGCTGTTCGGCATAATTTCTCCTTTCTTATTGCGAGACGGGTGAGGTTATTATTGTATAAAATTGATTTTCAATTGTTCGTGGAAAATATGAAATTGGATAATTATGGCATGTCAAACTGAAGAAAATGGGCTGAGTCCATTTTTATTTGGATCACACGCTTTAATCGAAAAAAGTGGTCACCATGTATCATTAAATGAGTGACTAGTTAAAAATAAATAATGAAAAAACCACTGAGATGATGCGCCTAGAGGATTATTTCATGCGAAACCTTCGATAATTTTTAAACAAAAATTGGACCGTATTTTCGCATTACTATTAAACATTTTTCTTAAATCATAATCGATTAATTCGAACCACCTTGAGAAAAGCTTAGGGACCATCTACAACCCCTACAATTCCTTCCAACCCCAGAAACTCCCTAAAAATCAAAACCTAAAAACCTAGACATCGCGTGATCCGCGAATCTACAGACTGACTAAACATTTCAGGTCATTTGAGCCTGCATTTACACGTCTGAAGCTTAGACTATCCCAGATTCCAGACAAACAATTACAATGCCATCGTCACACGAATCTTCAATTCTAACACCTTGAAATAAAACATCTACTTTACCGTTAAGATATTCTACAATTTTTGCCTATTACTGACTCACTTGCTGCAAATGATATGAAATTGTCAGTTCCTTTTGCAATGTTATCAATTCAAATGTTCACACGGCGTTTCGTGACGCATTCCGTTGACCGCATTTCTGATTATATTACCTACTGAGGTTAGCAGTTATTAGTGCTAAGTGGATTACTATTAAGTCTGTGAAGTAGATAATTGAATTAGGCGAACCTAGTATTACATGGAGCTAGTTTGACGATGTTGTCCGAGACAAAATTCTGTAATCTATTATTGTTTTAATAGTAATTTAAAGCTCGGTTAGCGAGTGGCAACACCTCTCGTTCTTCTCTTCCGGTGCTCTTCCAAGTGTTTAAAGAGTGTTGCTATGCGTGATGCAAATAAAAACAACGCTGGATTAAATTAAAAATAAAATACTTCATTAAAAAATTAAATAAACAATGTTGGTCATTTTTATATACTACTTTTAGTTTGTAAATACATACAATGGAAAACACCCAGACCAGGGACAAATATTTGCAGATCGTAAATACATTTGTCCCGCGATGGGAATCGAACCCGCAACCTTCTGCGTTAAAAACTTTCACCCATACTTATTAGTTGAGTTGAAAAAACGTTTGCATTTTTATTTCCATAAGCTTTATACTGAGGAAGGAATCTGATTGAGACACGGTCAAACGGACAAACAAGAGGACACGATAAAACTACAAGGCTCCTTCGCCATTTGGCTACGGAACCTTAATAACATAACCATATTATGCAGCAAAGTGGAAGAAATCTGAGTGTGACACACGATCAGACAGACAGACAAGCGGACACGATAAAACTACAAGGCTCCTTCGCCATTTGGCTACGGAACCTTAATAACATAACCATATTATGCAGCAAAGTGGAAGAAATCTGAGTGTGACACACGATCAGACAGACAGACAAGCGGAAACGATAAAACTACAAGGCTCCTTGGCCATTTCACTACGGAACCTTAATAACATAACCATATTATGCAGCAAAGTGGAAGAAATCTGAGTGTGACACACGATCAGACAGACAGACAAGCGGACACGATAAAACTACAAGGCTCTTTCGCCATTTGGCTACGGAACCTTAATAACATAGCCATATTATGCAGCACATGGATGCAAGGGAATTGAACGAGAACTATCATCAAATTAAAACAATTCGTAAGCAGATGCGCCGACTACAATCAGATAATAAGCTTCATTTGAGTGGATAACAAGTTAGGTACAGACTCAGTAGGTAACAGCTCTTATCGTCCTGTCTGATAAATTAACCTTTTCATAAGAAACTTAAAAAGGGTTCTATACCTTTTATAAATGGTATAGAACCCCCTCTGTAGCGACGATCTGTGGCAGTGGGCAAAGGCCTGAGACGCTGAAGGTTGCCAGTTCGATCCCCACCGGGTGACAGAAGTTTGTATGATCTGCAAATATTTGTCTCGAGTCAGAGTGTTTTCGATCCTACTACTATTATAAACGCAAAAGTTTGTGAGGATTTTTGTTACTCTTACACGCAAAAACTGCTGAACGGATTTTGATGAAACTTTACAGTAAAATAGCTTATACATCAGAATAACACATAGGATATTTTTTATTCGGATACAACGTAGGAGAAGCCGTGAGCAGAAGCTAGTGTATAATAACGTGTTATCTAACTATCTATACAGTGCGAGTGATGCCTCTGGTGTTGCAAGGGTCCATAGGTTATGTTAACCACTTACCAACCGACCTGTTGGTAAGTGGTTAACATAAAGGGGCGTATGCCCCTTTAGAAGTATAAACTGATAACTCGGTTTTATCACGCACTAAAAATAATAAAAATAATTCCACTATCCACCTCCTGGCTCCATCATCAGCCCCTCGTTACCAAACCCAATCTATTGGACTCGTCTAAACGAATCATATGAACCCAAACTCGAGGGGTTTACTAGTAGCCACGAAAGTGTTTCACTATCCACCTCCTGGCTCCATCATTAGATCAGCTCCAAGATACCAAATTATAGTATTGTCAATTACTTTGATTACCTACATTGTTTGTTATTTAGTTAGTTATAAGTTAATCTATAATATAAGCGTGTTAAAAAGAAAGCAACCTGTCAACGCAAAACTTAGCCATCAATTTCCATTTAAAAAAATATTCTTTAGATGATTTGATCATTTGGATGAATACTTCCCTGTGCAAAGAGTACCAAGATTTAGTATTTGGTAAATGAATTCATGCAATTTATTCCATGAGTTCATTGTTAAAGGAAAAAAATGGACCCAACCCAACAGTGGTCTAAATAAATAAACTAGAGTGATGATTTATAAATCTGAAAATGTCAAGATCATCTGACAATTTGACATCAGCTGTGAATCTCTAAATTTAAAAAATATATTTATGTTCTTATTAAAAGCTAATATTTTAACAAAGTGAGAAATATGTTTGATCGTGAGAATTGTGGCAAAACTGGACATAAATAATTGCTTGCAACTAAAAAATCATGACGTAAATTCAATAAAACACTGAACTTCATAATAAGAAGTTTAGTGTTTTATATTTATACTTAATATCATAAATATACTCTTTATTATGAACTTTTTGTGGCATACAAATAGAGGTCAAATTAAATCTTTGCGTATGTATTTCAAACTGTGTTTTGTCGGCCGATAAAAGACAATTTTACGCCATTATAAGATTTTAAAGAGCGATTAATAGTGGAAAGTTCAAGGAATATGGTAAAGAGATTGTTATCAATAAATTAATTGAATATTAAGTTACAAGATGACTAAGAATTTTTATACTATTAGGTTGCCTGCGGCTTTACTCTTCATAGTTTTTATTAAACTATATTTATATAAAATTATTAATGTTTTACACAATGGTAAACAATCCAATTGACTTGTTGGTAAGCAGTTAAGATATGGACGTTTACTAATTACTACATTATAGATATTGATTTTCGTCTGGGTGTTGGTACCACGGTACTCGTAGTTTCAGATAACCACGACCCAAGGAATCCTATTGGTCAAAACTATAAATTATTATTTACTTTAAGAGATTCAGACAAATAAGCTACAGTAAGTTCTTCTATTTAAAGAAAAATATATTTTGTTAAAATAAGTTTTTAATTCCATTTTAAATGGTACATATATAATCGATTTTGCATAATTTTATCATTTTATTTAATTCTTCACCTGTATACTAAGTTATTTTCATTTTTTTCTAAAAGTCTTAAATTTCTAAAAGAAACGATTTTTTGTAGGATAAATGCATGGGACATTACATAATTTGATTGAAATCAAATCAAATTATGTAATGTTTGATAACGCGAAATGCAGTGCAAATTCATTTCGATTATATATGTACCATTTAAAATGGAATTAAAAACTAATTTAAACAAAATATATTTGTCTTTAACAGATTGTAAGTTATCTTCGACCACATGTAATTTAACAAAATACAAAATCACTTTACCTATCAATCAAATCTTGGCCATTAGTCACATCCTCTCTTAACTCTAACCACTGTGGTTTCCTTACATCATACACGTCACAAATCAGTTGCCGCTCGGTTGGGCACAGTAACAAGAACAATTGTATGAGGCAAATGAGGAGGAAATTCAGGGTCAGGTTGATGTTAGAACACCGGGAAATCACTGGAGTGAAGTAAAAATGCAACTCTCTATCTAAGTACCTAAAAATCTACGATTGATTTATGCCAGTGAAAATAAGTCAGGGAGTGATTGAGTTTTATTCTCCTTTATTTTGTATCCTCCTTCACCCTTTACAACATTTTCGAGAAAACAAAGCAGGGGGTCTAGAAAAACACCTCATGCTTAGTTTTCCTTTCGCGTTAACGCAAAGCCAATCAAAAATGACAGAAAGTCTTTCTGTTGGTTAACGTCTGCTTACAGGTTGAGTTGTATGGAAATTACAGTAGCTGTTCAAATGTCACGTGACTAGTGCCAAGTTGTTCTTGACGCATTTGCATTAGCGTGAAAGGAAGGTGAAGCATGAGGTATTTGTCTAGACACCCTGGTCTCGTTCGCTGTAAAATCTACAAGGCCGATGGCACTCCTTTGTTTAACAAAGCTTATGCGCCGATACACTTAGATATTCGCAGAAAAGGATCTCTCTCCATGCGATATTTCATTCCCGATATCAATCGAGCTCTACAACAATCAGCTAAGTCAAGTCAATGATCTTGGCCTGTTTAATTAGTGACAATGTATGTGTGTGAAGCGAAGCCAGAAGATATTGAGATAAGCATGCGTGAGAGTGTGTGCTTTCCAATGTTATACTATCTGCGCAGATGGGGCTATTGAGTTTATTTTAATGGAATCCAAGCAGATCTTCTGATCTACGTATTGTAGATGAATCAAAGGCTGAAAAGAAATCTCAAGTGATGTGACATTCTGTGAAATGTGACGATGAAAATTACTGTTGGAAAAGTGTAGGATGTTCAGGTTGTAGACGGTATTATCGGCATTCTGATGATAAATAAGGCTAGTCCTGGACCTGCAGACCTAGCAAAGATAGGTTTAAGGTGTCTTCAGACAGAAAAACCACCAAAACCACACGGCATCGACAAAAAAGTGGTCAGACACGATTTTGCATGAAAATGCAGAGTTCAACCACATATCCTCATTCGAGCATATCCTCATTCGCTTCATTTAAGCTGTCTGGATAAAGTCCGCTGCATACACCCCAATTTTATGAACGTCACAATGCAACTTCAAGCAGCAGTAGCGAGACTATACACACATGACCACCATCACACAGCTATTCTAGTTGAAGCGTGGTCCGTCTGATAATATTATTACACCTAGCAGTAGGTGAAGTAATATTAGTAGTTCGTATCATCATCCTTTGCATCCAGCTTAGTTTCTTTGTGTAGCTTAGTTTCTTATGTTTTGAGATTTCTCTATGTGACTTTTCTCAGATACCCATTTGCCATCATGTTTTCCTTCGATTCAGCTAACAATATAATAGTGTCTCTATCCGTGCAGAGCACGACCACGACAATATTATCTCCACCTGAGATCTGTCACCACACATGGTTGATTCCTAATGTCATCAGTAATGCAAGTAATTTCGTTGTGTCATGTGTTCTTGTCACGATTTCTGTTTAATTGTGCTGACTGGGAGTAAGTTTGACTGGAGTTTACTAAGATCTTGGACTCGCCCATTTGCCAAAATTATCAATTGGATTTTGAAAACTTTTGTTCAAAACTTTGTTTGAATACAATTTGTGTCCGCCATTTTGTCATGGACCACAGTTACATGTCACATGGTACTTTTGACAATCTTATTTAGGTCAGTGATATTTAATACGATGAAAGAACTAGAGTAGTGATAGGATTCTATTCCTCGTGTAGATACTTTTAGTCGCGTGTGGATAAATTTAACCAGTTCCAGTTGGGTTTTTGCGTTTCGTGTCAGGGAGTGGTGAAAAGTTCATGACTATGTTTTTGTGTCCTCCCGTGATGTTTACTCCAAGGTAAATGACTGTTGGTTTTATAATAGTTTCTATTTCAATGTTTCTTATAATTGGTAATTGCCGGATGTCGATAAGAATCACTTATTGTCTGAGATTGTTCTGTAGTATTGAGAAATAATGATTTGCAACTCAAAGACAATTAAATGACAAAATAACTTTATACACTGAGACGTTTTACGGTTTTCACAGCGTATGTATTTTAACTCAAAGGCGATTCTTTTATTCTACGTACATACATAAGCTCACGCCTGTTACCCGGAGGGGTAGGCAGAGACTACGGATTTCCACTTTCTATGATCCTGACATACCTCTTGCAGAATGAAGCACATTTTACATTCTTCAAACATTGAGAGAGTTCGAAACACCTTTCTATTATTTTAATATTAAAATACATTAATTCATACAACTATGTACAAGTAGGTATATACAAATAATACAGATGACAGCTAGCTATCTAAAGACCGTTGCAAACGATCTATAGATAGCTCAACTGATCCAGATAATAAAATAAGGTGAATTATTTTTAGGTCTGTAACTTTTTGAATTCGGCTATGTTCATTGCAAAAACTGGTTAAATGATTAAATTTTGCAAAACTTTGATTTGCTATTTCTTAAAGTCATTCGGTTTTGTAAAGTCACGTAGTTTCTTCTTGGAAGTTTGATTGCAATTATTTGCATTGTATAGAACTTATGAGCGAATTCCAAAAATTATGTAGTTCAAAATTTGAATAACATCCCAATAATAATAATATATTAAAAATATTTTTTATTAAATACTGGCAAACAAAAATTACTTAAACTACACATTAACTTAATGTTGTATTAGGCGAGAGATGTGCCTGAGCACTACCTGCCAGTGTCCCATAAAGCTGGAGTAAAAGTCTTCTGCTACAACGGTCTGTAGGCTGTTGGTACTACTACAAGCAGCTCATCACTTCTTGCGGTTCTTTGCCGCATGCAAATATCTAAGGTTGATAGATCTCAAAAGTTGCTAAAAGTAAATGGACAAAGGTGGTTCAAGGCTGCCCTAACGTTTTAGAATATAATTACGACTATACCACGTACTTTACTATTCTCCTGCTGACGTTTCGTTGACCGTTTAGAGGTCCTTCAGTTCCCGTCTCACGACCGTCGAGCGTGGTCGCGGACGGTGCTCATGAGGAAGGACCTCTAAACGGTCAACGAAACGTCAGCAGGAGAATAGTAAAGTACGTGGTATAGTCGTAATTATATTCTAAAATGATACCAAACCACGATCATTTTAATTCCATGCCATAACGTTCTTTAAAGCAGTTTCATTGAGCTTTCTTAGGCTGATGATAATGAGAATGTAAATAATCGTAGAAACGAGTGCTATTGAAATAGAGTTGTAAGTCATATTTTATTGTAACAGTTCCACATTATTGGTTTCAACACAACACGGTTGGTTGGTCCGTCACCCGTCACTCCTCATCCAAACTAACTAACCAAAACCATGGTCATGGACCATTAGGGTGGAAGGTGAGGGATTGATTGATTCCAGTCATTACCATTTACATGGTCAACCAGCCGTGGAGACATAAAATAATATGTCCTTTTGAATAGGGGTCTCGTTTACGGCATCATTAAAATGGAATGTTGGAAACTAAGGTTTGAGTCAGATTCGAATGTTGGACAACGTTTGATTTGTGAAAATTACAAGGAGAATTTTCTTTTAAAAAGACAGAGATGAAAGTGTGTTCGTTGTAACGGAGTAGGCTTAAAGGCGTGTACTTGCATCTAAGGCATGCATTGTTGAATGCCCTAACTCAATCGGTGTGGTGCTATATCAGGAAGTTTTCGATTTCATGTCAAGATGCAGATCTAAAACATACGTCAAAATAATTAACGGTGGCCATTTTTGTGTAGTTCAACTGATATTCTTATTGATTCATATTGGAGGAGTTTAAAATTTAGTATCAAAATCCACCAATACGACCTCTGATCCGCTTTAGAAGTTCGCTCGTAATCGCTTTGATAATAAAGTCGTGGATCGGCATGCAATAAGTAAGATGCAAGTTGAAAGTGAACACAATTATAATGTGGACAAGATTTTACGTATTTTTTTTTTTATAATTACAATTTAGTACGTTAATATCAAGTTGGACACAACATTCAGTTGTCCAGCCTGCTTAGCACGAAGACCCAAGACAACGGTCTACCGCCGAGAACACAAAAAATATGTTGTCCCTCTCTTTTGTTTAACTGAATAGGTGACAGAAATAGTTGTTGTCTCCTCTTTTGCAGACAAAAATTTTGTCTTGAGTGCTCATTCTAAGCGGGCTGATTTTATTCGAACTTTAAAATCCAAGTTTGTTGCTCTATCCAATACTAAAGCATAAATGTTTTCCGATGTTTTACGATTTTTGGCGACGCTTGCAATAAAACTCCTCAAATACATCGAAGTGCCATTAGCGACACCACTAAGTGGGCCATCAAACATAGCAATGTCCCACAAAAGGAGTAGACAGGAAGGAAGGCATTCCAGTTGACGCCGACATTTTGCCATAATACTTTATACCACAGTCGGCGGCGCGTGACCCCCTCGGCGGATCGAATTTTGCTGTCGTATTTTTAAGAATATGTATGTCGATATTGATGTAAATTGAAATGTTTCACATTCTATTTATATTAAATACAATTGTACTTTTTTGTCTGACAGTCGAATTAGCGGTCGGACGCAGTGTGTAATGTATTCAAGTGTATGAATAATGTAAAAAAATCTGACTTTTTTCCTTATTATTAAAAAAAAATCTTGAGAGTATCATAACGGTCTTTTGATTCCATTATATCCTGTCCATCCAAAGGTTGTCTGGAAGAGATCGCTTTAAGCGATAAGACCGCCAATTTTACCTCTTATATACTTATATTTTTTTTTAATTCGTGTGTTTTTGTATTTTACTTTGGTGTGCAATTAATAGTTTATCTATCTAACGGTTCTCTGTCGGTACTCTGTCATGCAAACTTTCCCTAACAAACTATTTAGTTGGTATCAAAGAACGAAGCGATAGAATAGTTAGTCCCGGCTTATTTAAAACCTTTATTAAGAAAATCAAGAGTTTCCACTTAACAAAACGTTCATCTTGAATATTGTCCTGTTTTGAATGCAAACAAACTCAACATTTTGCACACAGTCGAATTTACGGAGATTCCCACTGATCCTAATTATAAATGCGAGTGTTTCTCGCTGAATGATTTAGGGTTCCACAAAAACCTAGGAATTATAGCCCATTCGTAGTAGACGATGAGAGATGTGCGGGACACCGGAGGTTATGTGTTATACCCGTGCTTCGCTTATTTCTTTGATATAAATTGAGACTTAGGAGGTTAGAAAGATAATTAATAATAATCGAACAAGTAGACGCCATTTCCTATTACAGCTTAAAACCTCTGTGGCGCAGTGGGCGAAAGCCCGCCTGATACGCAGAAGGTTGCGGGTTCGATTCCCGCCGCGGGACAAATATTTGTATAATCTGCAGATATTTGTCTCGGGTCTGAGTGTTTTCTTTTATATTATGTATGGATTTACAAAAAAAAAGTATTTAAGTAATATATCAATCATGTAGTTCCCATAACACAAGCTCTGCTTACTTTGGGGTTAGATGTGTGAAAAATGACCAGCATTATTTATTTAAATATAGAGTAGGTACCAATATTTTGTTTCAAGCCTTTGATCCCGTACAACATTCTGTATACATTTTGGCAAATCATCTTGCAGGTGTCCACCTACATCTGGGATGGTATTAAATTATATAAGATTTGGTATTTACCAATAATATCCGTTGATCTTTATGCAAATCATAAATCGCGCACCTAAATAAATTGATCCAGATTTCAAAAGTGAAATCGCCGAAACATAAAATTAATCTTAAATCGCAAATTACGCAAAGCTCTGCGATAATATATCAGCCTTATGTCACAACTTATCGAAATACCCGTTACCGAACACATCAATTCAGTAAAAATACGAATAGATTTGAAACTCTAAAAAGACAGTTAGAAGTAACTGTCTTGTGAGAGTTTCATATCTACCAATACTGCTCCAGGATCAGTAGCTTCAGTGGAGTGGACCAGTGTAATGGATACACTCGCATGTTGAAGTAATGGTAATATATATTTATTTACAGATTTTAAGGAATACCTCATAATTACCTCATAGACAGTTAGAAGTAACTGTCTTGTGAGAGTTTCAAATCTGCCAATACTGCTCCTGGATCAGTAGCTTCTGTGGAGTGGACCAGTGAATGGTGTATCCATTACACTCGCATGTTGAAGTAATGGTAATATTGAATGGTCAATTTCCTTTTTTAAGATTACAAATACAAATATTTCTTTACAGATTTTAAGGAATACCTCATAATTGGATTGTTTAAGAATTCATGAAAGTAGATATTTTGTGTTTTTGATATTTTCCATCACATCTTACACTTCCTGGCCCATAAATTTGATTTAAATTATGAAAAAAGCCCTAAATTTGTGCTAGCACTTAAAGTTTGTTGTCGTGGGAAATTCGCAAATCAGTTTCGTATCTATGCGTTACTTTATTCTTATCTATCCAAAACCATTGCCAAAGATTTACATCTCTCAATCTCAACTAATGTACGTCTTGTTAAAATAACAACTGTTTACTCATATCCTATAAATCTCTATGCCGGTAGTCTCCTTGATGCATGACCGGTAGATATTCAGAATTGCGATATATTTACGTCCTTGGACTTTCTGGAATCTGTTCACATGGTTTTAGGTGTTGGTTGGTTTACGGTTCAAACAATTTATGATCCAGCATTCAATACAAACTTTGACATACAAACTTTTTTTTATTGTTTGTTCAACTGATTGCCTCTAACTTAAGACATATAGGATTTTCAGTATAATTAATTAATTACATATAGTCACGCCTGTTTCCCGGAGGTGTAGGCAGAGACCAAGGATTTCCACCTGGCATACTTCTTTCGTTTCGTTCATTCTTCATACAAGCTCGGCGATTAAGTGTACTTCTGACTTGACCATTCTCTAGAATGTCTCCAATTTGGTCAGATCTAGAATGTCTCCAATTTGGTCAGAAATTTGTATTATCCCAAAAATTATTAACTGCGGCGGGGATTTAACCCACGACCTTTCTTTCTTGCTGGTTCAACCCCCGCCAAGGTTGAAATGTAATAATCTAATTTAACTCTATTCAAATTGTCATCTCAAACTGCAGCTTAAAGTAGCTGCACGGGGTTAATGTGTCTACCATCTATTTCTACATAATTTTAAGCCCTGTAAATATTTTTTAATTCCAAATACCGTCGTACATTTGATAACTTTCATTTTGTAAAAACTGGATTTTTCAGTGCACGACGTGACTCTGAGGGAGAGATCAATCACTCACCCTGATGAAGACTTTCGGAATGAGTCGAAACTTAGTCGGCGCTTTCACCGATAGTTACGGTACGTGAAAATTCCCTTCAATTATGAACTCGTAAGCATTAAATCCTACTACTATAATAAACACGAACGTTTGTGAGGATGGATGTTTGTTACTCTTTCACGCAAAAACTGAACGGATTTTGATGAAACTTTACAGTAATATAGCATTTACCTCAGAATAACACATAGTCCACTTTTTATCCGGGTACCACGCGGGCGAAGCCGTGGGCAGAAGCTAGTAAAATATAAAATATGTCAGTTATTTGCCTTATTTGTGAGTCATCACACTTGTTACCTAACTACATATTTTCCTATAAAATATCCCTTAACAACTTTCTTTTCGACAGCATTTTTAGTACAGTACAAACCGGTAATAATAAAATGATTGTATCGTAGCTAGGAGTTACTTTATGTATAAAGCTATATATTCCCCGTAAGCAAACAATTAGATCCGAGTACGATCGCCTATGGCGCTGATTGATCTGCGCACACGCACGGACGCGTCGGTTTCCGACCATTGTTCGTGTTAACTCTGCTAGTGCACCTACATTATCGAAGTCGTCTTATTTTACTATTGTATCTTACATGTCAGGAAACTCATTATCATTTTCTATAAGCAAAACGCAGTTTTTGTTCAGATCTATACCACAAATAATGCTTCATCTACCGTCTTGGTAGCAGTTCACACCTGCAACATAAATGACCTGTGCGAGGCTACAGAAGATGGTGTAAGGTCAAATAAATATATAAACAGGGCAAATCATTGACACAACGAAGAATAAGATAATATTGTGTATAGCTATTCTAAATATATAGACCGGGAGATTATATTCGTCAACCCTATCAATCCAGTACCAGACCGGGTTATACATAGGGTGAAAGAGGACAGAAAATAACGTAAAACGAAAGTATTATGCCAGTGCCTAGCTTGGTAGGATTTTTAAACACATGTTTTTCTTGACTGTATGAATGAATGAATGAAAATACTATATTGTACACATGATGTAAACAAAATAAACAATAGCACATTAAGAAAATGTACAATGGACGGTCTTATCGCTTAGAAGCGATCTCTTCCAGACAACCTTTGGATGGAGAGTATTATATATGATTTTGAAGTGGCCCCCGGTACTTAACAACTTGTGTAAACCTTAAATAATATTATTTTAAAACATACTACAGCAAAATATACTACATAATAACATATACTTACCTATTTTGTACATAATCGAGTCGGCTACGTCTGGGCAATTTAATAAAAAACAACGTACATCTTATACTCGTATTCGAAGGCATTCAATCGAAGATAGTGCCAATTTACTCCCGATCCGACTACTCAAAACAACCCTATCAAAATGAGTACAAGAGTAAAACATACACGAGATTAAATAAGTCTTAAAGCAAGGCCTAACAATAAAAACTGTTTACACATTACCACCAGAGACAACAGAATCATATTGTTGTTTAGCTGAGGAAAAATCAGGAACCGTTTAAAGTCCCATTACATCGATTTCACCATAAGCTACTCGAACTGAACGTTATGTAGATAGAAAAAACAAAAAACTTATTGTCACCTATTCAGGAGCGATTTCTGTGATCACCAATATTAACTTTACCGCCTGTTCTAACACAATCCTTTCCATTTTCAACCATAATTTCATCGTTTGAAGATCCCTGGTGTATTTCTTCTGAAGCAGCAATATCTTTGTCGTCAACTGAAGCCTTTGCTACGCTAATATCAACTCAGTAATGTGCCCTAAAAGGCATATTTTACAATACCTTTCTAGAATTTTCTTTAAAAGGGAAGCATTTAGTGTTTGCAGGTTATAAATTTGATTTTCAACCTTAAACTGATACAGAAAGTGTTGAAATCATGTTTTATAATGATAGTAGTTTTAAAAAGCTTGTTGGTGGTAATGACGTCATGGTATGTAAGTAAGGCCGTATTAAAATGACATTACTTTACAAAACAGTTAGGTGTGTTGATAATTTGCATCAAAATTTATAATATTCAGATTTGTTTTGATAGCGACGAGCCTACTAACTATAGTACCGACTGAAGAACCAAGTAAAATGAACAGAACAAGGAGTTTTAGTTGCATTGCAAAAGTACTTCTCTTGAGCAAATGTATTATTTAATTTAGAATAGTATTGGAAAGTAAATTGACCACTGATATTGTAAGCTTCCATAGGCTATGGTAACCGCTTACCAACAGGTCGACCGTATGAATGATTATTTACCAACTTGAAGATATAAAAAAATATACAAGAAAATTATTGGCAATCAACGCACTGTCTTAATCTTCCTAATCTGTTGAGACAGGGTGCTAAAAAGGATTTTTGAAATTTAAGCACTATAGATAAGATAAGATAAAGTATAGTTTTATAATACTTCTGCAGTATTATAAAACTATATTTAAAAGACTCGACTCGTTTTTTTTACATATTTAGGCTAACCTTACAACTTAAAATTTCAAATTACTTTAAACATAACAAACATTTTTGCAAATTTTTATTATTTACACGATTCTACCTATCATTACCTCTCTCTAGCTCAAGGTTTGCTGGAAGAAAACTCTTTTTAAGTTAAAGCTCGTCTTTGTACATGTCATTTAATTCTGCCTTTTATAAGTATTTATTTGTGTGTACAATAAAGAATAAAGAATAAACAAGCATTTTAAAATTTATCAAAAACTAATTAGTGCTGGGATATTTCGTTTTATTTTCACACAGCATCATCTAGCCCCAAAGTAAGCAGAGCTTGTGTTATGGGAACTACATGACTGATACACTACTTATATACATTTTTGAAATATCAATGGATATTCTCTCGTCGCAAATAGACGCATCGACGTCGTCAGCCGTCATATAAATATAGACTATCAATGATGCATCAACTATGTAACGCTTATTGCAGCGGATTTAATGATTCGTGCCAGCAGTTGTCTATTACCATCAATAACTGTCTGTCTATCTGTCTGTCTGGATATATGACTGCATGTGTCGATACTCCCCTCCCTAGGATGTAAGTTCTTAATATAGTAGGGTACACATTAAGGCATGGACGTAATTTGTAAGAGGAAATTTGTGCAGATATTTACGATATATCTTGAATTATACTCGGCTTCGTCCTCTATATTAGCAAATAGATAAACACTTGTAGAATAAAGATCCAAACTATGAGGATCTCTTCAGCGAGGAAGGAAACGTGTTCGTGTTTTATCCAGTTCGTCACGAATCTCTCGATCTTCCGAAGTTTCTTGCACAGATCCTCATAGTTGGGATCTTTATTCTAAAAGTGTTTATCTATTTGCTAATATATTCGGACGAAGCCTTCGTATAATTATGATAGAACTTCACTTACAGGTAAGTTCGTTTAATCATTAATTTAGCCTGTCATGTCTGCTTCAAGCAATTTCTCAAGACTACCAATACTCTTTTTAAAATACAACTAAAGTGGAAAATAAGCATACGGCCTACATGCTAGTAAGCGGTTACCGTAACCTACGGATGCTTGTGACACCTAAGGTATCACTCGCGCGTTGCTGACCCTGAGACATTAAAAGGTGAAAGTCTCACGTGCTTGTCTTCACCAATACCCATAGCCAAACCAGAACACATCAATCCGAATATGACTACTTCGCTGCAGAAGGTGGTGGAATCCCGGACGAGATCTTAACAAGAACTTCCAATACTTCTTCACACTTTACGGGTATGTAGAGCGATGGGATAGTTAAAAGGGCTCTTGGAGGCAGGCCAAATAAAGAGTTCCTTAAACCGTCGAGCTAGTATGAAGAATGTGGCACGAAAGAGGGAACTGTTTCCGTCTCCCTCATGCACACGTGGTCGCGGAAGAAGCTCATGAGGAAGAACCTCTAAACGGTCAACGAAACGTCAGTAAGAGAATAGTCAAGTAGACTTTTAAAGATCACGAGGAGTCTATAGGATGTGGTTGGTCAAGAACGCACTCTTTAAAGCAGGATTATATGTTTAGAAGCTGATTTCTCCAGGCTGATGAAAATGGTGATGGGTTATATTTGTATAGTGCTGCGTAAACTGCCTACCTTCTGCTTTAGGCGGTGTTATACTGCTGTTATCATAAATATAGGTTAGAATTCAGCTGGACATATAACTTCCCTGATGAACTTGTATCATCCATCGTACGGAATATCGGTGGTTTTCCGTAACCTTTGAGATGTGGTCCATGGTGTGTTCCTTTGGTTCGTGGTTGCAGTTCTAGAACCTCTTCGATGACCTCTAATGCACTGTGGGCGGAAGCCCGCTTGAGATGCCGAAGGTTGCGGGTTAGAATCCCGTCACGGGACAAATGTTTGTATGATCTACAAATTTTGTTTGGTATTTTTTTATGTACTTACAGATATTCATGTAGATACCCACAATACAAGCTCTGCTTAGTTTGGGGCTAGGTGATGCTTTGTGAAAAATGTCCAGCATTATTTATTTATTTTATTTTGAACCTTATTCCCGGTTGTCGGTTCTGCGAGCTATATGACCTGCCTATCATCAATTCAATTTGCTAATTCTAAAAGCTATGTATTACCATTCATATAAATAATGTATGTATAGTATATCGCACAGTATTGCACGCTATGATTTGTAAGGAGACAGGTGTAGACGCAAATACACTCAGTTCGGTTTCACCATCTCAATTGGCATTTGTCTATGAATGTCAAACTTTATTGGTAGACACTGTAAATGCAAGGTTGGCCTTGCGAAGTACATGAACTTCCAATCCGAAGGTTGTGAGTTCTAACAAGGTCGCGCACTAATGGATTTTTAAACTCGAAAAAGTAATGTGTATATTCACACGTGCTCAAAACGGTGAAGGAAAACATCGTGAGGAAACCGACATGCCCTTGAACCAAAATTGTCATTGATATAAGTTCAAAAAGAGGTGATGAGTTTGCAACTAAGTTACGAATGCTAATTACTCAAAATGCGAGCATGTGCCAAAAATAATGTTTGGACGTGTCTCTGACTACCTCTACTTGGTATCCTCAAAGATCTATACGCTATTTATGTATCTACGGATGTTCATAAGGACTTCAGTCGTGAGTGTGTTTGTTTTCTTTGTGGTTTCATTTTAGCACCCATAATAAAAATAAAAAAAACTCATGAAACTTTTCGATTTAACAAAAGTTTGAGACTCCGTGCGTCATAAGTCCATTCCGTCGATAAATCTATGAAAATGTACGTGACATTAATGTCGCAGGAATGCTTTCATGATCTGAAAGAACCAGAGCCGGACTCTAGAAATTAAGGATATTTTCATTCTAGAAATAATTTTGTAAGGAATTTAAGATTGACCTCAAGAATTACGCGATCCCGTACAAACGTATAGGAAGATAAGTTTTGATGCGCGCTAATTTCGACAACCTTTTGTCCACAAGTTTGTTTATGTGTCTGTAATAGAAATATTCAAATATTGCACGGAACCTTCAGTTTTGTTGATAAAGTAGTGACGTACTAAGATTTTAAGCAGGAGTCTAAGTGACAGATATTTTGTCAAATAAAATTTATAATACTGACGCAACTAACAGAAACACAAAATCACTAGGTACTTATATAACATATATAACGTACTTATATAGGAGAGTTTGATTGGAGTATTATTTGTAAACTAAAAATAGTAAAACACAAAAGGTCTTTGAAAACAGAGGTGAGATATACGTCTTATATGGCTCATATAAATTCATTTCCCTGAAGAATAATCACGATTTTTGCCTGAATCCGACCCCTGAAGTTATAACTAACCGATCCGCATGACATCTTGAATCGAAGCGTTGCTTCTGATCCAAATATATCTGCATCAATGTAAGACGAATTAATTTCATTGCATATTACGCGGTAGGGTTATTTAAAAACAAAATTTAAGAAGAGTAAAAAAAAAATTGATGACCAATGATATCTATTGTGCATCCAAATTGGTTAAGCTATTACCAACAAAATATCCATAATTTCACATTTCAGCAGTATTCGAGTTTCTTTTGAACGAGCTCGTCCGGAAAAATATAACCATACTTTTTTCAGTTGCCAATTAATAATGCTCGTATTTCTGTGTTCCATTTTGAAGGATAAGGGTGCCAGTGTAATTACAGGGACATGAGACTTTTCACCCGTTATATCTCAGGGTCAGCAAGTGATACTTCTGCTGTTGCAAGCGTCCATACGTTACGGTAACCGCTTACCAACAGATGGGTATGCTTAAATGCCAATAAAAATAAAATGAGAGGTGTCAAGGGACACCCGGATGGAACGAAGTTCCTTTCGATTAATTAGTGAAGGAATTGTAATATTTTTTTTTTTAGCAAGCCAACTTAAAAAAAATTATAATAATAATAAAATAAATGAAAATATCTGGCTTGCTTTCTATAAGAGAGAGAGAGAGAGAGAGAGACAGACAGAGAAACATGCGCACGCCGCACAGCTTACAATAGCTTACTATAGCAAAAAGTGTCGTTACAACTTTTCGTGAGAATTTTTTCCGTCTAGCCCCCTTTCACAACGCGCGATAAAGAACCCACACTAAGATTCTTCCATACACTCGACTATGAAAATTTCATCCTCATACAGTTTATAATAGGTATAAAAGGTAGGTAGGTATAATAGGTAATATAGTTTAGAATGAGTATATCAGGGGAAGTTTGAAAGTAGCACCCGTGACGGGAAAGTTGAGGAATCGGTAAGGAACAGGTTAGCACGGTATAGGCACGACTTGAGGAGGGAAGAATGTAACATTACGAGAAGAGTGTTAAATATGAATGTGGATGGAAATAAATGCAGAGGTAGACCAAAGAGAAGATGGATGGATTGTCTGAAGGATGACATGGTTAAGAAAGGAGTGAGTACTGATATGACGCCTGATAGAGGAGATTGGAAGAAGAAAACATGTTGTGCCGACCCCACGTAATGTGGGATAAAGACAAGAAGATGGTGACAGTTTATAATAGGTATTTTCCTATGAAATTTCCGTATTATCAAACTGGTGCAATTTGAACTGATATATCTGATTTGACTTGGAATGCTAAAGTCAAATTAATGTTGTTTTTAAGGCATGTTGAATTGAAAGCGAATCCGTCTCAAACCATAGCTGAGTATAATGTTTTTGGTGTTAGTGTTAATACAATGTTGGGTCATTTGTTGAAAATCGGCAAAACAAAGAAGCTAGATCGGATTATTTTTTTCCCGGCAAATTCAATACCTAAAAATTATGAATTCAGATTTGAATAACCCTTAGACAGAGGATGGATGTTTGTTACTCTTTCACACAAAAACTACTGAACTTATTTTGATGAAAATTTACAGTAATATAGCATATACATCAGAATAACACATAGGCTACTTTTTATCCGGGTATACCACATGGGCGAAACCGTGGACAGAAGCTAGTATATAAATAAACACCAAACAAATTTATACATAGTTCTAACCCCACACTAGAATTCCAACACTCGCACAGCGGGAATCGAACCCGCTCTTGCGTTGCGACTTTCCCACCGCGCCATGGAGTCACCTACCTGTCCTATTTAAATTTGCAAACTGAAACAAAAGACATAAAATCTGCAGCATATTCCTTTAGAGAGCTAAAATCAATGAAAAATTTAACAGGTCAGCTACATCTAGGTACACTAAGATCTAGTGTACCTAGTTGGGGGAGGGTGGCAATGTCCCACAGAGAAAATGCAGCCAGAAGGTAATTCAAGACAAATAGAAATAGATACTTCTATTTATATCGGGCGAGTAGATTAGATGATTGAGCTAGAAGAGAGTTTGACTCCCGATGCAGAACAAGTTCATGTTTGCATAATCGATTAATATTCAGGATTTTAGATTTCAGATATAATTTAGTGAACTATTATTGTTAGACATAGCAAGTTGATTCTTTTTATAAAATCGATTTCAATAATAGACAAAAATCTGCGAAAACTGTTTGCTGTGGTACCTACACGTAGTTCTTGATATTCACGATTCAGAAAATACTAGTGTGGGGTCAGGGCTATGTACATATGTGACAGTTTTTATATATTATCTCTTTGAAAAAGTTAGTTAAAAAAGTACTTTACTATTACCCAATTCAATAACTGAGGTGTTATTCCCGCATTCAGGACGTTTTTTTGAAGTCTTCTTGATAAGTTACAAAAGACAGTGTAAAGATGCCTGTGATAGAATCATTTGAGTAAAAAAAAACAGTTTGCATTGTAGAGGTTTCTTTCAATGTGACAAGCATACTGCATTTTCTGGGCAAGTAGAATACTTTAGATATGATTGTCTAGAATTTTCCTTCTGTAAACTTACTCTATGGCCGGGGTGTGAACCACCCCCTGTCGCCTGTATAGATTTTTCTTTTTACCCCCGCCACGTACCGATATTAAAGAGTTTCTCTGAGCGATGCGCTACTTAGTTTTAGGATTTTAATTTAAAACTTTGTATATTGAACATTTGTTTGGAAAATATAATTGAAATGAAAATGAATTTATTATTTTCGTGCGGATACTCGTTTTTTATTTCTTTTTCTGTTTGAGATCGTTATGAATAATGAACATCTTCTTTTATGGATAAAAAATCTAGATTCTTGCAGTGCCCACTTTTTTTCCGGATGCAACTGAAGATGTTTCGACAATCTTTCAAAACGAGATAAGCATGATTAAAACTTAGAACATTATCTAATATTCACTATGCTTTTGCTAAAATATATCATATATTTTAGCAAAAGCATAGCCAGTACATTTCACATTTCCAGCAATTAATTTTGGCGAAATTTGTGCAAAAACCCGGGATCATTAAAATCTAACGTCATCCAATACGGGCTGAATTCTGTAAAATATAAACTGAGAGGATTTTGCGAGAGGATTTTTCGTGGTGCATCACTATTAAATATGAAATATTATATTGGAAGTGCTTCGTAGTGAGGTACTGCACAGTGTCGATAGTTTTTGCTTGAATTGTGTTTCCGGACATAATATTAAAGCCATTATAAAATCATTCAATAATATTACATAGAAATAATACCAGAAGCAGTCTTAAAAAAACTAAAAAAAACAATACTTTTTTCTTGAATACATAATCAAACTCGATCTGTTTTTTGATTGATTTTCTGGAGCTAAAAGTGAAATGTTTCAAACCATTGAATTGAATCATCCTTATTGAAAAGTTAGGTACACAATAATTGTTATTGTCTTTTTGATGGAGTTAATATGCGATTAACATTTCAACATGTGATATCCACGGGTTCTAACCTAGTGCTCTATGGAAGCCGTTAATCAACAACGTCTCGTTTCTCTATTAAAACCTGTTAAAACTTTAAACTTTTTTTCAAGAAAAATCGTTCACTTACGTGACTCTAATTGAAACCCAGGATAAAGGGAATAGAAGACTATAAGTTAAAGGTTTACAACAAACAAGGATTGATTATTTTTTGATTATATATCATTGAACTGAAGTTAGTCAGTGATCGAAAAACTCTATCGATATCGATAGAATCTAGACAGCTCTACCCGCAAGCAATGTTTCACTGGAATCGAGTGGGAGAGACGGGCTGTATATATCGGCGCATATTCCGAGTGCACCGAACGTCGTATCGTATAAGGGGAGCGGGAGGTCCTACACTGGGAGATATTGGACTTCCGAGAATAAAATAAATATGACATTTTATACTTAAAGCGATGCTCTTACTTTTGCAATGAATATTATGATGTAAGTTCATAGGAGATTTCTGAACTTTATAGGTCGCGCGAAGGTCTCAATCGTGGACTTACGAATTAAAATTAGATTTCTGAGATCACGTCAATCGAGACACTCTCTAGAGCTAAGAGGCCATTGGCTTAAGTCAGGGGTTAAAAGGATTTTTTGTAAACAGTTTCTGCCTCCACCAGCTTTACTTGCATGGTAATCGAATATAAAGTATTTTGTTTTTATTACACGGAATAAATTTTGTCTAAACACCTCCATAACAAATAATCGTCTCAAAATCTTCAGTATCGCATCTGTAGCATTAATTTTACATTTGCTTTTAACACTATTTTCCATTTGCATTTGCTAGCTACACATTTTACACTGCATTTGTTACGCGTTAATTGTGTTTGCTAGTTACCTATTTTCGATTGTTTTTACTAGTTGCACTTTTTTGCATTGCATTTGTTAAAATCACTTTTTTACATTTGCATTTGCTACCTACACATTTTACACTGCATTTGTTACGCTATTTTAAATTGCGTTTGCTAGTTATCTATTTTCGGTTGTTTTTACTAGTTGCACTATTTTACATAGTTAGTCACACTTTTTTGCATTGCATTTGCTAGCTACACATTTTACATAGTTAGTTTTGTTCATTTATTTTGCTGGCTACAGTATTTCTGTATTCCCCCCACTGTGTAGACGCAGTGGGCTACGTGTTACCAACCAACCGAATGAACCCAGAGCACGATACCCCGATATAATAAGCAGCTCTTGAACATTTTGAGATATTACCTTCAATGATAAATGAAATTTAAATTTATCAAGTTATTTACCTATCTGTTTTAAGTACTAACTAGTTCAGTTATTTAATCATATCCTCTCATTTTAATATTATAAATGCGAATGTTTGAATATTTGGATACATTAACAGATAATAATAATTTATTTTCTTGATACTTTTCTCTCTTACCATCCTATTCCTGAAAAGTAGACTATTATAATATGACGTGACCAAAAATATATTGAAAATTGCGTTTTCTAAAAAAGTTACCGTAACTTAAGAATACAATTTAGTGATTCATTTTTTTTTTATTCGTCTGTGTAAGCAAGGGGACATTCACGTCCATTTATATGTGTACGTGTAATATGGGATAGCTTTTAATT
Organism: Perizoma affinitatum; assembly: GCA_961405105.1. Taxonomy (NCBI): domain Eukaryota; kingdom Metazoa; phylum Arthropoda; class Insecta; order Lepidoptera; family Geometridae; genus Perizoma; species Perizoma affinitatum. The sequence continues at coordinate 1,341,292 of OY560208.1, read as the reverse complement.
CTTTATTATACACAGAAATAAGAAAATAATAGATAAAGCATATAACAAAGGAGAGCTTAACCCTAAAAGAACTTTCTTCCAGCAAACCGTAGCTCACAATCTGATTATTATAAGTTGTTTACAAATCATTATAATTATATTTACCGATAGCGTTATTTAGCACATTACAAAATATGATCCTACAGTTAAGTTGATTTTTCTGTTTTCAAATTAGTGGTATTATCCTGCTGTATATATTTTTTTAAATTATTCTTTAGTAGTGTTCGGAGTTCAAGGTATGTACGCTGTCCATAAGGTATTCACGCAAACGAACAAGGCGATCTATTTATACTTCACTGCAATATAAAAATGCGATCAAACACACTGCTACGGCTATCTACAGGAAGCGACGACGCGACGTAGGAAAAATATTTTTCCATTTTAAATAAGTACACGGAAGAGCGTATATATTCCCGTTATCTGTTTGTTAAATATTAGTGGAGCAGTAGACAGAAGTAGCTGAGCAACTCATGTTATCAATACCTGTATTGGTTAATACAGGTAATAGCCTAGGATAATCGAAACAAAAAAACAAGCAGAGTTTGTTGTCCGATTCTCATAGGCATGAACGCGCGAGAGGAATCGACGTAAATTCACATAGTTTTTAAGCTAACGTTCCTATATGATCCTTGTGATGTCAATGAATAAAAACTTATTGACCATTTGAATTGAGGTGAAAAACATTTATCTATGTCTTGCTTTATCTTTGGCTGTGGAATTTTAAATTCTATTGTATAGATGAGTAAATATGCTTTTGAAACGCCGGATGTTCACGATTGTGAAACTTCATACTACGAGTATTTATTTTGAACACCTGAGTCGTTCAGCTACTTCTGACAGCGACTACGCTGAATGGTGGAATGGAATGCATTTTTTCCCTATTAATAAGGAGAAAGAGAGAGTTGATGAGCTGTGTTTTTGTTTGTGAAAGTTTTTTTTTATCTAGATAGAGTACACGGGTTTAATTGGGGAAGCGTTGAAAAGGACTCTCTGCCGTACCGGATGCTTGAAATTATATGAACATTTTGAAATTTTGTGTTATTTTCAGATACTTTTAGTAATTTGACCCCGAACTTGGTATCCTTAAAGATTTATAAAGAAGAGGAAAAAAAGTCGAGAGCGAGTTTTTTTTCTTATTTTTTAACTACCTTCTTACAAGCATATGCCCATGGCTTCGCCCGCGTAGTACCCAGATAAAAAGTAGCCTATATGTTATTCTGATGTATTATCTATGTTACTGTAAAGTTTCATTAAAATCTGTGTAGGACTTTTTGCGTTAAGGAGTAACAAACATCACAAAATGTATGTTAAACTCAGAATAAAATTATTTATTACAGAATGAATAAAACAACTATGTACATTAGATCTATACGAAAATTTTAGATGAAAAAGCTAGCTATCTAAATACCATTGCAAAAGATCCAGATCACCAGACGGAAGCGTTCCCAAACTCAGTATTTTACATATTAAAATGAAAAAAAAAACTATACAAATCAAAATCCAATGTGTCCACACGATCAGTTTCACAAACCAATCGATGTCATGTCTACCTACTAACGTAACGTTATACTGACACATTTTTGGCGTAATATTAAACCGTTTAGGTAGATGGATTAGCAAGGTGCGTGGGCCATTTCTGTTTCAGCCTTACTTAAGAAGATAATGCTAATTAATATTTGCTATTTTTTGTTTACCAACTGTCCCGCCATCATAAAGATGCATAACTTATTTTTAACACACTTAAATAAAAAATAATCTTGGAAGTCAATAATGTTTTAACCGCTTCTAATTGTCGTATCGAAATGTAACATTGTATGTATATGTAGTTCAGATGACAATACTATAATTTGGTATCTTGGATCTGACCTGATGATGGAGCCAGGAGGTGGACAGTGGAACTCTTCAGTGGCTACTAGTAAACCCCTCGAGTTTGGACGTTTTGACGTGCCCAATAGGCTTGTTAACAAGTGTCTGATGGTGAAGCCAGGAGGTGCAGTGGAATTATTTTTCATAGTTTTTAGTGCGTGATAAAATCATGTTTCTTTTTAACTACACATTTTATTTTAATCGTTACTTAAATATTTTTTAAATTTAATTTCATGACATTTGTTTAAACCGATCGATGCTATAATACCTATCGCCCGTCAAACGTCTGTCGAAGGCGTTCACACGTCCTATAACGTGTCCAATAGCGCATAACCGATCATCCAATCACAATGCACCATTGGTTCTCGAAGCCGACCGACCAGTATCACCCGGCCTTCGATTCTCAACGCTCTTCACCTCTGACTGTGTTATTTAGTTCGTGATACGGGAGGTGTGGAAGGTCTAGCGGAATCGGTGCGCTGGAAGTCGAAGGTTCGATATGCCATTGGCTATGGATATACGTCACGTAGATTTTCACGGTTTTTTCTCGCTGGGGAGTTACTACGGTATTGATAAACGGTTGCTTTAGGAAAGAGTATATTTAGTTCTGGGTTATGTACTAGTCTATAGCTAGTATATTAGTAGTATCTATTGCTTGTAAACGTCCTATGAACACGTTTGAAGATAATGTGAAATCAACTTTGATAAGCAAAGAACGTAAAAGTTTTGTTTTATTCATAGTAAGTGGTACTGAACCCTGAATTCGCGTCAGATTTGCACTTGACCGGTTCTACTTATTACGATCTGATATCATTAAAAATTGTTTTCAGGTAGGGCGATAAACCATTTGTAAAACTGAGACAAAATTGAAAACTCTATAAAAAAACTCTTTAAGTAGTAGTAATGTCATCTGAACCCCCCCTCTCCCTACCTAGATACCCCCCTAGAACCGGGGACGTTAAAAAGCAATCTCCTTAATGGAATTTCAATTTCAGTGCAAAGTTAACTAGAAATCCAACTAGATGCAATACCGACTGACGGGGCGGAGTGAAAAATGCTATTATGAAAATATACGCGCGAGTTTATGGCGGCGACGGTAAATGGTGATTTATTAAAACTTGCTATTGATTTAGAAACATTTAGATGGCGTGGATAAAGAGTATTCACACTGATAGAAGACTATAGAAGAAGAAAACATATTGTGCTGACCCTACGTCGAGAAGAAGAAGGGGTTTTGTAGGGTATTGGGCTGGTAATTTTTAAATGGTAGATAACGTGTTTGTGCTCGATTTTACAAACGAAGGAAGGAGTCCGTTCAAATGTGTTTCAGTTGCAAGGTGTTTTTTCTACAAAATATCGTAACAGATTGATATTTTTTTGTAAAAAAACAACATGTCACTAGAAGGAATTGGCAATTTATGGTAGAATACACAAGTTAGAGGTTTTGAGTTAATGTTAAAAACATCCTATCCTACTAATATTATAAACGGGAAAGTTTGTGTGGATGGATGTTTGTTACTCTTTCACACAAAAACTACTGAACGGATTTTGATGAAACTTTTCAGTAATATAGCTTATACATTAGATTAACACATAGACTACTTTTTATCCGGGTACCAAGCGAAGCTGTGGGCAGAAGCTAGTAAAGTTATAAATTATTATTCCGATATTATTTGTCTACAAAAACTCATTTATCATCAAATGAATTTACTTTGTAGCATAGAAACATTTATTAACAGAAATAATAAAACAACGACTATGGTAGGTATAAAGTCTACCAGACGGAAGCGTCCCCAAAATACTGTCTGCATAGCAACACTGAATGGCATGTAGCGTATAATCAAACAAATTAAACCCTGCTCCATCTATCCAACATGGACCCTGTCTGACAACTCCCATGTACCAATCAAACTTTCGTTGTAAAACATATTTTATTCCATTTTCGCGCAAAAAAACTCAATACACCGTCCGATAAACAGAAAATATTTCTTGTTTACATACGCACTAATATTATAAAAGTTTGGACGTAGGAGGTAATCACCGAAACTATTCATCAGATTAAAAAAAACACCAATATTTAGAATGGACTTTATGGAGACTTTAAAATTATCTTAAGTAACTTAACCGACGCTTAACCGACAATCATGTATGAAGAAAGCGGAAGAGGTATGCCAGGATCATAGCAAGTGGAAATCCGTGGTATCTGCCTGCCCCTCCGAGAAATAGGCATGATTATATGAGTGGTTGGTAGTAGGCTTGCCGTATAAACCCCTTGAAGAATCGACAAACGCTGGAAGTAAAAGGTTCTCGGATACGTTCAATTGAGTTCAGCGGCCAGATAATTAAATAGACTGCGATGTTTATAATATTCACCTATGGATAGTTTTATCGTATAAAAACATAGTGATTTTCAATAAACAATATTATATTAACTTTGGCTTTTATCAATCCTTTTATAGAGTTCTTCTCAAACTTTGTATTGCATCAAAACTTTATAAGAAAAAGAACACGCCCACGACTGCAGGACTGTATTACCTATGATGGACATTCTCAGATATATGATTTTTGAGGGTACCAAGTAGGGTGTAATCAGAGACACGTCCATACATTTGGCGCATGCCTTTTCAAGTAGTTAGCATTCCACGTAAGCATTTCACAACAGGTTGCAGGAAAAAATATTGCAACGCAAATCGAAGAAAAACGGTCAAACAAATGAGTTTCTTGCGAACGCTGTAAGAGCTACTTTTCATCGCCTACCTTTTACCAGGATACCACGGACGAAGCCGTGGATAGTATCTAGTTTTAAATAAACAAGCATAAAAGTAGTCTTTATTTATATTACAAGTAAGAGCTATGAAAGGTTGTGTGAGATGAGAAGGAACTCCACTTAAACCTCCGTTTCTTCAGTAACTAGACATTTCCTCAAAATTCTTGAACACCTCACAAAGGAGAGTAAATATACTTCTGATACTGCCGGGCTTCGTTTTGGAACACGTTGCATTTTAACAAGTTTAAAATACTTTATGCATAGACATTACGAGAGCTTTCTACGGCGAAATTTCATCCGATGTGCGGTCTTGAATTAACGAAGTATGGATAGGAAAGGGGTTAAGATCGATTAAGATTTTGAAAGTGCACCGTCTTTTGTCTTTTGTTGGCTGATCGGTTGTAGATTTAGATAGATAGATAGAAAAATCTTTATTGCATAAAATAGTAGGCGAAATTAATGCTAAACAGCATTCTCTTCCAGATAACGTTCGTGTGTTGTGGAAAAAGATGTGTCAGTACAATACAGAAATATTAATATGTAGTGATTATGTGATGCAAATGTTTCTTTTTATTCTATTCTATGAATTTATTTAACAAATGCTTAGATTTCTGATATGTAGGATATATTATTTTAACCATTACCAGTTCCTAACTTCAAAAGTGAAGCATCGAAAGTATGCCGTCCTGTTCGTAAACACTCATAAAATCTTATTCGTCACTATTGAACAAAGCTTCACTTTACAATTATTGTCAGTGAACCAGGGCTCTAAAGTACGTGTTATAGTTTTCGGTCCATACATACATATTTCGGTGTGCCTTGAAAGTCGGTATCAGAAAGCGGCAGTCTGATGAAGTTATATAATTAGTACTAATTCCAAGTAAAATTATTTATTGTGTCAATGTTTATTCCTTTATCACCCAGGCTGATATATTCGAGGCTGTAAAACGGGAACAGTCAAAAATAAAAAACAACGCCATATTTCTGGATAGTACTAGTACTGTATTCAGCTACTCCAAGGATGTAAAATACCACCCAGAGGCAGCCAATAGCGTCGGCCAATTTGAATATAGAACGCCCGCGTGGAATTTATAACGGACACACGAAACTTAAATGTTCGCCGGTAGCCAGGGAAGTGCAACTGTTACTACGGACATTTTTGAAATGTGGAATTACTTGTAACAGTTTGTTTCCATCATAGATTGCTGCACGACCTAGTGGCTTGTGGTGACCTAACCCTATTTAAAAACCATCCTTGGAGACATACAAATCGATTGCAAAAAACAACGTGAAAATCCGATAAGCCGTTTTGGAGATAATAATCAAAAATCGTTTATTTATCGTGTTAAAAGTACAAAACGTATTTACAGCAGGTTCTTAAAAAGTAGAAATACTATATATAATAGTAGAATATATATATTATTTATAATAGGTACGTATATGTATAAATATACGGGTTACTGTCGTCACGGGTGAAGACTGTTAAAACTTTATAATAGTCAGGGTTAGACAATTCAAGAAAGGAGAAGTTTTGGCCTAATTGACGGTACCCCGGTTTCCGATCAAAGGTCGTAGGTTCAATCCTAGTCGTGCTCACACTACTTACGACATTAATAAATAAAGACGCAGTCACATTTCAAAACAGTTCATCCATTGAAACTCGGAAAAACCATGATACATTTATAGTAACTCTCGAATGCAATTTCCAGTTATTTAAGAGCGCTCTTATTCAAGTTTTCGAAAGCAATAGCCTTGCGGAATCCAAAGGAACATCTGTGCATTGCCAGCAGACTGTTCCGATTTATTCCATTACTAGCTTTCATCCACGGCTTCACTCGTATATCACCTTAATAAAAGTAGCCTATATGTGTCTATATATATCTAGACTTGGACTGTGAACAAGCTAGGAATCACACAGGGCCATGAAACATACAATGCTCTATATTAGTCCATGTCTCTCTCAATACGCGCCTCTGAGCTCGGTGCTGGTATCCACGAAGGTGACCACGAAGGTAGATATTTCAGAACATATTAAGAAATTAATATGTTTCTATCACATACTATATGTGATAGTCCTTCAATTGATGTCTTCAGGAGAAGAGTTAAAGAGCACTACCTGTCTCTCTAAAAAATTGTATTGTATATGTTTTATAGTATCTATATATTTTAGCATGGTTTATATATGTTTATATATATTTAGTTATTTTTAGGATTTTTTTTTCTGTACACTATCCTACTTCTATAATTACCTCTCTCTAGCTCAAGGTTTGCTGGAAGAAAACTCTGTTTAGGGTTAAGCTCGCCTTTGTACATGTCATTTAATTCTGCCTATTGTAAATGTTTATTTGTGTGTACAATAAAGAATAAGAATAAGAAATTAAAATGCAACTAATTTCAGGTTATGGAATGATTTCCTTGATGAGGTTTCCCAAGTGACTATAAGGTAAGTATAAGGTTCTTCAAAAATAACGTTTTAATTTTTTTTAATCTCGCAACGCGCTTGTTTTTCCTTTGGTGTTGGATACATAGGGTACGATAACCGCTTTCCAACAGGTGGAACGTATGGTTGTTTGCCAACTAGGGGATTTAAAAAAAAATGAGGACACTTTGAAAGATTTAGTGACAGGGATAATGGCCTGAGTAATGGCCAGTACTAGAGGCCTTGGTATACCAACGTGGATGGATTGACAACGTTGCCGGAAAAGATCTGCAGGAAAATACCAGAATGCAGTGAGAAAGGACGCGTATGCCCAGTAGTGAGTCAAGTATGCCCAGTACAAGCTGTTCAAATTCACCTAAATCTGCACATTCATACCTTTTATTGGAGGAACAAGCATTTGTGAGGAAGTGAGGAATCGGTGTGAATACACTCAGTTTATAAAACAAGGAATCTTGCCAATAGTTAGTGTTCCAATAAGCGGCGATGGGCTTGCAACCTGTCACGTGGAATGCTACTTAGTACTTGCAAAACGCGGGAGGTGGTGGACATCCATGGTGGACATCCTCAGATACATACTCAGTGAGTAGATCTTTGAGGATACCAAGTAGGGGGTAGTCAGAGGCACGTCCAAACATTACATGTACCAAATGTAATGATGTCCACCATGGGGAAGACAGTCGTGAGCGTGTTTGTTTTTTGTTTTTCTGGAATCTTGATTTGGCATCATTGCATAAACTTTCCCAGTGCCATGATAAAATAATCTTAGGCTACCTCTATTAGAACTAAAGTGGCAGATAAGCCTACTGCTAAGCTGTTGGTTAACGGTTACCGTAACCTATGGAAGCTTGCGTCAATAGAAGTATCACTCGCGCTTTGTCGTCCCAGAGACATAACCTTAGTCTAAAAGTCGTTCGCTTAAATTCATATCGACCTCTGTTAAACGTGATTGCCGCTTAATATGAAACTACCCTCCGAAGGTCCCAAACTAATATTAGTTGTTACTAATAGTAGCGACTAAAACTAATAATGCAACAATAGACCAGATTGCACCGATATAGTGCACCTGGTCCGGTGCAGCTCTTGTCGTCCTGAGGGCACCCACCACCCCCCCTTCCCCTACCCCCACTCCCGATCGGGAGAAGGTGGGATCAAGTGGAGCTTGGAACGTGTCAACCGATTTTTTTATGTAAAAATTTTCTATGTAATGTTTTGAATCAGAAATGTTAGTTCAGTTTCTCGTTTATTTTGATTATTTGATCGAGTCATTTATTAAAAAATATACAACTTGATTATTTTATTTATAGCCTTAAATGTCCCACTGCTGGGCAAAGGCCTCCCCCCACTCCTTCCATTCGTTCCTTTCCTTCGCCAAAATGGGCCAATCTGCACGGAACTTCGAACAAAATAAAAAAAAAAAATTCATTTAATTCATTTAATAGCGATCTCTTCCAGGCAACCTTAGTATAGATAAAGTTTTTATCATAATTTCTGTTCACATAGACTGAGATTTTAAACAAGGTGCCTTCCTGTGGTTAACCAGAATCTTTTCACCACAAAATCTTTTTCAGGGCGACGATACCTATTACACAGGGTTACCATTGACATTTGGATATAAAATAATATCTCTTATCATCATCATCATCAATATGCTGTAGAAGTCCACGGCTGTACATAAAGAGTGCCATGACGAACGTTCTAGGACCACTTCCATCCACCGACTTACCGAAACTATATTGATAATATTCATACTGCCATAAAATATGTTATTCATTAGCTATTCACGATTTTATATCTCCCTAATCTTCGGGTACCGACAATGTAGGATAAAAACTTAAAACCCGGCACGGTGGCTGGTTCATAAGGCATTTTTCCGAACACACACGGAGAGCTACCCCCTACTCCCGATGGGGGGGCGCTCGGCGATCTGAGCGCTCGATTGTGCAGAGTAGGCGAGCGAAAATTGGGGGCAGAGACTGTATATTAATGATAATACATACCTAACCTTTGAAAATGATTCTGTTGTACAGTTTGATCTCTAAAGAATGCAGTAAATTAATAATACCTGAAACAATAACATAAACTCGAAAACTCCGACGTAAAAAATATTTTTCTAGCATTCGTGATAAGTATATTATTGAGTTAAATCGTGGGTTTACAACATAGCCGGAACGTCGAGGAAACAATGAAAATGTAAACGCGATAAACATACGGATGTTAAATTATAATTATAGATGTAACATTAGATACAAAATACAATGTATAAAAAATACAATGTACAAAATAAAACGAAGATACGTTATTAAAACCATTCATTCATCGATTGAGTTGGTATTTTATTTAGACGATTATACTCTTGCAGTCAATATACTGAAGCCCTTTCATAATTATAACTATAGAATATGGTGTCTAGAATATTTGACACGTCATTGAATATCCGGTAAATACTCGTAGTTCAGTAATTTATAAGACATTAAGTGTCAAAAACTGTTGTTTAACAATTAACGAAGTTAACAATAATTGAAAATGAAAATGTGCTTACTTATTCAATGCTAGACTGAGTATATCAGGAATACATTTCACTATGTGTAGTGAAATGTATTCCTGCTGTAATCGAACATTTAACTTAAACTTTTGATTTTAAACACTTTTGAGTCCGTTCGTCAAAAACTTTTGATTTTCTATGCAAATCTACGCTCTCTGTTACTAAGCTACTCTACACCCACTCTTTGCTTCTTCGTCTCGCCGATAGCCTGCAATGTGTGCGGCTTCGGAATGCTGAAAGACGCCCTGTGACGACGGGGCCTTCCTGAAAATGTATGCCCCCTCCCACTAGGATGAGGGCACCCCCACACCCACCGGGAAAAAACCCGTCGACTGTACGTAATCGACACGTACCTTCATCTGTGTGCGTTCTGAAAGATTGCTCCTATGTAGTGGCAATATATTCCTCCGAAAGGTTTTGTGTCTGAGTTGGTGCGGGATGTGTGCGCGTGTGGATAGAATCTTGCTTGTGTGTGTATTATTGACATTTTTATACATGAAATTTTATGTGTTTCGCGATTTAGATGTTTTTGTGTACCGTTTGTGTTTGTGTGTGTGAATTATTTGCGGTTGCTTTCGATGTTTGCGGAATACTGAATGGGTATAATTATACGAAACTGTTCGTTTTAAGGCTTAAGCTTTTATATTCATCTTTATACTGATGTAGTTGTATTTTAAAACCGTGTTGGCCTAGTGGGCGATACCCCGACTTCTGATCCGGAGGTCGTGGGTTCGAACCCGGTCGGGCACCAATGGATTTTTACACAAATTTATGTGCGCATTAACACGTGCTCAAAATGGTGAAGGAAAACATCGTGAGGAAACCGGCATGCCCTAGAACCAAAAATTCGAAGGCATGTGCCAACAATTGGTGTTCCAATAAGCGGCGATGGGCTTGCAACCTGTCACGTGGAATGCTTACTACTTGCAAAACGCGGGCATGTACCAAATGTAATGTTTGGGCGTGCTTCTGATTAACCCCTACTTGGTGTCCTCAAAGATCTACTCACTGAGTATGTATCTGAGGATGTCCACTATGGGGAAGACAGTCGTGAGCGTGTTTATTTTGTTTGTTTTTTTTAGTATTTTACGCGCAACTCAAGCAGTCATTTTGTAAAGCGATTTTTTTTAAATCGATTTGTACGTCTTCAAAGATGGTTCTGATAAGTTTTATCGCCACAAAGCACTAAGGGGTACTGCAACAGACGAGAATGCCGAGCTAGATCTTAGGCTTTCTACCAGGAAAAGTACAGTCGTGAGCGAGTTTGTTTGTATAACTTAATTATCTTTCCATTGTACACCATACTTTGGTAAAATACAATGGGCAATCTTATAACATGTAACTATTCCTTCCATTTCCTATGTTTCGCAATAAATATACTATTAACTTTTTACCAAAGATAGATTAAATAAATGCTGTAACGCATTATAACGCCCGTCATAAGACGGTACTGTTATTTGTGGGGATCCTGGCTAAGGAAAGAGTTTTCTGTTATTTTTCTCTCGCGGCTTATAAGTAAGATTACTGTTTCTAATTTAATGAGATTCTAGTTTGCTGTTAGTATTCATTAGTGGTATCGTTGGAACCGGAGCCTGATTGTTACCGGTTTAGAAGGATGTTTTGAAAGTGGTGACGATAATCACTAAAATCGATAAACATCATCCACCTTTTCTTAGGACCAAGGATCTCTATCTAGATATGAGAATTTTATATCATATCCTATCCTACTAATATAATAAATGCGAAAGTCTGTGTGTTTGAATGTTTGTTACCACGTATCTCCGTAACTACTAAACCGGTTTTGATGAAATTTGGAATTTAGATAGTTTAGTTTCTGGAATAATACATAGGCTCATTTATTTTTTGAAAATCAACCCTTATATGGGTAAAACAGGGTTGTAAAGTTTCTATAGAAAATGTTATTCCTTAGTAAGATTAGCTCAAAACTTGGTACAAATAAATTATAAAACTCTATTTATTTTTTCAAATTTATCCTTAATGAGTTTACAATAGAGTTCTAAACTTTGTATGGAAAATTTTAAGCCTTGGTTCGATTCACTCAATTTGTTGAAAATAAATTTTAACGTAAATAATGAAACAAATATTTTTATTTTCTTAAATACTTTTCTTATGAAGTGTGAAATATTACTAAGGTCGTAAAGTTAGTATTGATTTTTGATTCCCTTCGAATCACTGAAAATATGTTAAAAATAAACCTTAAAGCAAACGACCTCTGTCTGCTTGAGACGCAGAAGGTTGCGGATTCGATTACTGCAGCGGGACAAATGTTTTTATGATTAGCAAATATTTATCTCACATCTGGGTGTTTTTTATATATATGTAGTGAATCAGGCATGTTCATTTTTTTACAAAAAGCTGGTTTTTACCATGATTTGTGAGTTTGAATGTTTCCCGATATTGTGGCAAACAAATCACAAATCATGGTAAATATCCTATTTTTTAGTAAAAATTTTGTTTATAACCCTGATAGTTTCAAAAGTTATATCAGTCATGTAGTTCCCAGAATACAAGCTCTGCTTAGTTTGGACTATTATGATGCTATGTAAAAAATTACCAGCATTATTATTATTAATACAAGTACTAAATAGTAAAGTACAGTAAATATCATATAAACAGTGAAGTTATCTCATTTATAAAGCACCCAAAAAAGGCGTCTTGCGAATTTGCATGGATAATACGAATCAGCACTTTCCGCTTTTAATTTCGTGCCACGATTTTCTAGTCACACACACTTGCATAACCTGCTATACGCTGACATACACAAACATAGATTTACATATACTAACATGTTCTAGATTTATTACAGTATGCAAATTGTGTGAAATTCTATGAACAGGGTAAGTAAAAGAATATCATAGTGGGGTTTAATTAATGCTTGGTGTACAGGGGGTGGCGAAATAATAGGACTCTCAATAAAGATTCCTTTTATTTTGTAGTGAGAACGTTTTTAGGTAACATTGGATGGATTTGACAACCTCTGTGGCGCAGTGGGCGAAGGCCCGCCTGAGACGCAGAAGGTTGCGGTTTCGATTCCCGCCGCGATTTGGGTGTTTTCTATGTATAACATATATTTACAAAAAAAAGTATATAAGTAGTATATCAGTCATGTAGTTCCCATAACACAAGCTCTGCTTACTTTGGGTCTAGATGATGTTGTGTGAAAAATGTCCAGCATTATTTATTTATTTACATTTTTTATTATTTTCTCCACGTTTTGGCTGTGTTCAAACATTTTTAAAGGCTTTGATCTATTCAATGTTAAAGACATTCAATATTGAAAATAGGATTGATTGAGTTTTTATTTTTGAGAGAGATATATACTTTACCTAAGAATCCAATTATCCTGCAACATCCTGTAGATGTAAGCCATTATCCAAGTCCAGTATAGTCACAATGTAACAGTGCTGTAAAGTTGAGATAGATTTTGCAGCTTGGCACATTGCTGCCTTCATGTTCTGAGGATATAACATCTGCAGCCTCTTGTGGTTTGGGAGTTGAAGGTAAATTTGAATCCAATGACTTTACAGTTCTATTGCATCAAAGGTCTCCTTTTTTTTCTTTTTTATTTATTTCTAGCCTTTTTTGATTTTTGTTATAGATATACTCAAAACAAACACGCTCACGACAGTCTTCGCCATGGTGGACATCCTCAGATACATACTCAGTGTGTAGATCTTTGAGGATACCAAGTAGAGGGTAGTCAGAGGCAGGTCCAAACATTACATTTTGTACATGCGCGCGTTTTGCAAGTAATAAGCATTCCACGTGACAGGTTGCAAGCCCATCGCCACTTATTGGAACACTAACTGTTGGCACATGCCTTCGAATTTTTGGTTCTAGGGCATGCCGGTTTCCTCACGGTGTTTTCCTTCACCGTTTTGAGCACATTAACACGTGCTCAAAACGGTGAAGGAGCACATAAATTTTTCGAGTGAAAAAATCCATTCGTGCACGACCGGGTTCGAACCCACGACCTCCGGATCAGAATTCGGGGTATCGCCCACTAGGCCAACATGGCTACTATATATAACAAAAATCAAAAGTAAACGATTTTTTATATATATAGTAGGTTTAAGCATTGTTATATCTGTGTGCCCACTGACCTCTGCCAACCCTTTCCACTTGTTTCGGTCTTGAGCGACTCTCTTCCAAGTTCTCTCCCCCTTTTACCCCCCGGGAATAAAAGACATTATCATCATCATCATCAGTTATAACTATGTCTAACGTCAAACATTAATGCTCGCATTGCTGTGTTCAGGTTCGAAGAATATGGGCGCCGGTGCAATTACATATGAGACTTATCACCCGTTATGTTTCAGGGTTTGAAGCTTTATGATGTCATCGTAAAAAATATTATTTTAACTATAAAAACACGGAACATCCCCATACTCGTATATTTGACCTCACACTAAAGTTCCCTGTGTCGTGGGTATCAGGAACTACGAGTACCATGGTACCACAATTACCAGAACCTTAGTATTCGCACGCGATTGTCAAAAAAATCGGTCAACCTAAAATTTATAAAAACAATAAAGGTTTTTGCAACTTCTTGTTTTTCAGAGCTTACATACTTTAGTATGTATTTCTGAAAATCCAGAGCTTACATACTTTAGTATGTATTTCTGAAAATCCAGAGCTTACATACTAAAAACCAAAGTGAAAAACTAATTCAAGACAAAACTATAATCATTTCTAAGCCCAGTTTATTCACTGAACATACTGCAAATGTGAATAGAAACGTCCATAGCTCAGAAAGTAATTACTTAACCGCAAAATTCTTTACAGAACTTTGATTTTAAAACTGTACATTTCGCAAATGTGAATAGAAACGCCCATAGCTCAGAAAGAAATGACTTAACTGCAAAATTCTTCACAGAACTTTGATTTTAAAACTGTACATTTCGCAAATGTTAATAGAAACGCCCATAGCTCAGAAAGAAATGACTTAACTGCAAAATTCTTCACAGAACTTTGATTTTAAAACTGTACATTTCGCTTCGAAGACTTCCCAGTTCCTACCTATCTAAGCCGTAGGTATTTGTTTAAAGGAGTTCAGCTCCCGAAGGATTCACGGAGCTCAGCTCGATCCCACGTCTTATTTCTTTTTTATCTACGAGTATCTTACAATGTTTCTGCTAGTTTATGTATTTAGGACATTTTTCGTATTCCAAAACGGTTCGGTAACTTTATTAAATAGATATATAAACTCTTTAATGGACAACAAAGATACATAATAATAATAATGGTGGTTATTTTTCACACAGTATCATCTAGCCCCAAACTAAGCAGAGCTTGTGTTATGGGAACTACATAACTGATATAATACTTATATACATTTTTTTGTAATAACATACATATTATTTATAGAAAACACCCAGACGCGAGACAATCATTTGCTTATCATACAAACATTTGTCCCGCTGCAGGAATCGAACCCGCAACTTTCTGCGTCTCAGGCAAGCCTTCGCCCACTGCGCCACAGAGGTCGTCAAAATGATTGATGAATTGTGAAAATGATTGGCGAATGATTATCGATTAAAAGACACACAAAAAGCGATATTATCGCTAAAAACGATATCTTCCAGAAAACTTTTACGTGAAAATAATGAATACCTATTTATCCATGTTATCCTCGATACCTCGCAACACTCCAGACGACCTCTGTAGCGTAGTTGGCTAAAGCCCGCCTGAGACGCAGTGTGTTACAGGTTCGATTCCCGTCGCGAGACAAATGCTTGTATGATCTGCAAATATTTGTCTCGGAACTGGGTGTTTTCTATACATAATGTATGTATTTACAAAATGTATGTATCTAAGTAGTATACATATATGTATATCATGTACGTCCCATAACACAAGCTCTGCTTACTTTTGGGCTAGATGATGCTGTGTGAAAATTATTTATTTTATTTATGTAATTTTAAGTATCCACAACTATCTACACGCTGAATATGTTTTTTTTTTCATATAAATTGATACATTTTTTTTTTTCAGAATAAAGGCCCGGTGGCGGTGGCGTTCAGTAAATTCACGCGAACATTGAGAACCACTTGAAAACCATTTCCTTTAGATCACCACCGCGTCAGTTTGATGTTCTATTTCATAGAAATCGTAATTCTCTACAGTGGGGGGTGGCATCACCAACGAGGGTACACTAACGATCAACCTATATACTCTTTTCGACGTGATAAGTTACGTAAATGAGTCGTGGGTCATTAGCATTCATACTTGTTTGATGACTGCTATTTGCATGCAAATTATTTTATTTTTCCTGTCACAATTCCAAGAGGAACCGATACAGAGACATTTATAGAAGGGCAACAGTTTTTGAACGGACAACAATTGAAATTCTTATTTCAGAGGCTACTTTTTAATACTCAATATTTTTTTTGCTTTTACGTGGTAGGTTCATAGATGGGGTTTATGTAGGTATCTGATAATGAAATCTTCTCAGGGTATAGCAACAGATAGGTAGGCAAGCTGAGGTTTTGCGTAAACAAACTAGAACAAAAAAATTAGTTAAGTATGTCGGCAATGTATCTAACCTGTGGAGTAGGTAATTGTTTGTTTATTAGTAGATAGGTGTTTAAGAAATTTTTTTCGTATGCTCGTCTTGACCATAGAGTATAAACCAATCGAAAACCAAAGGCTCGATCGACATGACATTATTACGGACACAGAAACTCGTTCTTCTCATTGGAAGCCTATGCAACAACCAATACGACCTCTGTGGAGAAGTGGGCGAAGGCCCGCCTGAGACGCAGAAGGTTGCGGGTTCGATTCCCGCCGTGTGACAAATATATTTGTTTCAGGATCTGGATGTTTTCTATGAATAATATGTATAAATTTACAAAAATAAAGTATATAAAAAGTATATCAGTCATGTAGTTCCCATAACACAAGCTCTGCTTACTTTGGGGCTAGATGATGCTGTGTGAAAAATGTCCAGCATTATTTAAAAAAAAACCTACCTAACAACTGTTGAGATGATGATAATAAAGAAAGCTGAAAACGTCTCACTAACTAAATTACTTTCCTGAACAACTCTTTCACTAATAACCAACAGTTTTTCCACAAATCAATACGATTTTTACTTTAATATAATATCCAAGTCCGCCATTACTATATTCCGTATAAATGGGTCGCTCCCCACCCCAACCCAAAAGGGGGCATCATACATCTCGATTCCTAGTACGGTGGAGGACATGATAATTGTAAATTCCTATGCTTTTTGCGCTGTAAGTGCTTACGTGAGATGACGGGAGCGTTTACTGACGATTCCTTTTAGAATTCAGTTATATGCATTTCGTCTTCATTATCTTCGTATGAAAACGTGTTACGGGATTGTTTCTATGAAATTTATGAAGCATAAAGTAGGCAATATTTATATGCGACCGATATGCTTGGTATGAAATCTTTCTAGGTGCCTGTAAAATTCAAATCAAATCAAAATATATTTATTTGGGTCAATAACAAAATACAACAACTTTAAGGAACGGTAATATTCGCAGAAGTTTAAAATAACTGTTTCACGAATATTAGCGCCCTCTTCCGAGAAACAACCAAACAAATATAAAATATTTTAACTAACAATTAATTAATAATAATGACGAGTATCTACTAAAACAGGTACAAAAGGGAAATAAAAGGTTGTATAAAATAAAATTGCAGTAGGCTCTTGAAACATTCACCCGTTATGTCTCAGGGACGGCAATGAGCGTGTAATATTATATCCATAGCTACCATATCTATGCTGACTTTGAAAATCTAATACCAATTGATTAAAAATCAATAAATTGGTTATACTTATAATTTTTAATCTGAATATAATTTTTGTCTTAGATTTTATTAGTTGTTTTGGTCTGACAAATGATTTAATGATTTTTTTAATGCTAAGCAGCTTGAAGCGAGTGGGTGTCAGTGAAATTACATGAAACTTTTAATAAATCCCCGTAATATCTCAGGGTCGAAAACGCGGGAATGATACATCTGGTGTTGCAAGCATCTATAGGTTATGGTAACCACTTACCAATAACAGGTGGGACCGTATGCTTGTTATAGAATTCAGTGGTATAAAACTGAAATACGAAAATTAACATATTCTACAAGTAGGTGATCTATCAAAAAATATGTGTGAGTAACCGGAATGGCTAATTTTGGTCTGTCAGTAGGTAGTGTTGTTTATATAAATATGTGTGAGAGTACGTCTAATTTACGGGATTCGGAATTAAATGTTAGGTAGGCTAATACGGCTTATTATGTATTAAAAATATTTCCAGTAACTTCAATTTTAAATAGTCTTTGCTAAAATTTTCTCCTAGAAATATCTTCTTTGCCTAGACATCTCATATACTCGAGAAGAATTCTGCCGTGTGGAGCACCATTGAGACTGCGTTCACTTGTCACTCCGTCAGACATGTCATTCGTACATTTTAGGGTTCCGTAGGGTGCAAATGAGACCCTATTACGTCTTTATCTTTGGGTCATCAGGCATAAAACATGTATCTGAACTGTAACTTTTTATCGTAATTTGTTTAAGTTTTTTTTGCATAAAAAATAACAGCTTACAAAGATAACCTCAAAAGTATGCTAAAAGAAAAAGTTTGCTGTACTCTATAAGTAAAATATATAAAATCTATTTATATGACACTACATTATGACGTAACGTTATAGAAATTTGTTATTTTCTCAAACTAGATATGTTCCCAACCCAACCAAGCATGGATTAAAAAAAAATGCAATGATTGTCATAGTATTTTTTAATAGGAGTATGCTGGATGATCTTTGTGCTAAAAAACCAACAATTGGTCGCAACAAATTAGTCATCTTAGCGGGAGGAGTACTAGAACTTTTTGTTGAAGAGCTCAGAGGAAGCTACCAATCTATTTATTTCTGCCAGTATTTTTGTTCCGGTTTGACATTTGTCTCAGGGTAGGCAACTCATGATGGTGTTGCAAGCATAAAAGATTACGGTAACCGCTTACCAACAGGTGACCCGTTTGTTTGTTTGCCACTTTAGCTATATTGAAAAAAAAGTTACAGTATTTGTCCTATAGTGAGATCAGAAATTGAAAAAAGAAACGAAAAACTTGTATCTTTATTTTTTTATTTGTTTCTATATTCTCTATTACATACCCAAAAATAAACACTTACAAAAAGGCAGAATAAAAAGACATATACAAAGACGAGCTTAACCCTAAAAAGTTTTCTTCCAGCAAACCTTGAGCTAGAGATTGGTAATTATAGAGTTAGAATCGTGTACAGAAGAAATATTGAAACAGAACAAAGCTTTAGTTACTTAAAACTACAAAAAATAAATAAATATAATATAAAAAAATACTATAAAAACGGGATATTTACGATTAGAACCGAAATATAGGGAGACATTCATGTGTTGCATGTATCATAATCACGGAAGGAAACCATTTTCTATCATAACTAGGATTGATTCAAAAGTTAAACATATATATATTATATACTATGTCAATATATATTTTTTTTAGTTTTTTTGTACATGTCCTATATTTAAGTTTTAGTCTTTATTCTCTGCGTGTACAATAAATAATTATATGGTGGGTTGGAACCCTTATGCGCCAGTCTAAGACACTTACACTTGGTCGGTTTATATATACGGAGTATAACCTGAAAAAAAAGTATTGCATTGCATGCAGGGAAAGATGTAGATTTGTTCTGAGAAAATGAGTTTGTTTCATTGGTTCTTTTTGGTCACCCTTCATTTGGTCCAAGACCTAGGTTAAGGTATGGTGCCTCTAAAAAGAGCCTAGTAAACCAGTAAATAAATAAATAAATAAAAAAAAAAAAAAATGGTGGACATTTTTCACACAGCATCATCTAGCCCCAAACTAAGCAGACTATATTATGGGAACTACATGACTGATATACTACTTATATATACATATATATATTTTTTTTGTAAATACATACATATTTTACATAGAACACACCCAGACCCGAGACAAACATTACAAACATATGTCCCGCAGCGGGAATCGAACCCGCAACCTTTTGCGTCTCAGGCGGGCCTTCGCCCACTGCACCACAGAGGTCGTCAGTGTCAGTCAACAGTCAGTCAGTACGTTCAGTGTAGTGAATATATTTCGTTTCTTCGAAAACTCTTAATTACTAGACACTACTAACTTATTTCTTGTGAGTATAAGTTTAAGAGATACCTAAAGTTCCTTGTGTAGCTTCCGGGGAAGTACCACCACCACGCCTTTCCACCACCACGCCTTTCCACCACCACGCCTTTTTCTGCCGCCAAGCAGTAATGCTGCATTGCTGTGTTTCGCATCGAGAATGCCGGTGAAAATACAGGCATATGAGACTTTTCAACCGTTATGTCTCAGGGTCGGCAACGTGAAAATGATACCTCTGGTGTTGCAAGCATCAATAAGTTACGGTAACTGCTTACTATCAGGTGGATTGTATACTTGTTTGACACTTTAGTTGTAATAATAAAAATAGTTTTAACAAGCCTCGTCTCACGGCTTCGCCCGCGTGGTACACGGGTTTTTAACAGGTAGTCCGTTAGCTTGCTTGCAGTAGCATTTGTGTTTATTTTAGGTCTAATTTATATTATATTTTTATCCAAATCTCATCCAAATCAGTTCAGCCATTATTATTAGCAACACACATTCAAACTAAGATATTAATAATAGTATTTATAGTATATAATATCTTCCTAATATCAGTAGGAAGGTAGAAAGGAGGAAACGAGGCATTTTTTGAAATAAAACTGGAAATAAGTACCTTAAAAATAATTCTGAGCCTACAAACACAATGCAGACCCCACACTAGGTCCACACTTGTGTCGTTGGTATTAGAAACTACGAGTACCGTGGTACCATAACACCGCACCCTCTTACGTCGGAGCTGGCTACTCGCCCGCCGTGCCACCGAGGTCATCGAATTAAATCCATCTAATGTTACTTGAACGAATAATAATTTCCGCCTATCTGGGCTAAAAAATCAATGTTATTAGAATACATATCTCACTTTCAAAATATGAAATAATCATTACCAGAATGAGGAATTTGCGTAAGATATTACGCCACAATTAATAATAGGTATGTGCACATAACTATTGTATTATGAGACATGAGACATGCATCAGATATACCCATTACGCATTTGTGTCACTTTCAAGTGTTGTGGCAATTATATAAGACTAGCTCCTTTCCACGGCTTCGCCCGCGTGGTAGATAGATTAATAGATAGAAAATACTTAGGATAACACCTAATATTTCAGCTTAAATAATTAGTACAAACTTTGTCATTTTTGTACAGCTAATTTAATCTCTACCAGACAACCTACAGGATAATATATAGCCTATTTCCACCCTGAAAGACCATTCTAAATATTGGTAAAATAATTTTCGAAATATAATAAATTTCGAAAACAAATTCGAATGAGTCGTTTCGGAGCTTACCCCATACATAAAAACTTTAAATCTTTAAAATATTAGTATAGAAAATGTATGTGTCGTAAATATGTTTGAGTAGCCTCTGCCTACGGCTTTTCCCGTATACCCAGGTACCCAGGTTAAAATGCCTATATTTTACTCTAGGTCACGAACGAACAGTCGATATGGAATTATTAACGATAAACATCCAAACATTATGACATCCAAAAACAAAACAAAAAATCACGTTCACGACTGTATCCTCAAATACATATTCAGTGAGTAGACCTATGAGGATACCAAGTAGAGGGTAGTCAGAGCGTCAATACACTTATTGTGTACATGCCCGCGTTTTTCAAGTGGTTAGCATTCCACGTGACAGTTTGCAAGCCTTTCGGCGCTTGTTGAATAATGATGAAACATTCCTTATTGTTTTCTGATTTTAAGGCATGCCGGTTTCCACACGAAGTTTACTTTCACTGTATTAAGCACGCACAAAAATTCAAATGGAAAAATCCATTGGTGCACGACAGAATTCAAACCCACTGTGGGTTCTCCGGATTAGAAGTCGGGGTACCACCCATTTAGCCATCCCGGCTCAATATTCAAACACCTATGTGTAATTTTATTATATTATATCCGTAAAGAAGGTAAAAAACCCTTTAGACTCCATTATGGACCTCTTAGATCCATACTTAACATACAGATCCGAGAGGATACTATTCTTGGATCTACGTAGTCAGAGGAAAGTCTGAAAATTATTGTGCTCAGGTTTTGCATAGCAGTTTCAATCCTGACGGGTTATTCGTACAATCCTACTGGTTTCCTCAAGATGTTTTCCGTCACGATTTTGAGTGCTCACATATATGTTACTCGATTAGAAATTAATGATTCAATTCAAGTCAATCAATAAACTTTTTCAGCACAATTAAAACACCAACAGTAAGATAGAGACAATTGCTCGAGTCACCAATTTCAGCTCTATATTTTATACGGACAATAGAGCGCCCTAACCCGGCAGGCGCTCCATCATACGTTGAACAAAACAAAACACCTAACAACCGACTCTCCTATACGTGCGATGTACGTGACACAGTTTGAGAAAGTGCAGTAAAACAACAAGCGTTTGGAATATTGCGATGATTTTCGTAGACAGAGGACACATCACAGATTTTACAACAACTCATTTAAATGTTTTTTTTTTAAAGAAAAGTAAGCTTCAATTATCGAGAAGAGCTTGTTTATCTTGCAGATAGTAGCGAAAACACTACCTTTAGGCTGACGGCTGATGTCGATCGGGAGCGTCTTAAACGTTGTGAACGAGTCGTTTGTGTCTAAGACATAGTAAAATTTGATAGACCTTTCGGGTATAATCACGGGGATTGAATCAATATTAAATCTAGCAATTAAATCTAAAATATATTGTAATGTATTATGTACTATATAAAACATGAAAATTTATATAGTATATAAATTTTTATATAGTACTTGTATAATTTTCAAAGTTAAGGAAATAGAAAAGGCTTATTATAATTATGATCACGAGGAAAATTAATGTAGAGAAATATAATTAGGAAAGTAGTTCGATAGATCAGTACACTTATTTTATACTTTTTAAAGAAAAGCACATATTATTAATTAATAATACATGCAAGTTATAATGGTGTGTTTTATCACTAAAAGCGATATTTTTTTGTCAACCAAATAGTGTTCCTTAATGATGTATTAGAAATGAGGCCAAATGAACCTACTGCACCCCCGCACACTATGTCAGTCCTCCTAACAAAACCTGGAGCTCGTTCTCAAAGCGTGCGAAAGTAGAGCCCTCTTTATCTAAGAGGCGTCGAGGGGAGATGGGGGATGGGGGGAGAGGACAAGTGCATCTCAAAGAAATGCAGATTTTACACGTCGCTACTCCGAGGCGGGTGTATCGTGTACTCTTAGGTAACGTCAGTGCAAAGAACTTGCACGTTCTATGTTTCAAGGAATAAAGCTATGAAATGATAGCATTTGCAATCTGAGAGCTTAGGCTTATTTCAAACTAGCTTCTGCTCACGGCTTCGCCCGCGTCGTACCCGGATAAAAAGTAGTCTATGTGTTATTCTGATGTATAAGCTATATTACTGTAAAGTTTCATCAAAATCCGTTCTATAGTTTTTGCGTGAAAGAGTAACAAACATTCATCCTCACAAACTTTCGCGTTTATAATAGTAGTAGGATGGTAACCAAAAAGAAGGGATGAAATAATATATAAGTTCATGTGAACGAAAAAGTTTTGATTACCGATTCTTGTATAGAAATGTCAAATAATCAAAATTATTCAAACCTCGATTTGGTCCTATGGGGAGTTTCGTCTTCACAAGAAACAAGATCATTAAACATCACAAAACTAATAGGGATATTAGCCTCCATGTTTTTATCTAAGTTGTAAAAATAATTTCTTGAAATGTCAAAATGCCTTCATATGACCGATTTGGATGAAATTTGGAACAGATATGCTTCGTGATCTAAAAAGCTCATATTACTTTTTATCTGTGCACCAAGGATGCGAATCCACGGGCAGATATTGGTAAATTTATAGAACTACCAAAATTAAAGTATTTCAATGACCGTATATTATCTGTGTTGCCATCTGTACGTACCAAATATGAGACTCATTATAGCTAGCGCGAACAGATTCTCTAAAATATGTCAAACGTAAGTAGTGCTGATCCCCTTTCCATTCTCTCTGTTTAAATTGTCACGTACCAGTAATAGGATGAAACTTTGTGTTTTTGATAATTGCTCATTTAGTTTTTAACAAAAGATACTAATTTTTTTTTCGTATTCGTCAATGACACAGGTACTGTTTGTTTTTTTTATATTTTGGTATTGCTAACATTATTAATAGCTTTCTGATCAAAGTACAGTGTAATTCCATCTTCGTAGACCTATGGCAAATAAAAGACTTGCCTTGCCAATTCAGATTTTTCTCATTGAAAACCTTTTCCTTTTTTACAGACTTCAAAAAAGGATCTGGTTCTCAATTTAGCTGTATTTTTTATCGTCTATGAAATTGTTACTTGACATCTTCGCTAATTGTTAACCGATTTAACACCGACTGGGTGTTTTCTATGTATAAAATGTATGTATTTACGAAAAAAATGTATATAAGTAGTATGGGCCTAGATGATGCTGTGTGAAAATGTCCAACTTTATTTATTTATACTTCAAGGGTAGGGCATTTTATGAAAAATCCCATTCATCCCGTTATTTGAAGTCAGTTTTTTTTTACATTTAGGCACCAACACAATAACGGCTGGTTATGTCTTTTTGACACATAGGAATCATTTTCATAGGAATCTGTCATCTTAATCTTTGGTTAGACTTGACCGTCCGTTTATTTTGTCGGTGAACTCAAGCCTTAATGTCTTATAAATTATTTGAAACCTACCTTTAAAATCTTAACTTTAGCCAACAGCTTTTTAGCACAACTAAAGTTAAAAGCAGTCCACCTGTTGGTAAGCAGAACGAATATTATTAGATTTTTTACTAAAAACGGGATATTTACCTATTTACCATGATTTGTGAGTTTGAATGTTGACGACCTCTGTAGCGCAGTGGGCGAAGGTCCGCCTGAGATGCAGAAGGTTGCGGGTTCGATTCCCGCCGCGGGACAAATGTTTGTATAGTCTATAAATATTTGTGTCGGGTCTGGGTGTTTATATATAAATAAATAAATAAATAATGCTGGACATTTTTCACACATCATCATCTAGCCCCAAACTAAGCAGAGCTTGTATTATGGGAACTACATGACTGATATACTACATAAATACATTTTTTTTGTAAATACATACATATTATACAAAGAAAACACCCAGACCCGAGACAAACATTACAAACATTTGTCCCGCAGCGGGAATCGAACCCGCAACCTTCTGTGTCTCAGGCGGGCCTTCGCCCACTGTGCCACAGAGGTCGTCAGAGGTTATATATAATATATATGCATTTACAAAAAAAGTATATCAATTATTTAGTTCCCATAATACAAGCTCTGCTTAGTTTGGGGCTAGATGATGCTATGTGAAAACAGTACAGTTTTTTTTTTATTGTACATATGGTGCCATGATAGTTTCAAAAGTTAAAAATAACAGACAAACAAACAAAAAACCAACTCTTACATCAAACGCATAAACGCTTCTAACGTCTCGTTAGCAAAACAGTACAGACGGAAAACTTTACACATTACGATCGCTAATTTTCATTAAGGATCGGTAAGTGCGTAGCTATCGGTCGGCGTTCCAATAACAATGAGCGAACTTAGCACGTTACACGATCCTAATGTAAAACGATTAAAACGAAAGTTTTTCCAAAGGGTGTGGTACTGAGTTAAGGAGTTTATAGAGCTGTTGTTACCTCCATGCTGGCCAATTAGAAGTAACGAATTTAATTTTACAAAATTTTAAAACTCTCCACTTGTATTTCTACCATTGATTGCGCTAGTGACTTGTGGCTAAAACCATAGTATCCACCACAAACAAACAAACACACAATTAATGGCAAGCATATAAGTCATTTACGGCCCACAGATTACCTTTTAACATCTGAGTCACTTGGGGCATTCCTGTGATGTCTGCTCTTATAACAAAGGATTATATATTAATCTTAAAAAGTTTTGTGTACTACTGTTTAATTTGTAATTACATATAACAGAAAGAGACGGAGCAGTGTTTAGTTCTACAAATTTGATTAAAAAAATGTTACAAACAAAATTAAAGGTAGTCAAAATTACAAGCTCACTATTCAACTTTGGGCCTTGTTAATAACGTTTACAAGTAACAGTTGATTATCTAAACACTGCTTAAGTTATGTGCGAATAAAAAACAAAACACTGTTAAGCTAAATATGTACAGCCCTCTTTCTTTAAAAGACCTTTAATACATGCCGGATGAAACCGAATACATTGTCACACCAAAACCATCCTCTATCACACTGCCAGAACTCTAGACAGATGTACAATTAGACAATCGGCGCATCGGTGGGCCATGAGCCATTAGGGTTTTAATTGAAAATAGCGTAAAAGCTGTAAATTGTACGAGTGCAATCCACCCCCCACCCCCATCCCCATTATAAATGCTACTAACTAACTATTGAGACAGAGAGCAATAATGAAGGAAGGTCCAGAAATTCAGGTTACATTTTGATGTTACGCTCCTCAAAGTTCTTGTCGAGATAACTGTACCTCGGTGGTACCGGCTGAGGTGCAAGGATTTGATTCCCGCTGCGGGACAAAAATTTACAAGTTCTGTAGATCTTTTTATATATTTCATTTTTATATTCCGGGTCTTGGTGTTGTGATACTATGGTACTCGTAATTCCTGTCGCCCACGACAAAGGAAACCTTAGTATCCATTTTTTATCCAAAAAATGTAGGTATCTATTGTTTTGTAAAAGGATCATTAAAAAGAATAACTAGCCTTTTTTTCATGCCTTTCTTCCGCCTGCATATTCTTCGAGCCAGGGCTTGGTCGCGGAGGAACAGGCAGTAGATAAAACCGACGTTACAAAGTTATTCTTGTGATTTTAATGAATAAATGAATTTTGACTATGACTTTGAGTGTGGGATCAGGACTGTGTCCGACAAGTTATAAAACATGTTTTTAATCAGGTTGGTATATAAGCCTGAAAGACTGAATTATTTTAGGCCAGAGTTTTCCGAGTAAAATAATATTTTTTTGATACAGCTTTCAGTAAAACGTTTTATAAATTTTCAGGGTAGGAATTTAATGACGTAAGAAGGTTTTTGAAGTTAATCTGCTGTTTTCCTTCACCGTTCGCCTAAGCATTATCAAACTAATAAAAAACACCCCTTTGTTAGGGGATAATAAAATAGACCACACGATAGGCAAATGACATGGGGTCACCATGTCATTTGCCTATCGTGTCTCGACCCGATAAAGGGCAGGTGGGAACACAGTTCCCTAAAGAAAGGCCCCAGGGCATCGATCGAATGCACAGTTATCGGGCCATATCGGCCGGCGATCGCGGGTTCGATTCCCGAGGGCAGTAATTAGATTGTTAGTCGCATGCAATATTCACGTGTCAGGTGATCGGTGCAAAGTGTTTTGATACTTGAAAAAATGTGAATATAACAATTAACGGAGTCAAAATTATTCATACAACTAGGTACAATTAGGTATACTTATACAAATATACAGATGAAATCGCTAGCTATCTAAAGACCGTTGCAAACGATCTATAGATAGCTCAACTGATCTAGATCACTACCAGACGTAAGAGTTATATATTAACTTATATATAAACTAAATATAAAATGAATATGTATACAGTATTATATATAGCCTGTGATAAACAAAGCCGTACCTAAAGCTTTATCCTCGTAATTTACAATCTACTCACGATACAATTTACTTTCTATCAATTCAGATTTTTCTCTCAATTTTGAAGTCTCACTACGGAAATATTCACATATAATACCACAAGAGCTTCAAAATTATCGGGTATTTCCCGATAGGTTCGTTGCAAACAAATGAAGGAGTCAAGTTTTTCAGGTTAAAAAATCACGAGCGCGAAGCGCGACGAGCGCGAAGCGCGAGTGATTTTTCCTGAAAAACTTGACGACTTTATTTGTTTGCAGGGAACCTTGAGGGAAATGCCAGATAATTTTGAAGCTCGTGTGGTATTCAGGGGATTATTTTTCCGTCCCAAATGTCGGCCAATAGAATTGCACCATTCGACGTCACGTGGTACAACCGAGAAAATTTTCAAAAAATTATCAGTATAATACCATGTAGGTTGTACCACGTGACGTCGAATGGTGCAATTCTATTGGTCGATATTTGGGTCGGAAAAATAATCAATATAATTTTAGAGTAGAATTTCAAGATCGAGACTAGATTATAAGATCGAGACTAGAGTGGAACTGTAATTGCTATTTTTATTATTCTAAATACTGAAGGGTATTTTTCATTGGTTTTTTAGGGAAAATTCAAAATACAAAGAAAATTCTTTTAAAAAATAAATCTCTACCAGCGTTTTCCAAAAACGTTCTTATCCGGATATCTCGATTTACTATGAAAGGTTTTTCATATATTTCATATACGTCATGTTATTTCATCATATTCGTTATATTGTTGTTGTTATTGATAGAATCAATACTTGTATATTAAAATAAATATGTAACTAACACGCAGACAGACATAACGAAATTACAAGTGATGTGTGACTATATAGCAACCCACAAATAAAGTTTTGTCAGTTAAGATTAAATATAATCTCCCTAAGTTTCCACGACCTTCAGATGTCAAACAAACAACACACCGCACCGGCACACATAGTAATATTGTCCAGTGGTTTTACTAAACAATAAGTATCAAAACCTTTCGGTCGTACTATTGATCATTTTGACGTTGATAAAAAAGTCAGTAGAGACTTAAATAATTTCTTTTAACGTATATCGATGGTCATTCTGTTAAATACACTTGGGTAATCGGCCGATCGATTGTTGAACATAGCTTTTTGTTTTAAAGTAACACAAGTAAACTTCTTCATAAAGTAAATGTTTTTTCAATAGAACATGGTCCACGATGGCTCAAGATCGAAGTGACTAGCGGAAATAGGGGGAGACCTATGTATGTATGTAATCTCTGAAACTATCCATCCAATTTAAAAATTATTTTTAAAAAATATATGGAATTGACGTTTGGAGTAGACGGCTTTTCGTGGAGACTAATTCTGTAAAGTCTTTTTTAATTATGAAAAAAACACTCGCATGCGTTTTTTTACGAACGCTACTTTTTATCTGGGTACAACACGGGCGAAGCCGTGCGCTGTAGCTAGTAGTTACATACATTTGGTAAACGGGGGACGTTGATAAGAAGAGCCTTCACTCTTTGTGCCATCGACGCGACGTGTTGAATGATTTGAGGGACAGCACGTTTTAGGGGACTATTTCCTGCAGTAGACTTCAAAAACTGTGGAAACTTTCTTCCTTTACCTCGTATGATAAAAGTCCTAATACATAAATAAATAAACACCCTATAACACACACATAGCCCAGAGTGTGCATAAATCACAAAACAATAATATATCGCGATTTGTGCACATGTATTTGAAACATATTTCAAACATATCATATATTTTTTTAGCACATATATTTCGCAACCTGTGCAGATACCTTGTGTCATGAAACGGACGAGCCCTTACGGATCTAAACCAATACGTTCTCATACTTCCTATCCACTTTTAAGACGTCGCAGTACAATAACCTCATTAATTAGGGTGTCCAAATCCGTCAGCTATCTAACTAATATAAATTATGTCGCGGTTAATTGATTCAGCTTGTGGGGGGAATAGGGGGGAGCAACGATGCGTCACCCTTATCGGCGCCAGGGCAGATGGTATTGAAGGAATCGAGGGTTGGAGTAATTTATGCAAGATTCTGATCTTCCAGTGGCCAGTGGTCGATGTATAGTGGTAAAAGTAGAAGCCCTAAAATATAGCCCTGTGAAACACCTTGCTTTGATCACTCACACGCACTTCTGATACTTGCTTTGACATCCTATTTTTGGGTCGGTGACTATTATTAGGTATGGTGACCCTAAGATTTAGGAGGTGGCTTATTTCTTGGATGGATTTGATAAAGAACGATTATTAAATAATGCTGGATATTTTTCACACAGCATCATATTATAGCCCCAAAGTAAGCAGTATGGTGAAGGAATTCAAATGTAGGTAAACGAAGCATTGACATTAATTCTTGAAATGTAGCGTCTCAGGGATCCTGTTCGTGATCTGGATCAGTTGTGCTATATGTTGGAAGATCTTATGCAACGGTTTTTAGGAGTTCACATAGCACAAAATAGGTAGACCATATTTCTAAAACCGAGAGAAAGTACGTAGTAAAGCTTCCATCTGGAGTTTATTAGTATTACTATTATGAATTTATTTTTACTTTAGGTAGGTTGATATGTACCATTTTATTTATTTTTTTAATTTTAGTTTAATTAATTGTTGTTAATTAAAATGTTTAACCTAGTTATTATACAATTCGCATGCTGTGATGCCCTGTTATTACGGGAGCACTAGGCACTATATTCTGCATTAGTTATTATTTAATAAGTAAAGTGTGTTGTTACCTGTGTTATATTATAATAATTAAAAAAAGATAGGTACTTAGTTTGTCTGTTTTTCGTTTATTTATTGTCATCTGTTTTTGTTTCTATATTATTATTTACGACGTTTGTGTATAGGTAAAAAAAAATACATTTTCTTTCTTTTCTTCCTTTCTTATGAGTTGTTATCGCAATAAGCTAATTTGTGTTTTTATTTTTAATTCTTCATATATTTTCTTTCTGTATATAATTTCAACGGTACCAAAAAAAATGCGATGTTGGACTTTTTATTCAAATGACTTGGATATATTGCGATCACTTTAGATGGTTATTAGAAATAATTCTAATAACCATCTAATCAAATTCGTATTACACAATCGTTAAAACTTACGAACTTCCTCCGAAATTGGACAGTAATTAACAAAACAGAGAATTCGCTCAAGCTATTGACCTCACTATTATTGTTCCTCCAAATTTTTCCTCAAACAAACAATAATAGACTTTACGACTTTCTCAATAGGGATTATGAATCGATCTACAATCGCTGCTACATCCTTGAGATCGCCACATTTGATTGTGAACCCAACGTTACTAACAAAAGAGTCTTCTTCATTTTCTTGTTCTGCTTCACCGATGTCCGTCTCGCCTTCTTGAGCACCTGCTAGGTGGTCACCAATATGAATGTAATTATGAACACGTTAAGAATGAATGCGGTTTGGACAAGGAAGTCCTGGATACGGAACCCTGCGTAAGTATTGAAGCTTTTGTTTAGGACTTTTTGTTAAGGGTTCTAATAGTGTATATTGTTTCTCTTTTGTAGATCTAGAAACTTGACACGTGTATCGGTCTAGTGCGTGGTAAAAAGTAGTTATTGCTTTATTTATGTCTACTATTCTATACTGTTTTACTATTCTATCTTCGACGACGCAATAGGTACAAGTTCGATTCCCGTTGCGGGACAAATGTTTGCATGGTCTGCATATATTTGTTACAAATCTGGGTATTGTGGTACCATGGTAATCATATTTTTTGATACCAACGATACAGATTCCTAGTCTGGGGTCAGGAGATGTCTAATGGCTGTTTTTATTTAATAAATTAATTTTCTTGCTAAAATGGTAGCCATCCGTTTTATTTGAGTGTATTTAACATATATTGCAATAATTTTTGTACTTTTATTGACGGTGTGCGACGCAGGTGTAGCCATTATAATATTTTTTTTAACGACTTGGAAACCGATTTGGAACAAATTATAGTTACAATTAGAAATAATAATACTAGGCTACTTTTTACTTGGGTACCATATGGACAAATCCGTACAGCATAGCCTCTAGTTATTTTCAGTTTACCTACATGTTATAGCTAATTTAATTTTATACATCTTTATTTTAAGATTGATTCCCCATCACTGATAACATAAAGTTAGCTAAAAAAACAGTCCGCAAACTTTTTCTGAATAAACAGATTTAAATAGAAAAAATAAGGATGAAGTTAAATACAACAAGAAAGTTAAAAAAAAAAACAAAATTAAAAATCTATTTTAAATCAGATAATTTCTTTGTTCTTTCTGTATTTTCTTTTAAATGTTACTTTTTATATTGGCAAAACTTGCAACAGAACACATCTTTCCGATCTTTACTACGATGTTGTTGCTGGCTGTACTTTTAGTGCAGCCCTATACTACTAATATTGTATTCTGTGGCGTATGATTGGTTGAAACAAAATAAGTACCTAACTTATTATTAAACTATTTCGATGAAACTTTACAGGAAAATATTTACATTGAGTAGGAATGACCCATAAAAACAAAGAGGTTATGAACCTCAGGTGAAGGTGATTACGTCATGGAACCGCCAGCTAACCTTTGATAGTTACAACCACAGAATATCCCTGGGTAATCGACAGATAAGATTTTTGCCTCGTCTTTCCTTGTATAACTTTTACACAGAATGTGATACTGCCACAAAACGATCATCTAAAAAATAGCCCCCATAAACGTCACTCTGCGCCCGCGCCTAACTAAATAAATCGACCACACATTCATCACTCGACTGCATTTTTAATTAGTAAAAAACATATTCGGCCAGTGCGCAGTGGTGCGTTGCAATCCATTTCCGATCTTAGTCTTTAACCTCTCTTTCGCACTCGTTTAAATTACACTAGGAGTGTGTAGGCCATCCTTGTCTAGTTTGGTAATTAGTTTCTCATGTGCCGAAGCTTTGTTTCGAATGACATGTGGCTGGCAACCTAATTGTGGTTTTAACGATATTTTTATCGATAGTATCGATAGGGATGTTCGTTCGAGACATATAACGTTTGTTTATTCATACAATATTAATAATTTAATTAAGAAGACCAAAAAAAAACTAGCTATAAAACTCTATAAAATATTTACTCATCAATTCAATGTCATAAAATCCTCTTTATCCAAAGGTTGGTTGAAAGAGATCGCTTCTAAGCGATAAGATCGAACATTGTATTTTTTTTTTAGTTTTGTTAAGTTGTGTATTTTTGTCTGACGGTGTACAATAAAGTATTTTCATCCATTCATTCATATCTGAAGTTACCTAGTTCTCTATTTTTCTCTCTAGCTAAGATTTAATAGATTTACTAACATTGAGTTTTTGACGACCTCTGTGGCGCAGTTGACAAAGACCGCCTGAGACGCAGAAGGCTGCAGGTCGATTCCCGCCGCGGGTTAAATGTTTGTATGATCTGCAAACATTTGACTCGGGTGTATGTATTTACAAAAAAGTATATAAATAGTATATCAGTCATGTAGTTCCCATTACAAGCTCTGCTTAATTTGGGGCAAGGCCTTTTTACTACAAGACTAATTTAGATAGATAGAAAACGATGCCAGTTTCCAGATTGTAGTTAAAATTAATATAAAGGACGCTCTTTAAATATATGTAGTTGTTAATTAAATAAACCTGTGTGATTATAATGCTGTTTAAAAGTCATATTATTAAAAAGAACTTTAAAAAGTAAAAAGTAAAACGCTACACTAATTTTGTGAATAGCTCCCATGTCTTGGCAACTGAGTCCTAGTTGTTTAAAAAGACGTATTTTGAAGTGTTATTATGATGATTTCGAAATTTATTGGAATGTCAAAATGCCTTTTGAACCCAAAAAGTTCTACAACAATGCAAGTTTAAAGTATGCAAAGCCGTAATGACTTCGATTCAAATATCGGAGTGCATCCGATCGTAAAACATAAATTTCCGAAAATAAACCCTAAATCACAATCATGCAAAAAACCCTTCAAACGCCATAGAAAATTCAAATGAAGACCATAAAATCGGTCTTGACACAATAACTGAATATATTCAAGAATAACACGCACAATGCTGGCTTCAAACCTACGCCACTTACGCCCGGATTGGCTTTGAAACCATTAATGAGCTATTGAAAAATGATAGCAAAAATAATTTCTCTTAAAAATTATCATAAGCCATTGAGGGTTGGAAGTGCTCATACTGTAAAACAGATTCTAACTAAAACCAAACATAACACTGCTAAATAAGATTTAAATTTGCAAATCTGGTGATGCGTAAAAAAATTTAAAAGTACATCTAATATTCAGCATCATCCGTCATCAATAAATCAGGTTACATGTATTTAAATCTTTAAAAACGTCGAGAATAAAGTTCAAAATGGTTGTGAGGAATTCGTGAAGGAATCGAAATGATTTTTTAACCCTTAAATGGCGTTATGCAAATCTTGAACATTGTCAGAGAATTGCGTATATTTAGGGTTGATTCAATAACGCGTTGACAGATGTTAGAAATATTTAGAAACATCTTCTCGTGTTACCGATACTAGTATTTGTTACGATGATTTCTGGATCCCATGGTCCATTAGAAAGCGTTCGATGTAATTTAATCCAGGGGCTAGACAAATACCTTAGTTTTCCTTTCACGCTAACGCAAATGTGTCAAGGAGAAACTTGGCAGTAGTCACGTGACCTTTCCACAGCTAATGTCATTTCCATACAATTCAATCTTTCCGCAGGCGTTAACGCCAACAGAAAGTGGTATTTGTCTAGACACACAGGTCGTTTGATAATAATTATTCATAATCTTTTTTCTCTCAGCTAATGATTTTATTTAGATTCCCAACAAATGAATATTTTTCAATTTTTAAACTAATTTCCATAATAATTTGGTATCTGATGTTGAGCCAGAAGGTGAATAGTGGAACTCTAAGCACTTCGAGCTTGGGCTGATATGATTCGTTTTGACGAGTCCATTAGATTAGGCTTGACAACGAGGGTCTGATGATGGAACTAGGAGGTGGATAGTGGAATAATTTTTTATAATATTAAGTGCGTGATAAAAGTTTTATAATATTAAGTATTTTTTAACTACACATTTTATTTCCTTTCTCCCAAACTAAACTATGCGATGGGCAGGCGTCAAAACACGCTCGCCTTTCAAGCCACGCCACGATGCGTGGCCGGTTAACCGACTTCGCGGAGAGGCGGTTAATGAAGCGCGACCAGCACCTGCCGACAATCTCGTACTGGGTGCCGGCGGACTAGTATGGAGACAGACTTTTAAACTGAAATTTAAAAAGAACTCGTGAGAGCGCGATGGTTGAGGATATCGTTAAGCACATTTCAGAGGCTCACAAATAGAAGAGTAGGCTTATAACCATATACTAACGTATGTTGTCCTATGTATGTATTTATTGTGTATAAGAGTGGGTGGCTG
This sequence comes from Perizoma affinitatum, assembly GCA_961405105.1. Lineage (NCBI taxonomy): Eukaryota > Metazoa > Arthropoda > Insecta > Lepidoptera > Geometridae > Perizoma > Perizoma affinitatum. Next base: position 1,306,363 of record OY560208.1, on the reverse strand, counting down.
TTATAATGATGACGATGACGAAACTAGTTGCATTTTTTTTTTAAGCTTTTATTTCATTTGAATAGGTACGGTTTGAAAAGTGCCGACCCCACGTAATGTGGGACAAGGCCAAGAAGAAGAAGGTTCTAAGGTATTTATGGGACAAACGTATTTAATAATCCCTGCAAAAAAAACTAGAAATGCCGATCCATTTGAGTTGATATTTAAATCTGGTATTTTCGCCAGATTAACCAAAAAAATTTTTGTTTTGTTTAATATCAATTAATACTAAGGGATCAGTGAAATTATGCAGACAGTCTTTTCAGAATTTTTCTTACGATCAAGTATCACATTAGCAATGCTCCTGTAATCCAAATATTAGCGAAGGTAACAGCTTATCATCTGCTTTGTACCTTTGCATGTTTGCCTCCAGATAACATTAGAGGAGCTCCAGAACAAAACCAGAAAAAAATGAGAGGTGTCATGGGACACCCGGATGGAACGAAGTTCCTTTCGATTAATTAGTGAAGGAAGTGTAATATTTTTTTTTTTTAGCAAGCCAACTTAAAAAAATAATAATAATAAAATAAATGAAAATATCTGCCTTGCTTTCTATAAGAGAGAGAGAGAGACAGACAGAGAAACATGCGCACGCCGCACAGCTTACAATAGCTTACTATTGCAAAAAGTGTCGTTACAACTTTTCGTGAGATTTTTTTCCGTCTAGCCCCCTTTCACAACGCGATAAAGAACTTCGTTCCAAAAACTTGGTTCAGACGTCCTAATTTATAAGTCTGTCTCCACACTTAACCGACACTTAAATTAAAGAAAGTAAATGTCCGTTAATAATTGCGGATTGTTACAGCTTTCCTTGCAAACGGTTTTTAGATCATCGATATGTATTTATTGATCGTACGTCTGTCTGTCTGTAGTAACCGCTGCTTTTTACAACGTCGTAAACTTGGTTGTATGAATTTGTAATTATATTGAAATTTGTATTATTAATAACTTTGGTCGTATCTAATAATTTTTGTTCTTCTGAGTTCACGTATCTGCATACTGATTATAAATATAAGAAATTCGTGTAGGTGTGAAAGTTTTAGTTTTGTTTTTAGGGTTCCGTACCTCAACAGGGAAATCAATTGTCCGTGAATCTGCTAAGATCCCTTTTCTCAGGGACGGCTAAAGGTATTAACTTGAAATGTATGCCATATTAAAGGTATGTTATTTTATGAATCTGTAAAAAAAAAAGTCAATAAATGGCTAAATTTTGTATGGAAATGGCGAAAATGAAAAACTGTTTTTTTTTTATTGGAACGAAGTTCTTTATCGCGCGTTGTGAAAGGGGGCTAGACGGAAAAAATTCTCACGAAAAGTTGTAACGATACTTTTTGCTATAGTAAGCTATTGTAAGCTGTGCGGCGTGCGCATGTTTCTCTGTCTGTCTCTCTCTCTCTCTCTTATAGAAAGCAAGCCAGATATTTTCATTAATTTTATTATTATTATTATTATTTTTTATGTTGGCTTGCTAAAAAAAAAATATTACAATTCCTTCACTAATTAATCGAAAGGAACTTCGTTCCATCCGGGTGTCCCTTGGCACCTCTCATTTTGTTTTTATATTTATTTGTTGCTTATAAACCAATAACCATTTGTTTGTAGATAGTCCATATTCATATTCATGATTCTAAATGTATAACAACCTATTTACTCTGTAAATAGGTTAATCTATCCCTCGATGCGCTGTCACTGTGTCACTGGGTTCCAGCGCTGCAAGACGAAATATCAAATAAAATTGACCAAATGGTCAGTGTGTCAAGGAGGTCTAGGATTCGATAACCGCATGGATTGATCATTTAAAAAACACGCTCACGACTGTCTTTCCCATGGTAGACATCCTCAAATACATACTCAGTGAGTAGATCTTTGAGGATACCAAGTAGGGGGCAATCAGAGTACCCCCTAGTCACGTCCAAACATTACATTTGATACATGCCGCGTTTTGCAAGTAGTAAGCATTCCACGTGACAGGTTGCAAGCCCGTCGCCGCTTATTGGAACACTAACTGCTGGCACATGCCTTCGATTTCTTTTGGTTTTAGGGCATGCCGGTTTCCTCACGATGTTTTTCTTTACCATTTTGAGCACGTGTTAATGCGCACATACATTTTTCGAGTGAAAAAATCCATTGGTGCACGACCGGGTCCGAACCCACGACCTCTGGGTCAGAAGTCGGGGTATCACCCACTAGACAAACACGGATTCATTTTCAATCATTTTTAAGATACTAAAATCTACAACATTAACCGATATCCATGTAAAATGTCAGCGAGACACTCTTAAACCTTTGTGTCAGTGAGACACTCTTAAACCTTTGTGTCAGTGAGACACTCCTAAATCTTACCTATGCTTAGTGCAGACAAATATAAGTATCGTCTAGACAACAACTTTTTTTGAATGAACATAGGTACTTTATTGTTCACCTTATGATTAAAAAAAAAAAAATAAAAAAAAAAATTCAACAACTACATTCAACCTAAGGTTGACTACTGTCAAACAATGCCAATTTGACAAAATAAAAATGTCACTTCGATTCTGAGCACAAGAAAAGAATCGATTATTTCAGTATCAATCACAACACAATTGTAATGTCACATACATTTTTGCGAACGGGTTCCGAAATGTAGATTAATGATTCGAATTGCAACGGTATTAATCGATACTATGAATCGATTCAATCATCAATATGCATTATACGGTGAATTGCTAAGACATGCGTGTTTGGCTAATGATCGAGATGGTACGATCGATGAAACTAATTGAAATGCTATCAATAAAATTCCAATTTCTTTTGCGTAATCAAACCAACCTACCTACTTCTGTATAACAACAGTGAGATTGTGGTAACTGTTGGTGATTCCTGGTTAAAATAGAAAAAAACCAAGGTAGCTTAATGTAGATAACTAAACTGTTTGAAATAATGAAGTTTTTGGTGATAGCAGTTATTATGAACTTACTTTTAAAATTGCATATCAATAGTAACATATTTTTAGCAATAGTTTAACCATAACAAAAAAAACAAACACGATCACGACTGTCTTCCTCATGGTGGACATCCTCAGATACATACTCAATGAGTAGATCTTTGAGGATACCAAGTAGGAGCCGCTTATTGGAATACTAACTGTTGACACATGCCTCCGAATTTTTGGTTCTAGGGCATGCCGGTTTCCTCACGATGTTTTCCTTCACCGTTTAACCATTTATTATGTTGTGTTGTCTTAAAAAAACTTTGGTTGATATTTTTTACACATTGTTTAAATTGGAACCAAACTATACAATTGAAGATCATCAAAAAACTCAAGCAGAATCCGTTGTCTGATTCTTCGGTTAATCGTGCGCGAGGAATTAGCGTAAATTCACTTAAAAACAAAATTTTTAATACACTCATTTTATAAGTTGTTATTTCTAAATGATACTTGATATTTCAATAAAAAAATGGTCTTTGTTATTTATTTCACCAAACTTTGTGGCGAGAAAATTACAATCACATTGAAGTCGATCATATCAGCCAAATATAATATTCAAATACGTTATTGAATACTGATCTATTTACAGAATACCGATAAATAGATACGAATTTTACCGAGCAGACAATCCGGAAGTTATTAAAATAAAGATACCGGAATACATATTCATGAAATTGGAATCGAAAAAAGTTCAAAGCACCCATCAATTAGAGTAACTCAATACTCTGTCACATTAAAATGACGAGCACTAATGGATTCTCAAATTTGAATTACAAATGTATGGATGGCGTCGGATCGGTCGGGCGGAGAGTCATCGAGAACCATAGAGGCAAACCAATTCTCAAGAGTTGTGTTGCATAAATGAATTGTACACCTTATGAAATAAACAAAAATATATTACAAATTAAAGGTACAATGGGCGGTCTTATCACCTAAATAATATATTTCAGACAACTGATATTGTGTTGCTTAGTAAGAATAAAGGGCTCTAGATGATTTGTGACACCATATTCTTGTCCAGAATATGCCTTATTCATTTATCTCAAAACATTTAATACTGAGAAAACCGAAAAACAGTCTACATACTCCTTACCCTATACTAGGATGCCCTGTATCGTAGGTATCAGTTACTACGAGTAGTGGAACCACAATTCCCAAATCCGAAACCAATATCTGCCAATATGAATTTTTATAATATTTGGAACTAATAGGTATGGTAACAGGTGCGTGACGTAGAATAACATAAAGGTTACTTTTGAACCGGGTACCACGCGGGATAAGCCGTGGGCAGAAGCTAGTCGATTATAAAAGGACTGGTGTATTGAAAGGGTTTTCACCTCACATAAGTTCTAAGACAAGCTGGTTTCCTCAGGATGTTTTCCTTCCTAAGAGTATAAATTTTTTCAAGTGGATTAATTGGCGTCACTACCACTACACAGGTAGCTCAAATCGAAAATATTCACGATGCAACGGCACAAGTCAGCTGGTGTCTGTTTTTCAAAGAACCCTACCTATAGTACTGTAAATAGCTCATAAGTTGTATCCATCTAAAAACGTACGCAGCATTAAGTACGATGCAGAAAATTCCTGCGAACAAAGAAATTCTTTCGGAAACATTTGCGAATCGAATGGAACATAAATCTATCAGGCGGGTTCGATCAGACATGTCGATGCTTTGAGCACGGCCCGTGAAGCGACGTTTTTGCACATTTCATAACAACTATCATACGTAATTGCGTACTTTACACAAATGATGATTAATTATGAAGAACCGATATGTGATGGACTTGCACAGCTACAACCAGTTTTATATCGCCTTTTACTATCATTTTCGTTATCAAGAAAGGTCCGAAAATGACAGGGGTTTTCAAGAAACAGATCATTTCTATTTCATTTGCCAAGGTCATCCTTCAAATAGACGCTCATAAAATTTAAGAGTTAGGAAAAGGTCTAAAAATCACTGGGGTTTTCAAGAAACAGATCATTTCTATTTCATTTGCCAAGGTCATCCTTAAAATTAACGCTCAAAAATTTAAAAGTTAGGTAACTTATGGACATAGTAGACTAACTATGATTTTTGTTTTAGGACTACGTAAAAGTAACCGAATTTATTATAATGTATCGTGCATGAATCCTTTCAACAAATTGGTACACACGATCGACTATAAGGCCTAATTTAAGGCCACTATGTCAACCCGGTCAATGATCTAACGACGGGTGACTAAGAATAAAAACTTTCTCTTAAAAGCTGGATGATATCTGATAATATCCTGTTTTTAGTGACAATAATGTCCGTGTCCGAACATAATCCAAAATTAAAACAAACAAATGTATCATAAAATAAAAATCATGATATATGGTGATTCTACTCGACCTTGAGCTTTATACGTTTCATTTCACGGACACCCTGTACACGTATAGACTAGCGGTCTTTGTTCTTTGTTATTTCTTGCGCCAATTAAGCCCCTCGGTTTAGCTGCGCGCGATTTGTCACGGTGAAACTTCTGACTTAATACTTTGTAACACCACTTAATCATCAGTTTTTTATTTGGCCTAGCTCCTTGGTCAGTGATGTTTACAGATCTTTTTGTTCTAAACACATCATGAAATTGATGTGTTTGAAACATTTCATTTTAAATCTATAACATCGTTGCATTACTGACTGACTATCAATTATTATCAATGCAATAGGCAAGGATTTTCCAATCACTATCTTGACTCAGGGTGACTGAGAAACGGCTAAAGTTTCACTACAAACTTTGATTACTTTTATTTTAATTTAATTGCGTGTACCGTCAACTGTGCCAAAAAATCGGGAAACATTAACGCATAAATCATAGAAAATATCGCGTTTTTACTAAAATTTATGTTCATGACCATAATGGTTTCAATAGTTTTATTTCATCACCTTTCTCTCTCTCTTCAAAGTGTAGCTGAGATAGATTTCTTTTTTTTTCTCTTTTTCTTGTCTTTGTACATGTATTTATTACCTTTTTTTTTTTCGACAAAATAAAAGATTTATTCATACAACTATGTACAAGTAGGTATATACAAAAAATACACCTATATTTTTGTTTCTGTGTATTTTCTATGTTCAATAAAGATTTATAATAAATACAAAATTGCATAACCCAGGCGTACCTAATGTTTTCTTCTTAAGATAAGTTCAGTTTCGAGTATTATCACTAACAGACACGCTCGGGGATGAATCAAAATGTTTTAGATCTGTTTCATACTATAGTTCAACTCTTTTCACATAATCTTACCCCAGCACACAAATCCCAGTAGTGGTATCAGCTAAAGATTCGCCACGCTTTTATCATTTGTCATTGCTAATGATCGGAACATCGTAGTTCAACCATGGTTTAACTGATACCCTTTAACAAATGACACGCAAATCTAAACCAACATTAACTAAATAGTTGACAAGTTTAGTACTCGCGCTGTTTTGTGGAGTTGCGCAGGGACGTCTTTTTTAGCCATTACTAATCTTTTGTCAATGGCAAATCAATCAATCCAACAAGAATCCAGGTTCAGAAGGTTAGACATATATTATATATTTATAGCGGGTATATATAATTACGTGATAAGAATCTATGTCATATTCACCGGCCCAGAAGTGGGGCTGGTTATGACTCTGTGAAGTTACACCAGGATCTACACTTGTTCCAATATTAATCCTTTGATTCCTATAACACCTTTTGCATGTCAATGGCCGTGTATGATTCTAAATTAAGATTTATCACGAATCAAACATCACAAAATTGCTAAACAAAAAATACACAATACAAATCACTGTATCGCCTCTTAATGATCTTTATGTCTGGAATGATTGTAGAGCGGGATAGCATTATATGATTGAGTAAATTAGAAAGAGAAGACTATAATGGTATCACCGGAAACGGAGTAATATATGGCGCATTGTTAGTAATGAGATCGGTTTGTGTGTTCGTTTGTCCGTGGGCGGACGCAAGTGTGTCCTCTTAAAATGGTGTTGCTTTTTCAATTATTTTTAACTAGTTATCCAGCCTGGTTTCACACTTCGTTCTGAGCAAACTAAAATTCTCCATCATAAATTCATTTTCTAACAAGTTCAACTTGACAGATTCTATGGTAGGCTTGTCATGCATAAGTTACATGATGAAAACACCATTCGTAGAGTAACGAAGACACATTTTTTTTAACAGGCAGTTACTCACACCTATTTACATTTTCTTTTGGATAAGAAATGGATTAATTTACTGATTTTAATAAAAATAATAACGCTGTAATAGAAGAAAATTTTAAAAGTGACAGAAGTCTATTTATCTGTTGCCATACCCTTAGACAGGGTTCATATGAGATACTTACCTATAAACACCCGCCATATGAAAGGAATAAATGTATTGAAGACAAAATAAATATTTATTTCACAAAATCCGTCGAAATAAACAACGAAGATAAAGCATCCCAAATCATCGCAGTAAACGGCGTTAATAATAAGCATGAAACACATGACATCGACCACCGAGTCTAACCCGGTGTCCTCACAATACCAAATGAAATCAAACAACCTAACAATACGGTCGTTCAAGTCCCCGTTCATATGCAAAACAGGGCTAAAATTTTTGACACAACCATAAAAGATGGATCACATTATAAAAATAGATCTATTGAAAGATCAAACAATGGATTCGATTTTTGTATATTTTGAATTTTGATTTCTGTATAGCTAATAGCTTTTATTATTCCGCTTTGTTTGGAAGAGAGCAGCGGAATAGTTTTAGCATTTCACTATATTTATAATGAAAATTGTTTATGATCTAGGGATTGTAATGATCTAGCTATCAAAATTAGTAACTTCTGCATTTCTTTGCTTATACTCACGGTTTCTACAAGATAATTCATAGCTACAAGTTGTGCATTTTGGCATGGTTCACGCATCTCATCACATCCAGATGGAAAAATGTCTGGATTTTGCAATTCAAAACTTGCGTTGACCTTGGCATAAACTGTCTGCGTCTTTATGGTGTCTGTATGGTGTGTATTCTATCATTGGCTGTTTTTCAAATTCACTTCTAGTGTCTGTTTTATTTATTATTTATTGTACAAATGGAGGATACAGACAAAAAACTTACATAGACGAACTTAACCCTAATCATATAATTATAATCAATAGTAATAAATAATGCTAGTTTTTTTTTCACACAGAATCATTTAGCCTTAAACTAAGACTAATATATTATCAACTAACATACTACATACTAATAGGTTGGGGAAAAAGTTTCTTCGCATTTTTTAAGAAAATTCAAAACATTTTTTAATATAGTTTATTTACATTTAACTAAAGTATGTAGGTACCATTTTGTTCGATAACTTTTTGCCATTTTGTAGGCAGGGACATGATCCCATTGCTATAAAAACTTTGGGGCTTCTGTTCAAAATACCGCGACAAGTGGTTTTGGCAGTCCTCTCGTGATGTTAACCTGACACTGCCTAAAGAATTCTGAAGAGACCGAAACAGGTGGAAATCTGAAGGTGCAAGGTCAGGACTATACGGCGGATGCATTAACACATCCCAGCCAAACTCTCTTAATTTTTGCTGAGTGGCTAAAGATGTGTGAGTTATCAGCTTCTTCAAAAATGGTTTGGTTTCATTACGTCGTAATAAAGAATCACAAATGAGAACACGGTTCATTAGGTTTCTTTCAGTGAGCTCGTGAGGTACCCAAATATCGAGCTTTTTTGTGTACCCAGTTTTTTTCAAATGCGCCAAAACTGTTTTGTGGTCAATTCCCAGTTCTTCAGCTACGTCGTAACTACTGATATGCCGATCTTGCTCCACTTTTTCAAAAATGGCATCCATTTTATCCATAATAGGGCGACCAGAGCGACGTGCATCTTTGACATCAAAATTTCCGGATTGAAAACGCTCAAACCAAATTTGTGCTACTCTCACAGACACTGCACTAGGTTTGCGATGTTTACATCGCAAATTTTTTTCGCGGCTTGCGTTGCATTTTTACCTTTTTTGTAGTAAAATTTTAAAATGTATCGAATTTCTTCATTAGATTCACTCATCTTAACAGTACGAAAAACAAATAAAAATCACACATTTTCCTAATTTGAATTTGGAATTATCTTCTTTAAAATTTAAACTTTTAATGATACCAAAACCAGCCAGATACAAATAGTATAGCCAAAGAGATTTTATTACAAGTTCATACATACAATAATGCGAAAAGACTTTTTCCCCAACCTAATATTTACAATGTACTTTTACTAAATATCCTTTAAGTATATCATAAAACTTGACTACTTTGGTTATATTACTTAGATATATAGATAGAAAATACTTTATTGCTCACCAAATAACACATCAGTTTAGTTATGTACTACAAACATTGCAAATATTTATTAATATATTTTTGAATAAAATGTTGCACAAATATATTTTCGGTAAAAATACAATTTAACTCAAATATTTTATTTATTTTAAAGAAACAATCATTAACTAATTTTTGATTGTCAAGGACATAATCATTCTCATTCATTCTGATACACAATGTTTGTCAAAATAAACGTATTTATATTGTTTTAATTAATCTTCAATATAATACCTAACATTTTGAAAGCTGAACTGCTCTAGTTCCGCTGTCTCTCATACCTCGCTCCTCAGTACCCCTTTATCGAAGAACACGATAGTGCCTCGTACAACAAGACCCAACCCTTTTGACAATAGCCGATAGCCCGAGTCATTAGGATATTTGAATAAAAAATGTTGCAAGGGGCGACACCGCTCTTGCATAAGTAATTATAACAATTATTTTTTGATGGATAATAAATTATTACTGATCTGCGCTGTTTGCGAATCTGTAATGGTAACACAGATAATCTCCTCAACAATTTTGAAGTTGTTTTAAAATTACTAAGTGATCGTCTAAACTTATTTTTAGAAAATCTATAAACCAAAATGATTATATTAGATGATTATATAAATTATAATCATCATAATATCTATATGTCTATATAGAAAACAACGTTTGAATTACACAAATTATTGGACTATGTCCAGCTGGACACCTTAAAATGTTGCCATTATAATTATAAGTTTATATACGAGTCTTTATCGCGTTTACTTTTTTTTATTATTTTCCCGACGTTTCGATTCTGTTGCAACGGCCCACCCAACAGTAACCTCTATTATGAAGAGTGTATAAAGACCTATACAAAACTTATTTTTACATTTACTGATCGCAAAAGTTTGAAAAAAGAATTGTGTTACTTCTAAAACCCTTTCTATTCTACCATCTGGACTAAAAAGTTATTTGACAATGAACATTGTATTTGTTGAAATTTCGAGTATCGTAGGTGCACTTTCGCTTTTGCCCGTGAAAGTAAACTTGTCAACACGCTACAAAAACGGCAAGGTGCAGGAAGCGTGTACTATGATACCATGGTATTACTATACTGTTTAAAGATTTCTAAGTTTTTTTTGTTTTGAAAAATATTGGTAAGACGATAGGATAATATCAAGTGAATTATTATGAACTTTGTGACGGACTCCATAATAACACTAAAAGTCAGTTCGTATAAAAATAAATGTGACGTCATGTAACTGGGTGAAAATCTAATTTTGTGATGTTTTTTTTTATATGGTACCTTCAAACCTTTAATGTGATAGTATACCTATCGAATCGTCCAAAAATGTTGTTATTGTATATTAAATTGGCATTGCCAAAGGGCATTAAAAGACTAAAAACACTATCATACTTTTTGGACCGCTCTGCCTTAAGCAATGGACTGAGGGAATATCTGTGTATTATGCTTGCCCTTAAAGATATTTAAGAGATGACTGAAAAAATAAAAAGCATTTTCTTAGTTACCTAAGTGATTATACATTTTAGCATGTTCTGCAGATATTTGTTCCGGGTCTGGGTTTTGTGGTACCAAGATTCTCATAGTTCCTGATACCCACGATACAACGAATGCTAGTGTGGGGCCAATTCTATGTATCTGTTGGATGTTTATTCATTAAATACCATTTACTATTAAATAAATCATCATAAATCAATCATGGTGGACATTTTCACACAGCATCATCTAGCCCCAAAGTAAGCAGAACTTGTGTTATGGGAACTAAATTACTGATATAATACTTACATACATATTTTTTGTAAATACATAAATAGAAAACACTTAGAACCCGAGACAAATATTTGCAGATACAAACGTTGGGAATAGAACCCGCAAGCTTTTGCGTTTAAGGCATTCCTTCGACCACTGCGCCACACAGGTCGTCAAATATTATTACTAATTCATTAAAGTGTACAATCAATAATCGCTTCAAGACCAAACACTCTGTAAGGTTAAGAAGGAACAGATTTTTTTGCGACGACCTCTGTGTTGCTTTGGGCGAAGGCCCACCAACGCAGAACGTTGCGGGTTCGATTCGCGCTGCGGGACAAATATTTGTACGATTAGCCAATGTTTGTCTCAGGTCTGGGTGTTTTCTATATATAATATGTATTTATTTACAAAAAAAAAGTATACATATATCAGTCATGTAGTTCCCATAACATAAGCTCTTCTTAGTTTGGGGCTAGATGATGCTGTGTGAAAAATGTCCAGCAATATTTATTTATATTTTTTTGACGTTGCTGTATTTGCTGACTCTTAATAACCGCCTCAAGTTATAAGTAACTTTCGCTGCTAGTCCGGACACAATCGAATCATTATTAATCAGACACCCTCGTACGTTTTTTTATAACACTCGTCACTTCCTTCCATTGCATACCCAGATGTCACTATTCACATTCAAATCTCGATATGATTATATTTAGATCACCCTTTTTTCTAGTCACAAAAACGTGCCACCGTCTTTGGTTTGTGGTCACAAAAAGCGATGATGTTTGAGATGGGTGCGGGGTTCAATGGCGGTTAGATTTATCTGTTGATTTCGTCAGGTATATCTGGAGTTAGAACTAGAACTATTTAGTTTTAGAGTCACGAGTCATCTACACTTAATATAAAGAGGTAACGTTTGTAAGTTTGTATGTTTGGGGTAATCTCCGATTCCTTGCGCTACCAAGCCTAGAAGAATCAGGCAACAATCTCTGCTTGGTTATTTTTTTCTTGATCCTTCATTCAGCTTTAGTATGGTGCCAATCGAACAAGGTGAACTCGTTTGTAGAAAAAAGTACTAATCAAAGAATAAAATAAAGTCTAAAAAGTATCAACCAAAGTTCATAAGACAACACACGATACGCTTTATAATAATAATAATGCTTAAATTTTGCAATGTCACAATCGAACAGACATAATAGGTACATAATTACATGGTTCTAACCCCACACTATGATTCCCTGTTTGGTATCAGGAACGACGAGTACCATAGTACCACAGTATCCAGACCCGAAACAAATATCTGCAGACCATGCAAACATTTATATTTCACTTAACAAAGACCATACTTATCGATAAGTTGAAAATTTGCTAACTGCAAATTTTCAGCAATAGAAAATACTTTATTTCACACAAAAGAACACATCAGTTTAGTTACTTTGATAATGTTGCACAATGGGCGGTCTTATTGATAAATAGCGATGACCAGACAACCTTTGGATGGAACGGACTATAAGAAAGTGACTACAATATATCTACATAGTTATATACTAAAAAAAAAACGCTCACGACTGTCTTCCCCATATGGTGGACAACCTCAGATACAAACTCAGTGAGTAGATCTTTGAGGATACCAAGTACGGGGTAGTCAGAGGCACGACCAAACATTACATTTGGTACATGCCCGCGTTTTGCAAGTAGTCCCATCGCCGCTTATTGGAACACTAACTGTTGGCACATGACTTCGAATTTTTGGTTCTAGGGCATGCCGGTTTCCTCATGATGTTTTCCTTCACCGTTTTGAGCACGTGTTATATACTTAACACATCATAATACCTAAATAGCTACAAAAACTATTGTATGATCCAAAAAATAGATAGACCAGAAACAGGCAACAGTTATCGACTCGAGGACTGGAGGACTTTACCAAAAATTTAAAAATAGTGATAGAAAAAAAACTATGTCTTATACTGCTAATATTAGACATAGTATTTTTTTCAACATAGAAAATAATTTGTTCGTCGTGAACTAGTAAGTCCATAAAATCTCTGGTAAGGTACTAAATAGTTTAATTATCAATTTGAACATACACTTATGGTCTCATTTTTCTACGATCAATTGAATTGTAATTTGTGAATGGAAATACTCACATTTGGTGCAACTTGGTAGTGCATTTAAGAGTGCATTGAAAACACTGCGCCCGCATCATCAAATATTAATTGTTGCGCCGACGCCACACGTTTTAAAGACTATGGAATATATAGAAATGACAATTCAGTACGCAGGATCATAACAAATGGAATTATACAACAGAGCTGATCAAAATCAGAAAATAATCACCAACTACAGTAGTGACCAGTGGTGATAGAACCTTGCATAAAATTATCCTTGACAAAAAACTATTGCAAAAAACATACAAATTCAAAAATTGAATGTCTTTTTCATAAAATAAAATACGCTCACGACTGTCTTCCCCATGGTGGACATCCTCAGATACATACTCAGTGAGTAGATCTTTGAGGATACCAAGTAGGGGGTAGTCAGAGGCACGTCCAAACATTTCATTTGGTACATGCCCGCGTTTTGCAAGTATTAAGCATTCCACGTGACAGGTTGCAAGCCCATCGCCGCCCATAAAATATGCATTATTAAGTAACAATTCAAACAAAAAAGAAACTAAATCAAAATCGGTTCATCCGTTTGGGAGCCACGATGCCACAGACAGACACAAATACACAAGTAAACCTTACAACCCCCTGTTTGCGTTGGGGTTAAAAATTAGAATAGACAAACACACAAACAAACAAAAAATTTAATTGCACTAGAACGAAGTAGTCAGTTGAAACGTATAAACTATACTTTAACAGAGTTGTTTTATAATACGATAGTCAATTAGACGACCTGTGTGCAGTGGGCAAAGCCCCGCCTGAGACGAAGAAGGTTGCGGGTTTGATTCCCGCCGCGGGACAAATGTTTGTATATGCAAATATTTGTCGCAGGTCTGGGTGTTTTCTATGTATAAAATTTATTTGTATTTTCACCAAAATAAATATATAAGTAGTATATCAGTCATGTAGTTTCCATAATACAAGCTCTGCTTAGTTTGGGGCTAGATGGTGCTGTGTGAAGATGTCCAGCATTATTTATTTATTTAATTCTACTTTGTTTCAGTTCGAGTAAATCAGGGCCTGTCTAAATGTCGCATAATTCTATAATTCACATTACCATCATCAAGACTATTCGTCCAAGAATATAATACGTTGATTATTTAATGATTATGGCTGAAACAATGAGTCAGATCAAAATTAAATTCAGAGTATGAGGGCAACGCCTCTTTGAATTCATTATGAATTGCTGTTTATAGGTACTTTACGGAATTTCTTACACATTTGTATGGGGGTTTGTATTTTGTCAAAATTACCAATTTTAAAACCACTGAACCGTGTTTTCGGTCGTCCATTACAGTGCCCCCTAGTGACTAACTAAACCTATATAAAAACCAGTTTTCAAATCATACAAATCGATTACGAAAAAACCGTATTTCAATCGGATAAGCTATTATCCGACATATATGATAGCAGAAAAAAATACAAAGAAACGACCTCTTACGGCAAATGCATGCATAAATACTCCTAAAGCCACTGGCCCATGATCTGTCGAATCACGATATGCTACGGTCCCGAATATGCCTAAGTTATGAGGTTATATTTAAATTGAAATTATATATATTTTATTGTCTGTGGAAACTAGGTTATAAAGGTGTTTTCATGTTGATATGAGCCCAGCTAGTTTCTACCAGATGTTGTTTTATATAGATTTTAAAATGTTATAATTCATATTTTAAATCATTACATCTATAGAAAAAAAAACTAACGCAGATATTGTGACTTAAAATTATCATTGGAAACCAAATTTTGTCGATAGTTCCTATAAAAGTTACTCGCTTTGTTTCATACTTCAAGGACTCAAAGTTAAAAAGTTATGTGACCTTTCCTATTTTTAAGCAAAATTTTCCAGCCTTTTTTTCCTGGACTTCAAATCAAAACCATTGAAAATAAAATCATCCCTCACTTTGTACTAGGGAAGGTGCGAAAACGTTACTTTCATAGTTTTTTTTTATCAAAACGAATCTGCTTACAAAATTAAAATTATTGTACATCGATACGCTTCTAACTGAGCTAGAAATCGAGGTGTCACACACGGATGGACAGACAGACAAAACTATTATTTTGATAAATAAGTAGCGGTAATATCAGCGGTTACCGTAACCTATGGACACCCTCAACACTAGAGGAATTGCCGCGCGTTGCAGATCCTGAGACATAACGGGTGGAAAGTCTCATGTCCCTGTAATTTCACCGGCATCCATACCCTTCAAACCGGAACACAGGAATGCGAGCATTGCTGCTTAGCGGCAGAAATATGTATATTTCTGTCATCAAACTGTATTACTGTCCCGGACGGACTCTTCACAAGGAGCTCTCTACTACCAAGGGTAGGTATAAGTGTCCCATTTTTGTCACTTGTCTTCAGAACCCTAAAAAAAATATTTCTATACGGAACCTAGAACTTGACCGGCCCTTATGTAGAACGAAATTTCCGAGTGATATTGAAACATAAAGTATACTTTTATTGATAAAGAAAGTACTTTACATTGCTATAGAAAGAATCATCTAAAAGGATGCCATTGTACAAATGTACAATTCCAGTAATGTCTATCGTGAATCGCAAAGTGTCGTAAATATCGAAGTACTTACAAACTTAGGGAGTAGCAATGAAATTGGAATTGAACTCTATTTTTACGAAATAGGAGTGTTTTCAAAGCAAACTTAAGTTGGTCCGTGGTAGGAATATTCAACCCTTATGGAAACCGCGATGTGCATTTCGATAATAGATCGTAGAGTAATATCAGTCGCAGATACCACAAAATATTTCTACACGAGTTTTCTATTTGAGCCCCGACTTGTGTCCTTTTACTAAGCCAGCTATTGGTCAGTTGAAATTATCTCAAAATAAGTGTTACTATTACATCGCGAGAAGACCGGTATTCCCTAAAATCGAAAATTTGAATGCATTTGCCATCAGTTACTATTCCAATAAGCGTCGATGGTCTTGCAATTTGTCAATTAAAATACTAACAACGCTGGCATGGCAAATTTAATGTTTTGACGTGGCACCAACTAGCCCTTTCTTGAAATCCTCAAAGACTTTGAGGATGCTTTGATTATGTATCTGAGGATATCCATAATGGGGGAGTACAGCTGTGAATTTCAAGCTACAAAAACCATGAACACGCTCGACGCTCGGGAGACAGGCCTTGTCTAACAAAGTCAAAGTCAAAGTCATTTATTCATTAAAATCACAAGGATCACTTTGAAACGTCGGTTTTATCTACTGCCTGTTCGTCCGCGACCAAGCCACGAAAGAAAGGCAAGGCTGGTTATTGTTTTTAATGATCCTTTTACAAAACAACGAGTTGGAGCATTTTCAATCCCAAGAGTTTTTATCATCTAAATAATCAGATATTTTATAGTATGCCTTTTTATAAAGTTTTAAAATTTGTTAATTGTCAATTTTTGTATATCTCTTGGAGGTTTGTTATAAAATCAAAAACCACGGACGTGTTTTCGGTCGTCTATTGCAGCCCTTTAAACGATTTACTAACTTTATGGAGTCTACAAACAACGAGTTTATCTAACAAAAGGACTGTTAATTTACCAAGAGAATAGTAAAACTTTATATAGTCATAATAATATCCTATTATGATACCAAAACATTATTTTAAATTATGTGATTAAATATATTATTCGTCATTAACTTTTGAACTTGTGTTCACGCGAAACATTTAGTACACGAGTCCGATTCGCACTTGTTTAATTTCTGACTTTCTCTAAACCTGCTCTACTCTGCGCCGAGTATCGCGTTATGAAACATTCAAGATGTTCCGCCATGGATTATTGAACGAACCCTTTCGCTCATATCACGAGGATAAATGATAAAAATACCTTAAGTTCCATGTAATCTGAATTCGGTGGCGGCTTGGCGATCCAGCTGAGAGCAGTGCGGGTTCGATTAACGCTGCAGGTTAAATGTTTGCATGTCCTGCAGATATTTGTGTCTAGGTACTATGGTTCTCGTAGTTCCTGATACCCACAATACAGAGAATCCTAGTGTAGTATCAGGACTATTTATGAGACTGTTAGTTGTTTATTTATTTACAAGCTAAGAACCACCTCGTCACATCGCCTGGCCGCGCTATTACTTCTTTTGCTCGGCTCTTAAGGATTGTAGCATGATGTTACCCTTTCTCAAGAATTGGAGTCTCTCAAATCCAACTGACTGTTCCAGAGATTAGCGCGTTCAAACAAAAAACCCAAAAGACAGTCTTTGGTTATAACGCTGGTCATTTTTTCACACAGCATCATCTAGCCCCAAACTAAGCAGAGCTTGTATTATGAGAACTACATGACTGATAAACTATTTTTTTTTTGTAAATACATTCATATTTTACATAGAAGACACCCAAACCCGAGACAAACATTAGGTAATCGTACAGCAATCCCGCAGCTGGAATCAAACCCGCAACCTTCTGAAACTCAGGCGGGCCTTCGCCCACTGCGCCACAAAGGTCGTCAAATTAGTTAAAATTAGTTAGTCGAAATAACTATGGGAATATATTCCTCGACTAATACGAAATAACATCTACATAAGTATATGTCGATTGCTAACATCTCAACCCCTACTAAGGACAACTATCTTATTCAAGTAGATAATACTCACTTTATTACCTACTTGAATTTAGTTGTTATAAAGGGCTGACGATTGAATTGTAACTGGTTTTTTAGACCAGGTTTCGGTTTGTTTATGGTAGATGCATTTATGATCAGAGCCAGAGATCAGACACTGCATTGCTATTTCACTACTGGTGAAATTACAGGACTTTTCACCCGTTATGTCTCAGGGTCGACGCGCGAGTGATAGGCTCTGGGCTCTGGTGTCACAAGCGTCCATAGGTGACCGATTATCAACTTAGTTGAATAAGAGAAAACAATAAAAAAATGTGTTGAGTTATGTAAAGACGTCCGATAAAGTTTGTATCGATGTTTGGACGTGGCACCAACTAGCCCTTTCTTGGAATCCTCAAAATCTTTGGGGACGGTTTGATTATGTATCTGAGAATGTCCATAATGGGGAGTACAGATGTGAACGTCACGTGACAGAGACAAAAAAAAAAATAGTGTTGAGTAATGTAACGACGTCTCTTAAATAAGTTTGTATCTTTTGACTGAAGGACAATTATAAAATGACAAACGAACGGTTATTAAAATAATAATTATTTCATATAATATTTTCTATCGTATTTCCTGATACACACGACACACAGTCTCTGTGTCGTGTATCAGGAAATAGGGTGTAAGATCTATGTGTTTTTTTTAATCAGAAGACGTCATCCATTTTCTTAGTGCAAATTCAAAATCGTTTAAAATATGTTTTTATGTTAGTAAGATGTTCGCGAAGTTACCCCGAAAAAATCCCTTTATCAAAAATTTCCTTAAAAATACTCTTTTTCTCGTTGATTAACTCTATTGAAGGCGTGAAATCAACCCTTTCAATAGGCACGTTTTTATTTCGTAATCAACTTGGAATTTTTCATAAGTCTCAAAAAGCTAATAAATCATTTGAAAATTAATAATTAATAACAGCACGAAGCGACGGGAATCGGAACGTAAATTCAAAGTTATTTGCATAAGAAGGGATACTTTTTACACTTTCTTTTTGTTATTTTTTTAGAAATTCACTTACCGATGTCGATGCGACAGAATAGGGTGGATATGACGCTTGTCCGAAAGTTACGTGACAGTGAAAATCGTTTATTCTATTGGATTAGACGAACCACGTGACCTCTCAATTGCACCGATTCCTCAGGAAGGTTTTTCTTGTAAGTTTGAAGTTGTAGGCTCGTAATATAGAACGAATCTCGGAATCTAGTCTGAAGCATAGACTTTCGTCAGTTTTCAATGATATATGATCCTGGATTAGTGTACTACGTATTTGTAAAAAAACTTGTGTCTAGTTTCAGTTTGAGATATGTCTGAATATGGCTCTTGACTGTAATGGTGCGTCGATTTCATCTTACGCTGCTATTTTTAATGACATTAAAATAAGTTTATAAGGCGATATATTATTCTTGTACAGGTAATTTTTTAATATATTTTTATGAAATGAAATGTTTAAATGAAATGAAATGTTTATTGCTATCTCAAACAGATTTCGTAGGTACATATCTTGTTATCTCTACGTAGGTAAGTAATAAATAGTCATAATACAGTAAAAAGTTGATAGGTATAGGCTATATTTTTTACTTATATTATCTTAAATGAGTAAATGTTTATATGAAATTTAGAATAGATACAGTTTCTGGTACACACGGAATTTCTATCAATCGTTTCCAAAGGCATATCCACACTATGCCAATATCAACCCTTTACGCGCGCGGGCGGATATCGAAGGGACAGACAGAACGAACAGATGTTTTTAATATCTAAGACGCCCCTGCATCTAATGTTTGCATTTTGCATTGTTCCTTAATAAATCGAGGTTTATTTGTCGATTTCAAGGTAGAAACCGTTTATTTTTTTGTAAAGTTTTGTGAATAAAGATGATATTATACAAAATTTACATTGGTTCAATGTCTTAAGCTTTGACAGATGGGTAGGAATAACTGTTATGGCTCCTTATAACAGGGTCAACACATAATATGCCTAAGACGTATCCAGACATGCTATGCCTATTAAATACATCATTAGAAATCGACCAAGTTTTGTTGGTAGTTCCTATATAATTCTACTCGCTAAACTTCTGACCTCTAGGACTCAAAGTTATAAGCGCACAACTTCTGCTGCTTTTAAGCTTTACATTTCCAGGCCGAGGGCTTACAATCAAAATGGTTGAGGACATCACAAAGTGATTTTTAGAGACATGTTTAATGAGGGGTGTAATAAAAATAAGACTAGTAACCATTTTACGTGTAAGTACTAAGCGGCACGGGACAGGCCCAAGTCTTTACAGCCGCTTATTAATATTAAGTAATTGTATTATTTTGTTATCTAGACTAACCTTGATTTGACAAAGCACCTATACAGCTGCAACTATCTGTCTATCTTTGTAACTTTGAAATTTTCTATGGTTCATACTTTTTTGAATTAACGTGTTCTTAAGATCCCAAAGTATGAATATTAATAAAAATTACTCATAAACATTATTTTCTGTTTTTGCTTTTGGGTAAAAAAAATCACGCCTGTACCACAAATTTTAGAAAATAAATATTTATTAATATATGTAAGATCTACAAGCTAATGTTACCAGCTAAAAAACGATTTTTTTGCTTTCAAAATTTAACCAATCGTTTTGCTGTAGTACAAAAACCATGGCCCCTATAAAATTATCTTCATATTATCTAATTTATTCTCGATACCCATACTATTTTCAGGTGAATCAAGTTAAATCCATTTCTTTAATACATTTGTTAAACAAAAAAAAACTCATGGTTTACATGAGTATTTTTTTTTCTTTAAATAGTAGATTAACGTAAACTATTCTAATCAAACAGAGGCAAAATTGAGAGATATTTTTTTTCTTGTGGCATTTAGTATTTACAAAAAAAAAGTATTTAAGTAGTATATCAGTCATGTAGTTCCCATAATACAAGCTCTGCTTAGTTTGGGGCTAGATGATGCTGCGTGAAAATTATCAGCATTATTATATCTTATATTATTATTTATCAGCAATTGTTACATTTTCAAGGTAAGGTGATCCTGTTCCTTAGATTATAAAAAAAGCTGTTATCATAATATAATTAAAACCAAATGTCTCCAGTCTGAATCTAAAGCCCAATGTTGTCACATGTGTATACATAATAATTTAATTCGCACGATTGTGAATTATTTCGTCGCATACGTGGGCAGTGGTATAGTTTTTAATGACTTCCGAAATAAAAAAATAATAATACTAACAAGAATGCTGATCATCACAGAAAATAAATCTTTTTTTTTTATGCCTCTTCTATAATGTCTTGTCCACGGTGCACTTACACCTAATAAAGACCTGTGCAAGTCTACAAAAGATGGTGTAAATATGGCCAAATATTGTTCGAATAAAATTTAAACGGGGAAATCCATTGGCACGACGAACAAGAAGGTATCAAAATTACATAATGATTTTGATACTTTTTTTTACTTAAACAATATTATCAGTTTACATTACATTGTATTTCATCTCACAAACTGAGAACCTTTACTCCCTGTGAGAACCTTAAGCTATTTATGGTTCCAACTTTTATTTCGGAATACGCTACGCGGGAAAATGAGGAAAAGCGCCGCGGCCCGCCATCTAGTGGTGAGGGGACGCTAATTAACGTTATGCTAGAACGATTTCATGGCTATTTAGAAGTAAAACCTGACATTTTGCCTTTTGATTCTGGATATTATTATATTTTATGTTGTTTGTGATATGCAATGTTTTGAATGGTTGAAAGAACTTATTATTAATGAGTGGTGAATAGCTATTTATCCACGATCGTAAACTGATAAGTTGGTATTTCAACTTCCTTGATACTTTTTATCTATCTGACATCACTATATTGCAAAATTAAAAAAAAATGACTTTTTACAAGCCAACCTAATTTGGCTTTGATTTGAATTAGGAATTAGGAATAATCTTTTTTTTTCTCACTTTTAATGGTTGCCAGTAGCTAGTAAATTCATTAAAATAATGCAGTTATCGAATATTCTGTTGTCAATAAAGGTAAGGGGTTTCGTATAAATTATGTAAAATTGAAAAGATTTAATTTATACATAACCAATGATTTATTCTCTTGATGAAAAATAAGAAACTATTGACTTTATTACTGTGTTAGTATTTATGTATTTAATTTCCAGTTTTCTACAATTTATTTCCTATATATACCATAGTTAATGACAGTATAATATAAATCAAACTTAAAGTCAAAATAGGGTTAGGGGTTAAATAATCTGGCAATAATCTCGGCTTGTTTTTATGACCTAGAGTATGGTGCCAATCAAACAAGGTGAACTAATTTATTAAGAAAGAGTACTATTTACAAAAATTTATCAGTCTAAAAAAAACAACCAATGTTCTTAAGACAACACACAATATTCTTTACAATAATAATGCTTAATCTATAGCTAAAAAATATTTTACTATAACTAGGTATAAATAATATACTCCGACTAAGATATTTTCTAACAAAGTACCAAAACCTAGTAACCGAATTTCGGATGGCGCGAAACAAAAACTGACCTACATTGCGCCCTCGAGTTCACCCACCCCTGCTGACTAGAGACGATCACCCTACGCCTCTTGCCCTTTTATAAGAACCTTCGATTACTAAAGTCATCTTGTACACTAGATATTATAAGCATCCTCATTACTATCATAAAACTTTTGATGATTAAAAGCCGTTATACCAAAATAATGTATTGACACCTGTAATGTACGAGAACGCAGTTTTAAATGTCAAAAAAAATCACAACAAAAGCCGTGTAATGTTATTTTCTATAGATAAAAAAACAAAAGAGTGATTTACGTTTTTTTATGCAAACAAAAAAAGTGTAGGCGTTCCAATAGATCCAGTTTCCAATAGGCGAGAATTAAATGCAACGAAAACAAACAGTGTGGACTGGCCAAGAAACGGGCAACCGATCGCGCCGGAAAAAAAAGCGCATCCTATTATCGACTACAACAAAAGGACTTGTGCAGTGATACCTAAGTACACATCTCGATTCATCGTCTCGACTCGATCCGCCGAACCGATTCTATTGGCGCGCCCCACTGTCGCCGCGCATGAGCGAGATGACAAGCGTAGTTTAAGCGTGGTTGGAAAAGGAGGGAGACGGTCATCTTAGCTACCGAGTCGCGTCCCACTGGGCGGGGCAGCGCCAAGGAGTGAGCCTCAGAGATGCGCGTAGTGTTGGTGGGGCTACGTCCGTACGAAGGATCGCACTGCAGTCGTGTTTGCGATCAGCACGCGCGCTCGCGCCTCGTTCTAAACCACGAGGATCACCTTACGTAATAATAAATAATCGGATCCGTACCATCCGATAATCGATTGTGATTGTGAACTGTTTATAATTGTAATCGTATTTTTATTATTTGGAATTTTATTTTTTACGCGCGAGTGAACTTTGGTTTTGTGTACATTGTGTTTGTTTTGTTTTCGTACGGACTTGAAAGATTATTTTCGGGCGAATCATAAGACTGTTTCGTTTTATGATTTTTGTGACATTTTTGTTTGATTGTGCTTGTGGCGATTATTAATTTTGGATTCTTAGTCACTGTGACTTTATTTACACTGAGTATACGTGGACATGTTTGGTGAATTATAAGTGATTTTATCAACGTTCTTCTGAGATCACAAGTAAGTAAACCTACCTACCAAGTGACCGTGATCATAGGAAGAATTAGGAGTATGGTTTTCTTAAAAAAAACATTCTAAACTTATCAACATTAAACAGTGATACAAATCATGAAACTAAAATTGTGTGATCAGTAAAATGTTTTCTCAATATAAAAAAATAATAACAAAGAATAAAAATGATTCGTCCAATTGAAAAATATTAAACATTTCTGCACATATTTTAATTTGATTTGATATTAAAAAAAAAACAGTTTTTGTTTATGATCTAACATGAATCGTACAAATACCAAACTGTTAAAAATACAAGTGTGACACAGTCAAGTAAACTCAAGATAAAACTCAATATAGAATGTCGACTCATTAAAAATAAAAAGCATTTGCTAGAAAGTGAAGCAATCGATAGATCAAACGATCAATTAGGTCTTAGAAAGCTACTATTAAATACTACCTAGTAAAGTGACCGACGCGGAATCTGCCGCCGCTCAGAAGTGGCCAAGATTACGGTACTCATTAATTGGTGTTTTTACCCTTATTTTGAAATTAGTGTACTGCGACGTTAACTTGAATAGGGTGGTGGAATGATTTAAAAAAAATGAGTTCTATTTGACTTTATATATCACTGAAACTAATGGCGTGAAGTTACCTCGCATTATTATCAAAGAAAGTGCTTTAAACAGATTACGTTTGGGTTATACTCTTTTAAATGGAGTCGGTGTATAAAAGTTCAAATAGGATTTAACGAAGCCCTTGCTAAATTATTTAATAAAATCTAAATAATATAAAATAAAATCGTCTGTTATCTCAAAAGTATAATTAAAAAAAAAATACAAAGTTAAATTTACAAATAGAATGCAGACTGTTTTTAGATTATGCTTGCAAAAAAATCTGATGTGTTTATTAATAAAACATTTTTTTTCCAAATAATAATAATACTTCCATTTAATTTCCTTGCTCCTTTTAACCAATGGATCAATTATTTCTGTTATAACTAGTGAATCCAATTAAATCGGTATTATTGTCAGAAGTATGAAATTTGCGGTCTGCTCGTTTTAAGTTTATTATTGTTTAATTATAACATGAGAAGTTCCGGGTTCTTTGCATAGATGGCGTTACGTGGGGTCGTTGAACTGTCCTAAAACTAAGAACATACAAAAAGACATTTTACAATAATTCAGTTATAACTTTTACAATCATAATTTTGTAACATCATTTACCAATTAGAATTCAACAGTAAGTTTCTAATTTGAATTCAATTTGAGATATTTAGAAGATGCCTTTTTTATAATTGGCCAGTGCTTGCGAAAATGCGTCTTTACATATTTATATTTGAAATTTAAATATATGCCATACTGGGCATTGGCGGGTATCAAGAGTTCCACGACGAACGATCTCGGTCCATCTTCATTAATCGACTTTCCGCAACCTTTAACCATAAAAAATAGTCATCGGTAATCAAAAATATTGATAAACCCAAATTGGTATATTTTTTTATCCATTTTTTAAAATTAATAATTCACCTTTATTTGGCTTAAACTTTACTGATGGTAATTATTGTGATAATATGGCCGACGATGGAACATGAAGGTCTAGAAGATTCACTCTTACCTTGAAGAGACCCTGATTATATTTTTCACGAAATACAAATAATAATAGGGTTTTATTTATGAGTGACGTATATTACATTATTAAAAACTGAGTATTCGTAGTGAACAGAAATTCTACTGGCTTTACTGGTCTACTGGTTTTAACCGATAGAAGTCGATAACTGGCGTATTTTCTCTTTTGACAAAGGTATTTGATACAAAGTGTCTAGGAAAATATTAATGTTCATAATTATATCGATTAAACTTGTATGGGATTACGAACGGTTTCTTGAAATGATTTGTCTTGTATTATTTGCAAGATTATAGGATCACTGTCATTTTAAACACACTTATATTATCTTCAATTTTAACTTACAATGTATACAAATCTTGGAAGTCAATTTAACCTACTTCTAACTGTTGTATCGAAATGAAACTTTGTATGTTTATGTAGGTCGAATAACAATACTATAATTTGGTATCTTGAAGCTGATCTGATGATGGAGCCAGGAGGATAGTGGGAACTCAGTGGCTACTAGTAAATCCCTCGAGTTTGGGCTCATAAGATTCGTTTTGATGAGTCCAATAGATTGGGTTTAATAACGAGGGTCAGATGATGAAGCCAGATGATGAATAAGGTCATATTTGAATTCTTTTTTATAACTTTTAGTCTGTGATACAAGCGTTTGTTTTTTTTTAACTGCATATTTTATTTTGTTTTTCACGCAACATAAGGAGTCTATGCGTTTGCCAAAAGAGTTTGTATATGTAAATTATTGTCTGTTATCATAGGTATATCTTCAAAACGAATTATCGGATTATAAAGTGTTTTTTTGCAATCGATTGTTATGCTTCTAAGAAGACAAATCATAAGAAAGAAACACACGATTATAATATTGGAAAAAAATAATACTTATATCATTAAAAAAAATCTGGAACAATAATTAGAATATGCAACTTTTTTTCTCTATTCTTGTTCCTAAGTATAAGAGAAGCACACTTCTATATTTATTTTTAAATATGTACCTGTTCATGTTTTCTTTAATATTTATGAATCGGTTATTAGAATCCAACTAGAATTTTCATACCTAATTTGTCTGTTAGATATGTAGGTTTTTTATTTATATAAAAAAGTAAAGAATTTTTAAGTGAAAGTTTGTTTCGTTTTTAACACTAAACGTTTTTAATTATTTAATTAGTGAATTGTTCAGCGACTTCGACTGTTTTTTTATACAATCTTCATAAAGCCGTTGCACACTCTAGGAAATAAATTTTGGTAAATAGTTTTTAATGCACCCCTATACTTTAGGTTAGTATGTCTGTTATTGAGTTAGTGAGTCATGCAACGTATTTTATGTATAGATTCGACTAGCCTCTGCCCACGGGTTCGCCCGGGTTAGAAAGATACCCTGATAAAAATTAGCCTTTGTTATTCTAGTTAACGAACTATACCTGTTCCTTTCATCCAAATAGGTTCAGCTGTTACGGAAGTTATTGCAATCAACGTCAAAACTCAGCCATTTATAATATTATTAGGATTTGAATTCCGTCGCACAAATAAAGTAATGTCAGGTGGACTGAATTCTAATAGCATCATCCACAAATCATTCATACATAGAAATAGTTTAAATTAAAACACATTAAATTTCATGTTTTATGTAAAAAAAACCCATTCTTTTCCAATCTAGGCACTTTTCAGAGCCATAATATTGCATGTTTTTGTAGTCACAAAGATAGCTTATAGCAAGGAACCATGTGTGTTTTTCGTATTACCAATATTTTGTTACACATGCGAAATAAATTAACATAATTACAATGTACTCTAAGTTGGTAATGGTCGATAAATCTGTCGCAGAAGCAATGATCAAATTATGATCATGGTTGTAGACGATGATCTCAATATGGAGTTAGCATGTGTCGCCGGGCTGACTTCCGCTGAGCCGTCAGCTTTAAAATGATTGCCTAGATCATCTACACATTTTTAAATCCTACTACTATTATAAACGCGAATGTTTGTGAGGATGGATAGATGTTTGTTACTCTTTCACGCAAAAACTACTGAACGGATTTGGATGAAACTTTACAGTAATATAGCTTATACATCAGAATAATACATAGGCTACTTTTTATTAGGGTACCACGCAGGCAAAGCCGTGGGCAGAGGCTAGTCTACTATATGAATGATTTCAATTATGAAAACTTATTGACTAAACAGAGATTGGGTACTCCAGTAGCGATCGGCTTAATGCCCGGTCAAACTGAGGTGGTGGCGCTGGCAGTCAATAATTTTCGCGAACTTTGACAGCCACTTGTCCACCTTTTTGTTCGCCACCGCCACTATTGCCATGGCTTCGTTTGACTTGACCTATAGTTCGTAGTCTGTTTGTGTCTTCAAACTGACCAGAGTTCTGTATAACGGTAATTTTCTTTATTACAATATTATGGTTATTACAATATTATAGGCATAAATAGTACATAAAACACATGGCGTATAATTTAAAAAAAATGTATCATTGTTATCATCAGCCTATATTTCTACTTCAGGACAAAGTTCTTGTCCGTTTTTATTTTCTTTGTCTTGAGCGGTCAGCATCCAGGACTTTCTTAGGGCGGGTGCCAATTGCACTGGTTTACGAATAACGCCTCGGAACCTGTAAACTATATTTATTGGATTGTGGGAAAAAATATATAATAGTTTTATTTTATTTTTGAAATCTTAGGAAAAGATTAATCTTAGTTAACCAGTTTGTTTTAGAGCATCGATGACCTAGTAGGTTTTATTCCAACTTCCGATCCGAAGGTCATAGGTTTGTACCGGGTTATGAATTAATGATTGTCATGCAGTTTCTTGTATAAGTTTTGGATGAGTTCAAAAAAGGTTATTTGATAGGTTTCATCATCACACGTCACTAGTGGGCGCTGCCATACGTGAGAGAATGCTTTATGTCATATCAAGTTTTTACCTAATTTAAAAGTTGTGTTTCTCGCGCCAAATATACGTTCGAATAGATATAGGGTTAGATATAGGGTCCATCGGTACTATTAAAATGAATTGAAAATAAATGTATTTTTTGACACCACATAAAAAAACAAATAATATAGTTATACAAGTACTTTAATAAAGATTAATAAAATACCTCCGACGTATTTTACATCTTCTATTGGAACATACTTTAGTGACTTGTGTTGATAAAACCTACCTACAAAACAATCCTTAAACTCAAGCTAGTTTAAGGATTGTTTTGTAGATCATTTATAACAATGAAACAACCTTCGCATTTTGCAATTGCATATACGAGCTCCCGTCTATGAAGTTAGACATTAAAATATTCTGTGTGTTATAAAAGAATGCTCATCTAACTAGCGATTGAGTTTCGAATAGCAAAGTACCGTCAGCACAAACAGGCAGGTACTAATAAGTACGGTTCGCAGATAAGGCGTGGGACATGTCTACCGGAGGTGCTCCCATATTGTTCGATTAATGTCGTCATGGTAAAAGCTTGTTATACAGGGTGTAACTTTAGTGTCGCTTTTGTTTCTTAGAAAAAGTAATTAATGGCTGACACGGGTTTCCTTGGGTCGAAGGAAAAGTAAATATAGAACAATGTTGCTAACTTAAAATCATCTATTTCAATGTGCAATTTACTGAAAATGATAATTTTGGTATTTTTTATGGAATCGAGATTTAAGCAAAGTTTGAAAGAGATGGCGCTTTTGTCAATGTACAAAGGTAAAAAAAAAATGATGTTTGTTCCTCGGTTGCAAACAATTTTTAAGATATTTTCAAACATCAAACAGATAATAGTTTTACCACACGTGAATTCATTTAAAATAAATAGTTTTATCGTCTTTTAAATATCCACAGGAAACGGAAATTACTAATAGAGTTGTATCCAGTACTAAAATAACATATTTTCTTTGAATTATGCCAATAAAAAGATTATAAAACTTCGGACGCCATTATAAGCCGGATTAAATCCCGTACCAAAATGACTTTGTTACACAAGTTGGTGACTATAATTGCCAAGGCACTTAAGAATCTATAATCCTGTCACCACACATTTTTTTCTACGCCCATACATTCTGACAACTAAGCCAAGACAGTGGTGCTAATAAATATTTACCTAATAGAACTTGGATATCAAAAATGCGTCCACTCTTAGCCAAAATAAGTTGAGTCTAAGAGAAGCCTTAATCCATGGCATTGCAAACCTAAATCTTTAGACTGTAACTTATACCTAGAGTTCAAACAAAACAAAAAACAAACACGCACACGACTATATTCCCCACCATGGATAGCTGCAGATACTTGTTACGTAGATCTTTGACGATACCATGTAGGGGTAGTAAGAGGCATATCCAAACTTAACATTTGGCACGTCATACTCGCTTTTTGCAAGTAGTTAGCATTCCACAAGACAGGTTGCAAGCAATAGCTCATTAGAAATAACCGATGCACATGCCTTCAAATTTTCGATTCTAAGACATGTCGATTTCCTCACGATGTTTTCCTTCACCGTTTTAAGCAAGTGTTTTTGCGCAATTAATATCTACATATACTTGACCTAGAGTTTATGGTTCAATCTATCTCGCTTTTCTAAGAAAATAAACAAAATTTTACTTTACTTGACTATAAGATTATTTCCTATTGCTAAGAACGACTGGTAGAAAATGTTGTATAGCCTTAAGTCCTCCTTTTGTGCATTGTTATTGTGCAATAAGGAATTTAAAAAAACTGACTATCGTATTAGTCGCTTTCTTTACAAAGGTGGTATTCAAAGATGCTTGCAAAATGAACACCCTGTATCGAAAGATGTTTACATTACTCTTATCTAAAGATAGTAAGCTGATCCACCGGATGATGATCGATCGTGTTAGTAATTAATAAAGTATTCATTGTGAGACCAAAACGTCATGGCTTCATGTGACCTAATTACGATGATTTTAAATATGTACCTTTTATTTGAGACTGGAGCCTGTATTTATCCGAACTCCGACTATTTTAAATGTGAAGTTTGTGATGGATGTTTGTTAACCTTAAGACAAGAAACAACGCTGACAAGTCGTGTATCAAGCTTGTCATTTATTTATTAAGGCACACAGTGTATTTCAATGAAAAGAAACAATAATGATGATTATGATGATGATACAGGCCCTAGACAAGTGCAGTGGTGATTGTAAAAATATGTTTCGAATCTCAGCTTATCAAGTACCTAAGCCTAAAATAACTAATACCGAAAAACCGTGGGCAGAAGCTAGAAGCAAATTAAAATGTTTTTTTTAGTTTGTTTAGAGACTAAAGTTTGCTTACCAATTCTGAATGTAAGTTTTTTCCACTTAACAATTAGAAGTAATTGAGAAATTATAGAAATAAAACACCATTCATAGATACAGCGTAGTATGGTATTGTTTACTTTGGCAATATTTGATATACTACACCATAAGGTATGGGTTATGTGATAAGCCAGAGCGGGTAATGGAAACATTTACGTCCAATCATCGTAAAACATACTTTGAGGTTGGCAGGAAGAAAATGCTTTACACTTTACCCACTAACCCGCCTATACACTTTTAATAAATATTTTTTTAGTAAATAAATAAATTAAATAAACATTGTGGTGAGAATAGGTAACAGAAAGTTTAGATCAACAAAATATAAGATATATTCGTCCCTGGTAAAAGCAACCAAACGCTTTCATAGATAGAAAGAGAGACAATAGAATTTTTACAAATGTTTAATCCCAGCGATGGGTTTTCTACAGTCTACTGCAGCGCCCTTTAATAATCTGTGGCGAATAAATCTAAAAACTATCCTAGATGTCATACAAATCGATTGCAAAAAAAAACAAATTTCAATCAAATGAGTATTTATTATATTAAAAAAATACTTGTATTTTCTTTCCCAAATTAAGTAATTCGTCAATAAATTTATAGAAATTGACAAATATTTTTGACTAAATCGCTTCCGCTTTGTACTTGGACTTTGCTAACTGTCCAGAACATTTACCCATAGCTAAATATAACCTTATGATCCTCATTATAGGGGTCAATTTCTGAACCGTGAGAAAAAAAATGACGATCTTTTGAATACTGATAGCAAGCGAATGATTTGTGAAATGCGAAGCGATTTTTATGTCGTTTGTAAATATTTCGACTTTTTTCTAAGAATTGTTATTGATGAATATTGAAGTTATTTGACTCTATGACGCAATAGTATTTTCGTTATAGGTTATATTGCAGTTAGATAATCAAATATAAATGAAATGACACTAAAATAAATAAGTGCGCGCTAACACGTGATCAAAACGGCGAAGGAAAACATCTTGCCTTAAAACTAAAAACTCGAAGGATCTTGCCATACTTTTTATCATTTTAAATTCGCCTTAAAAAGATCCGACAGGGTTTTGTTATATACTGTATAGGAAGGTTTTTATGTGAATGATTATTACTAACGATCCACAACACAAACCATCGGCTGATGAATTCTCAGTAAATATAAAATAAGTTGATTAAAAAACTATCGAAAAATAAAACAATATCCATTGATCGCAGGCGGAGAACACATGTGTACAGAGCGAGACAGAGCAATACAAACGAGGGGGATAGCTGCAGTTTTTTATTTTTTACAGCATCGATGGCACCGATTTCGCCACATGTTCGGTGCTTTGATGGTTATAAAATTGGTTACTACGGCTTCTGTACCAATAAACAAACTTTTTTTTTTTGTTGACAATGCTTGTACAAGGAGTTCCAGTTGTTTTAATATTGAGTTCTTACGACGTTTAATGACGTGTTTTCCTTCGTAGTTATTTAGAATTTAATAAAGTATCTACGTATTAGCTAGCGGGTATCTGTAGAGGCAGTGCAGAGGAGACAATTCGAAGTTTTAGTCCCAAAACGGTTTGATGACTGTTAGAGCTGGAACCGACATCTTAACGTGTTCTCTGAAGCACAAAAACGCTCAGCTTCAGTATAAAGGGTACGTACAAAATAGAGATTATTAGACAAAATCACATAATGTTTAAAGCCAATTTATTCGCCGTGTCACTTGTTAAATTATTTTCATTCATCAATTCATTAATTCACATCTCTTCCGGTTCTACTTCTAGAACATGCCACTTTCCTGACGATGTTTTCCTTTTGAGAGCCTGCCAATATTGATTTAACCTATCGAAAGGTCTGACTTTTAGAGAGTAATCTGTCTTCGGATCGCAGTGAACAGTGATGGACGAGTTGGCGAGGCCTCACCGATTGCCCCATGATCTGACACCATCCATCTCGCGCACGCTAATTGCGACCGCGCAGTATGTCACGCATCTGACCTGCCAATGTGTTGCCAGGATGCAAATGCCACTGAACGCTGAATTTTTCCCAAGTGGATGGAGCACGAGGTTCTACTAAAAGGGTCGGCAACGCGTGATGGGAGTTGAAAGCGTCCATAGGCTACAGTAACCGCTTATCAACAGGTCATGCAAAAAAAACTTGATAATACTCGCATTGCTATGTTCCGGTTTGAACCGGTTTGAAGTATGCCGGTGAAATTACAACCACATGAGAATTTTCATCTGATATGTCTCAAGGTCCGCTACGCGCAAGATACCTCTAGTATTGCAAGCGTCTATAGGCTAAGGTGTTCTTAGTCTGATATAATTTAAAGATATTATTACGACTATATTACCTACTTTACTATTCTGCTGATGACGTTTCATTGACAATTTGACTGGTGCTTATAAGAAAGAAACACTACAGGGTCAACGAAACGTCAGAAAGAGAATAGTAAAGTACGTGGTTTGATCTTAATAATAGTCTTAAATGTAACAGAACATTACTGTAGTAATAGAATTCTACTAGACATTATATAGTATGGGACAAATTTGTATATGCGACCATGTAGTTCCGTTTACTTGTAAAGGCTTTATGTTCCAATAAATTTAATTGAGTGATTGATAATAATACTCTTACCCTCTTGTTCATAATCGATCGCTAACTTAGAAGGTCGCTAACTTTAACTCTGTCCTTTTCTAACACTAAATAAAGGATAGAGGCTGTCAACTTTTAGCACGCCGCTAAAGTCAGCGAGTGATTATGGATAATAGGGTATCTCTGGCGTAATGACAGCTGATCTGACGTTATAGATTGTCACCTGTCATAGTGGTGAAGTTATGTCAATTAGCAGCGTAGTGATTGTATTTTTTTTTCTAGGGGTCTATCCCTATCTATCCTTGAAATATTCTTTAAGATTGCTGTTGAAATAGTAATATGGTTTTATTGGACAGGGATTTTGTAATATAATGTAAAGACTGAAGTGAGATGGAGATTAGAATGAATCTTTGAACAATGAAGATACCAATTTTGTCTACGTGTTTGAAAACTTTTTTAGTCTGTGACTTGGTTGAAATTAAAATTTTACTGTATCGCACGCATTATGTTCGTTTTAGGTTAAAGAATTATGTTCAAAAGTATTTTAGAACGTCTCATGACAACGTCAGCGAACATTATTACTTCTGTCAAAGTAATTTCACTGTGTAGTTACAGAACAATTCACTTTCTACATATTTGATGAAAGATCGAAAAAGTATTTTTCGCTGTGACGTCTTCAAATATAATAACTGTCATAAATATATCTCATTGACATTCTGAGTTGGCCGACGCACGACAATGACAAACGTACAGATATCATAACACAAATAAATATAGATGGATGCGAGTGATATGAGTTGATCTAACGAAGAACAGGTGACGGCGTATGAATGATGCTGTGGTATTTTTGGATGATCTTTATTTTTGGAGGGCATATTCAGTGACTTCGGCCGTAGACTTTTCAGTAGTGACAAAAAAAATGCACCGCAGACAATTATTTCCTACAGTAAAATACAATAACATCATGAACTGCGAGATACGAGAACAATAGAACTGTTCAACAGATATATCACCCAACTCTAGAATCTAGGGAATCCTAGTTTGGAGGTTAGGACTATGTATGTGAGAATATGCTATTGGATATTTAATTATACATATATTTAGTCGTGAACATGTTTTTTTTTCATTCGATAGGGATATAAGGAACAACTCTTTTGAGTCAGCGTTTGATAGACGCCTGTTGGTTTACTGATGATGTGTACCTGGATGGGTCAATCCTTACGCCACGTATCAATTATACTTTAACAGTCCTTTACGTATTTTAAGCAGTCGTTAACTTAATTGTCTTGTATTGAAATTATATATCTTACCCCTCTGGGAATAAAGTATTTTTAACAGTCTCTCTTGAATATTTAGTTAAAGTATCTTTAATGTGACTCTCCTCCGTTCAGTATAGTAATTCTTTTAGATTCCGTCCATCCAAAGGTTGCCAGGAAGAGACCGCTAACAGTTATAAAGTTGCCCATTTTTCTACTAATTAAGGACAATTCCTTAATTAGTACTTACGTACTTACGCTTATCTGTAGCCCAGCTTACGTTTTACCGCTGCCCAGGCAATTTAAAAGAACAATTTCATAATAAGTAGCCGTAGAGCGGTCACACGGCCATCCCAGCGCGGTCTTCCAGGTGTAGCAGCACCGAAACCACTAAGGTTCTGAGTTGTTGCCGGTTGTAAGCTTACGACGCGTCGGGTGGTTGAAGCTAAGACGTCGACGAGGTAATGCCGATCCGTTGCCAGGCTGATATGACCTTTAAACAGAAGATCAAAAGACGAACAAAGACATCAAAACAAAATCTTTGATCTCCAAAAGCCGTGTGAAGAAGCTCCTTTAATAGAGTGTACAATGACTCCGAATATCGACAGCTCCCGAAATACTCGGTCTCACGCGAGGGTGTAATGACATAGTGGCTCGTAATACTAGGGTAACCTTTCTTCATGTCAGTTCCTAACACGGCACAGATATTGGTTTTGACAGCTGAAAGCAAATGAGAAAAAAACTCTATAAATATCTTGCCAAAAATTCGTGCCCGTATATGCGTTTGAAATTAGAGGTTGTTTGTTTGTATGATTTATTTTCGAAACGGCTTATCCGATTGAATTGCGGTATTTTGCAATTGATTTGTGTGTCTGTAAGGATGGTTCATTGCTGATAGGTTTAATTGCTTCAAGTAATTGTCGATGCAATGATTGATAGCAAAATACTTGGGTAGTTTTAAAATGTAACTTTTTAAAAAATGGGCCAGACAATTAATATATATTTTAAGTTATTTTGCAACTATCGGTGACTACGATAAAAATGAACTAGAAAACTCAATGATAATTTAACCATCTGATTCGCAAAACCTAGAGGTCAGGTGAAAACTATGGATAGTTGATAAAAAAGCCATGAAAATATCCGGGATGACGATAGAAAACTGAAAGAAGATCGATCTGTATCAATTGATCTGTAAGGAGTAACCAAGTATCCTTACATATCAATTAATGTTCACCGTGGATAATATCCAATAGTGAGCGTGTTTCTTTCTGTCTTTTTAATATGAAGATTATTGGCAGTGTCAATACCAATAAAATCATAGACACCCTACTCTATAAGCAACAAAAAATATTTGAATGTCATATTTCGTTTCCCAATGTCTTTTTTAGCTCCCCTTTCTCGAAGATAAGAGTAAATCGGACGGAAACTTCTTTACCAATATCATAAACCAAGTTTATTCAGTTTTTATTGTTGGGTGAAATGTTTTTGGTGTTTTGAAAGATTTTGTGTTTCCTGCCAATCTCACTAAACAAGTATGTATTCAGAATACTTACTGTGTCATAATGTAGGCTAGACATTTTTTTCTGCTTCTGTTTTTCGGTCGACATTACGTTAATTGGTAAAAAATAAATGTTAATGTGACTTCATAAGTACCTAACTAATTGAATAATTGATAATAATTGAAAAATACATATGTTCTTAGTATAGAAAAACAATCTAGTAGTTAGTAGTAGATCTAAAACGCGCAAGTTAAACCTCTGGCGTTGCAAACTTCCATAGGTTACAGTAACCAGTTACCAATATGTGGGCATTACGTATGTTTGCAACTTAAGTTGTACAGAAAACAAACCTTAAATATATTTTTAAAATGATTGAAAGGACTATATTGATAGATTTATGATACTTTAAGACATTTTTACCAATGTATTCAAAGTAATAATTATTATTATAAAACGCTATTAATTATTAAAACAAACACTCATAATTCAAACAAGCTCAAGGGAGTACCGAAGTGATCTAAATAACTCACATGGGATTTGTAATAGTATGAGATGACATAATTATGCTTTTAAAAAATCATAGGGATCTCCATAGGAAAGTGTGTGATAGATGGTGTTTAAAAATAATATTTTCCTTACAACTAGCTTCACACATTCTTTGTTTACATATTTGGTGAAGATTTCATAATTAAAAAACGTACATATAGGACATTTACAAAGGCGTTTTCTTACCCTAACTAGAGTTTTCTTCCAGCAAATCTTTAAGGATAGGGACAGGTGAAA
Source organism: Perizoma affinitatum (assembly GCA_961405105.1). Classification (NCBI taxonomy): domain Eukaryota; kingdom Metazoa; phylum Arthropoda; class Insecta; order Lepidoptera; family Geometridae; genus Perizoma; species Perizoma affinitatum. The sequence continues at coordinate 1,269,776 of OY560208.1, read as the reverse complement.
AATAAATTTAATTGTATAAACACTACCCTAAAATAGTTTTACAATTAAGTAACCACAAAGGTTTACAATATAATTTAATGCCCTTCATCGTTATCGACAACAACTTACACACACATTTAAAAATACATACATTATTGACGAATAATAAAGTCAACTTCTGAGCATAGGCCCCTAAGAAAGCCAAAATAAACGATATTGAGCAACTGACAAGTAAATTAACTACAAATAAATCTAATAAAATAAGACTTATTCAAAACTTCGACTTTCTAATCATCAAAGATTTCAAAACTATTAAATTACTAGCTGAGTTCGGTCCTTAAATATGACAGATACAAAACGTCAATTCCACAACCACAGAGTACGTAACCACCACATTCGACAACCAAGATGGGAGACAGGCAAAAAGTTTATTTACATATTTCTGGTAATTATGCCAGTTTTTGTTATAAAAAAATTAAAAAAAATACAAATCGGTCCAGCTTATGTGATGCGCTTACCAACGAACAGCATTAAATTTTTATTTGTAAATAGATTTGGATGGCAATAGCTTGTACGGCCTTGAGATATTCGATAATCGTAAAACAAAATTTATGTATTTTAAAACCTGTTCGTTCACCTGCTTTCGTGATAATAATTCATTGGTCAATAAATTCTCTTAAGAGCTCATTTCCACCAAATAATAATAATCCAAATATTATGCTATTATTTGTATTCGAATAGTATTTATTAGGTACCTAAATATACCTTACCCAATATTAAATGAAAACGAATCGTATTTTACATATTTTTAATTCTTACATGGCATGTTTTCATCTTATTTGTTTCGTATTAAAAATAATAATATCTTACGTATTCTTTGATTACATACATGTCAAGTTACATAATAAAAACACGATGTGAAAAATAAAATAAGTTTTCAGTCATCATTTTTAGTATTACGGAACACCACCAAATTTATAACAAATTCAGAACGACTAATATTGCTATCGTGCAAGCACAGGTGAGCCTGCACTAGCCAAAAAGAGAAAGCGATATTCATGCCGATTTTTGGACGCACCTCGAATTGAAGTTTCGAGCTTCGTTCGCTGCATCCCTAATACAAGGAAAAATTTCAATACACAACTTAATTTAATATGATCAATTATTTTTTCAAAGTTATATTTTGCCAGTACTTATAATATAGCTGAATATGGACCTTTGTATTATATATTTCAACAACCTTTAGACACCTATTTCAAGCGAATAAATAAATTCTATTCTATTATTTTCTCTACGATGATAAGACGGGACTCCAGAAACATAATAACCGTTAAGATATTAAAATTTGTTCGTCATTAATACAGAGGCAACAGTGACAGAACATAAAGTCGAGAAAGTACCATCAACCACACCTGCCCTCATAAATTTGCTTACGCACGCGATGTTCGATTCAATTGTATCGATAATCGAGCTTTTAATATCAAGTGACATCACTGTTGTACAAACTATCGTGATGGTACCACGTAAGGCATTTATCGCTACTGAATTGAAATTGATCGTTACTCGCAATTAGTTTGAAGATAACGTTTCTTTTGGGTCATTCTTTGTTCGATCGTTCGCCATGTAACAGGGTCTTGTTTGAATGTTTGAAGTTATATTTCTTAAGGCTCAGACAAACTTCAATAGTGGTGGTGGCAGTAGCAATCAAATATAAATGACTGTCTTAGTGGTTGTTAAAGCGTGAATGTATTGATTCGCCACCACGGATTGAGAAGACTGACTAGGTAGTATACAAAAGAGTGATCTACACCTTTAACATAGCTTGAAAGTAATCGAACTTCAAGCTTCAGTGGACACCAGCCTTTGTTACAACAGCCTAAGTTTATCGGTCGGAAACGGAACCGATAAAAGCCGAAACGATTCCAATGCAACAAAAAGGCACTTAGCGGATTCACAAACCACTCAATGCATCCGAAAAGCCCAAAAACAGCAAACAAAATCCATCAATCAAAGAACAGGCAATGAAATAATCGAATTTCAGAACGCCGAGTGCAGTTCAAAGAGCACAAACGAAGAACCACAACAGATTTGGCAAATTGGATCGAATAAAAAGACTGGAACATGACTAATATCTGGCACAGAGCTCCGTGTCGATAGGGAACAAAAGGAGTAAGGGAGGAAGATTGAAGAAAATCAAACGTTAAAAATTTGCTCGCGAATTCGTGCTTTAACTAACTTTTACTCCCAGCTTCACTCGCGTGGTCGCTGAATAAAAAGTAGCTACGTGGTCCATACATCCAAACTTGTATTGGACGTTCTTGCCTGGGTTATTTCATGGTATTCTTTTAGGTCTTTGATAGGTCAGAATAGTTCCTCAACCAAGAACCTAATCTTGGTTGAGGAGTCGGCATTAATGTACTATAATATTTCAAATTCACGTAGTTTTTAAGTTGATGTTTCTATATGATCCTTGTAATTACAATGATAAAAACCTTTTAACTTTGACATTGACTTTCAACGAACCCTAAACCGACGAGCATTTATTAATAATGTAATTCTTCTTTGTCGCCACATTCGTTATTTCTAGGTGACCCTGAATATTACCTAGTGACCGAAGAACCTGGTTCAAATTCAATCCATCTCCCACGTCCTCGAATTTTAGGTTTTAAGACACTATGTGATGTGAGTAATTATGTAAGTCAGAGAGAACTAGGTAATCTCCGCCTAACCTTCTGGGAAACAAGCGTGCGTTTTTGCAAGTTCATCAATCCATACATCCACTGAAACTTTCGCATTTTTTTTTATCAGTAAGATATCGATTGCATAAATATTGCATGCCGCTGCAAAATGAATAATTAGGTTAGAAAGAAAGCAAAACAGATCGATCGAAGGAACCGAAAAGTTCTGTCACGAACTTTGAATCACGATATATTTTACTATCTATTGTTTTGGAACAACTTTTACTTTACAGTTGATATCGAAGACATTAGGAATTTCTACCTTGTGCTAGTTCGCATAGGGGTTTAGTTTTTGATGCATTTTATGTTAATAGTGTGTTCTAAAACTTTTTTTACGCGTGATCTTAGTTTTATAATATTTACGAGCATATAAAACTGTTTGCGGTGTTGTTCAGTTTTTAACGTTCTGATATTTTTGAGCACCTGTCTTTTTTGTGACGATAGTCGTAAATGTTTATCGAAACTGCTTTGTATTTTAGCGGGTATTGAAGTCATTAGAATAGCACGCGATTGCTTCCTTTCGAGTGAAGAATGCAGACATATTTAGCTATTGTTTGTCAAAATAAAAATTAAACAGCATCAATATTTTAAATAAATTAAATTACCCAAGAAAGTATACTCAAGCACTCGTATTTTAACATAAAAGTTTATTTAAGTTTTTAAATTTATAATGCCTGCTTATAAAACAAAATAGAACTAGTATCTTTGTCTACATGAATATAATCTACAATTCAAATTCACAGTCGATACAATTTATTAATGTTCAAAAAGGACATTTTGAATTTGACGAAAAATAAAGTTGTTAAGGACGTTAATAAAGGGAATGAACCGGCAGCTAAACACGCAATGGTTACCTCAAGATCACAATCTATAACTAACATAACTCTGCCTGTTTAAAAATACACCTAACTATTAATATCATCCTTATAACTGTTACGTTAAGAACTATGATTCGGTTTAAATCAAGAAAGGGTGATTGGTTTAAGTTGGTCGTGAGGTCGAGACGTTACAATTTCGAACTGCCCTTAGTTTCGATTCACAGGTATCATTGATTTTATAGAACGGTAAAGTTGAAAAGTTATTTAACTATTCGTTTCTTTGATAAAATCGTCTGCGGATTTTATATTACCAACAGATATCTGTACAGACATCTTGAAATTTATCCGTCCATTCCTTGTTTTTTTTTTTCTAATATAATTCAACTGAAACATTTTAAAAGTATGATACTCATATTGTTTATAATAATTCTTAACGATTTCTCGAACGACTTTATTCTCATAGATAATAGTTATTCTAAACTGACAGAAATATAACTATCTAAACCACCCTTTGATATTAAAAAACACACGCTGAATGAAAATGATAAATATTCTGATATCTGATAAGTAAATAATGAATATTGATATCTTATCTATAGGGTGTCCCTTAATAAGGCAACAGACATTAATGTATCAATAAACTTATAAATAAAACACTGGCGTGGTTATCTTCATCTAACCTCCCCCTCTAATGAATATTAATTAGAACCAAACTGCGTAAAAGTGACTAACTTGGAGTGGTTGTAGTTACTTTTATATTATGAATGACTCATACTTATACAAAACAATTTTGTAACACCTTAGTTTAATGATGATAGAACTAGATGGCGCTACTAGTCGATTAGAACGCGAAAATTCGCGCTATCGAAGCATTTAGCCCAGTTCCTTATAGACTTCCCGAAGAAATTGTTGTGTCTTATCTTACCTTTGATATTAACAATCAGTACGGATAAGCAGAAATGTATGTATTTGAATTTCATGTGTTACGGTAACGGCTCAAAGCAAGATTGTCTGAATAAGGACGTAACTGTCTTGAAGAAGCAGAGTAGCATTTGTCTTGTGTTGTATAAGATGAGCTATATAGCCTAAGACAAGGCTAATTGTAGAACCGTCTCGGAAATTGCTGGATTTACCTTTGTATGTAAAGACAGAATGGACGATGAGGACCGATCTTCATTGGGGCTTCCTTGAACGTTCCTACCTTTAAGACAACTTGTCAAAGTACATTCGCCAGTTGTAGTAGTGTTGATGTAGTTTAACATAATTATAAAATGATATGTGTACTAATAATACCCATAAGATGTTACAGACTGTAATCCCCGTTAACGCAGATCTGTCAGGTTAACAAGTAGAGGGTAATCAGAAACATGTCCAAACATTAAAGATTTACATTTCCGCGTCTTGCATAGAAGAAAGCATTCAAAAAGATCGAACTACATTCGTAATTCGTCCTCCTGAATCTTGGACAGTAAAATGTTAAAGCCACTACAATTTACAGAAGCGTGTAAAAATTCTAGGAATCGATACAATCGATGGCAACAATCGGGAGCGTGGCGTGACGTGTAATCCTGTTTGCATATCGGCGGGAGTCGGCACGAACTCGGCACTTATCATGTTTATTGATTGACACGCCAGTAATTCACTGCTCCGGCCCTGGTGGCCAGCAAGCAATTTATAGGAGGTAGCGAGTTAAAGAAACAAAGACGTCGCTGAAGATAAACTGGTACCAACGGCCCTTGCAAGGCAAAGGAGATAGCGGAAGAACGTATGTAGGGAACAGCGTAAATCGACCACTAAATTATAGTTTTAGGAAACTAAATTAAATAAATTAATTCTAATTACATCATTTAGAATGGTTGACTATATACCAAGTGATTTTTTTAATACGAAAGACAGATATAACTTGTATAGATAGATAAATAAATATATAATAACAAAAACTCAGGAATTCATAAACAAACAAGGTAGAATGGGTGGTTTTATCGTATTATATTATTATACAAGGACGGATATAAGGAAGACGAATCTATGAAAGTTCCAAATATAATTTTGGCTGTATACCTAATTTTGATCCCTCTTTTATGCAATAACTCCATTCAATATAAAAACATCATTAAAAAAGTAAGTTATAAAAGGATACTTATAAAGCAGGTAGGTAACAACCACTTAACTTAAGCAAGCAATTATGCACATTTCCAACCCCTAATCAAATAGGTTATCACTACACCCGCTACCGTTTGTGAGTTGGGTCGTTTAAATTTACTATTCAGGGAGCTTTGTTTTAGGCGGCAATAACTTAGTTTTTGCATGTTTTTGTATATTGTATTTAGTGTTTTGGCCTTAACAAATCGTGCAGCAAAACTGATAAATTACATTTAATTTACTTTCTTGACCCGAAGACTGCGGGTAACTTAATTTACTTAATTCTGGTACTATTTCAGTAACTTTTGTGTCCTTATCTTCAATCGCCTTTGAGCAGCCAAAGCCTCTAATCGTCCGCAAAGCAATGAGATCGAAAACAACTTCTTTGTCTGTCAATTTCGTATCGCTATCGCACTAAGCATCGAACGAAATTAGTTTCGACACGAAAACACAAACAATAGAATCGATATCAACACCGTCTTTTTCTGTTTCAGACTTTCTCGAACACGCGATTCGAAAAGAACAATCGAAAAAAGAACGAACTGGCTGAAACGGAAAAAGAAATATTTAGAACTGGCAGGAAAGAAACGACAAAATGTATTCGAAATTTGAATCAGCTGGGATTTGTGGGTGACGGTCAGACGTCAGTATGAGTCGGGCGTGAGCCGCGAACGGCCGGATGCACCCGACGGGCGCGGCCAGCCTGCCGGCACCGGAGGCGGAGGTGCAAGCTATGCACTCGATGGATTGGCTCTTCAAGAAAGAGAGAATATATCTGCTGGCACAGTTCTGGCAACAGGTAAGGATGCTGACGATGATTTCAGATTCCATTTACTCCCCAAATAAGGAAATGCAACGTCTACCAATTCCTCCGAAGAGTCAACCGAGCCTGGTAGTATCAAGATCGAATACAGTCTTCCACAAAGTTTATTGTTGGCCATTGAAGGCAACCTCATCATTATCATGACATGAAATAATGATACATTAGCTACATAGGTTGAAAGAGGAAACAAAATAATGTATACTCAAACAAATAAGGACATGCAACATACCCTTCAATTTGCATTTAAATAGCATAACAATAATAGCAAACAACAACAAAATCAATTAATAGTTAGCATTATGAGTACAATTAACCTGTATCTAACCCACGGGGTCGATGGGACCGCGATCGGCCACAAAACAATTAAATCTATTGTTTGAACAACTATTGTTCGGTATGATAATGTTGATCGACTCCGTCATTAATGTTTGGGACCAAAGATCAGAATTAGATACAATTGGTATCAATTTTGATTCGATAAACATTCGCAATTTAATTCATGGGCACATGAGATTTATGAACCTAGAGACTGAGTTTCAAAAATCTCATATTTGAAACAGTGTTCTCTCAGTTTGGAGGTCTCAAAACGACTCTGTAGGTCGCGTCGCAGATGAACGTGACCTTACAAGAATATGTAACTTATAAACACTGTTAAACCTTCTTAGGTTTAATTTATACTAAAACGGGATATTTGGCATGATTTACGAGTTTGAATGTTTCCCGATATTTAGGCGAACTGAAGTCTGCGTGTGGATGTTACTAGACGTCGAATAGATCTACTCTTTTCTAACTTCTTTATTGAGAAAGTTAAAATTAAAAAGTGTTTAAATTATATCTACAACTATGATGATCTCAAAAGTTAAATCCATCTAAATTTCGTCTTAGTATAACTTGAAAGGACACGTCCATTTTGTTTTGGGCAGATTTTACCACTTATCATGTGGGTCACCAATCAAAGAATAGAGTAACCTTAATGAGTATTACTTTCGTCACAGTTCAACTGTTTTTACTCTATGCCTATCATAGACAATAATTATTATGTACTCTACAACGCTGATAGCATCGAGTTAATCGTTATAAACACATTGTTCTTGGACCTCTGATCTGTATCGAACAAGGCCGGAGGATGTTGCAGAATAGACTATCCAACGAAGAAGGAAGTATGTATCGCATTCTTAAGCGTTGTGTAATAGATATCAGTAGATAAGATATGATATGTGACTCTTTGAGTCCTGCCATAGAGATATTACACCTTATTCTGTACTAAAAATAATAGTTATAAATTTTGAATTTTTTTCAACGTTTTCGTTTTCATCTACGTATTTAACACATTTCATAGGTTGAACACCGGCAGTTGTCGAATTAATGTTTAACTATTTTTTGTTATATTATGTTTTTTTTTATAATTCATACAAAAATGCATCATAACGTTTGAAATAGCTTATCTCAACAAACATTTGTCATTCGGCGGGAATCGAATCCGTACCCTTCTGCGTCTCAGGCGGGCCTTCGCCCACAGATGTCAATCAAAAATTAATTAAATTATTTCGCTAATTTATAAATCTTATGTTATTTTTTCTTAATCCCGTGACGTACAGACTCATATTTAAATTTCAAAAGCACAAATAACTTTGGATAGTCCTAGCTAATAGTTAATGAGTTTAATTACGATGTAATATTAAAGTTAGGCTTAATTAATAAGGAGGTTATTTTAAAGCATTTCCAACCTCCTTAAGACTTCACGAAAATTTTAATCACCCTGATTTATGTACGCCTTTGTTTCCTTTCGTGTTAGATAAAGCCCAAAAAGCAAACCTGAACCGAACTATAATATACACGAAAGTATCGGGGCATGCAACTCAGATCAGTAAAACAAAGAATTATAGCTAAGCTTTGCATTCGCAAATAGACTTCGTACTCAATAAAATGTGTAGTTTAAAAAAAACTATTTTCACGCGCAAAAAAACTATAAAAATGAATTCCACTATCCACCTCCTGGCTATGATCGGACCCTCGTTACCAAGCCCAATCTATTGGACTCGTCAAAACGAATCACATGAGCCCAAACTCGAGGCGTTTACTAGTAGCCATCGAAGAGTTCTACTATCCACCTCTGGCTCCATCATCAGATCAGCTTCAAGATATCAAATTATAGTATTGTTATTCAAACTACATATACATACAAAGTTTCATTTCGATACGGCTATTAGAAGTAGGTTAAAATTGACTTCCAAGATTTGATTACATTGTTTTTTACAAGTGAATCTAATACGAGTCTAATAATAAAAAATAGAAAAAAATGCCCTCCGATTCGTCCAAATGCCAAGCTCCAAAGACTCCTTTAGAGAGCTTTGCACAAAGTTTCACTCTACGTGTATTAAACGACAATAAATATAAAAAAATGGCTTCTTTTGCTGTACCGGGACTTCCGGCTGTAATCATAAGTTTGAACCCGAACGTGCAAAAATAGATTTTTCCACTCGATAAATTCATGAGCATCTTTTTTTTATACTTAATTTACGTTATGCCTATTGAATAAAATGAACTCTAAATGTAAAATCGTTTGTCTCGCTAAGGTATGCAAGAGTATGAAAATTAAAACAAAACGTCCTTGCCTCTCTAATCGATAAGTGCAATTCTTGGCACGGCATATGTAAATTTGTAATGTAAATACGCTTTTTAATCAATGTTTAGCTTAGTGGGTAGTTTAACAATACTATCGCCAGCATTCAAATGCAGTGTATCAGTAGGACGGATCGGGTTCTCTGTACGGATGAATATTTATTTTACTTGTTTATTGTATCCTATTGTTCGTAATTTGTCGCTAATGTTTATAGAATCTGCAATATGGTATTATTCACAATGTTTTACGAGACTCTGTCTGTAACTTATGGCTTCTGGTTTTCTGGCAAGTGATCTGAATCTGGTTTTCTGGCAAGTGATCTGAATGTTCTGAAGTACGGGTACATCCCATCTAGGCATTTTTTATCTTTTTGTTTACTAAATAAGTCCTGTAGAGTGGAACTCTATGCAAAACTCTCTTTTGTCCTTCAAGTTTGACATATAAATCGAGAGAACTAAGTTCAATGGCCCTCTGCCGGGTATGTCTCCTTTCGCTTCAGTCAGCCTCTGTCCTGTAGGTGTTCCATCCAGCTTTGACGATACCATCGACCCACCGTCGGGCGACCCGCTCTTCCTTGGGCCTGTCCTCAGCCACCACTCAGTCATGGCTACTCCAACGGCCTATCGCTCTGTCACCAACGATATAGACTTTCGTCTGACGTCGGATTGCAGTGTTCCGAACTCGGTAGAGAAGTATGCAACTCGTTCTAAACCTCCACGTCTAAAAAATATTACTAACACAATCTTGCATGTGGCATCCAAAAGTGATTGAATGAAGCAATGGATGAATTAAAATACTTTATTGTACACCTTAAACAAGTGTTCCAATAAGCGGCGATAGGATAGCAACTTGTCACGTGTAATGCCAGATACTTGCAAAAATGCGGGCGTGTGCCAATTATAATGTTTGGACGAGACTACCTCCTAGGATATCCTCAAAGATTTGTATGTATTTGATCATGTAGAAACGTGTTATAGAGTCGTGAGCGTGTTTAGTTATTATTTATCTAGTCTGCTTGATAATATCCATCAAATGCAATATTAATTCTAGTCTATTGTCGTACTGACATTTATAGCCGTGTAGTTCATGTAGGCGCCATATGCGATGCTAATTCCCTACGCGTGTGTCATATAGAATCGATGTAATTAATCGAGATTACCACTAATGTCAGGTAATTGAGCGATGACAGTTGACACTGACAGCTGAACCTGCGCTGAAGTTGTAGATCATGACTCATTATCCCGTGTGTTCGAGGCTTTAGTCTTCATTAGTTACAGATTGGCTATGCACTTGCGCTAAGTGAGGTATCTTGTCGAATATCTGTGGGTATTTGTTTATATTAACGCGTTAGATATTATGACAAATGATTTATGTTATTTGATACTAACAATAACCAACCTACAAATTTTATTCTATTAATATTATGAAATAATCAAAATACATTTATTTAGTATAAAAACAATCTGAGCATCATTTAGCTAGTAGGCGGTTATTTCAAATGGCTTGTTTATGACTTTCCTACAGATTCAATTAAGATTTTAATCAGAATTCTCTTTTCACATCCGCGGACATTCTCTATAATCAATCGTCATTCGCAGGGGACAGTAAAACGATGAAACATCAACACCAGTAGTGGTATGCGTCACTGCTAACCAGATCGCAGTGTAAAATGACCTTCGATTGCGTGAAGGTTTTTTTTTTAATTTATCACGAGACTAGCATACCGCCTGATGGAGAACCTACTGTCGCCTATTGACAACTGAAACAACGTTGGCATGAGCACCCAAGACAATGTTTTGTCTACGAAAGAGGAGACATAAACTATTGCTGTCGCCTATTCTGTCAAACAAAAGAGAGGGAGAAAATATTTTTTGTCTTCTCGGCGGTAGACAAAACCGTTGTCTTGGGTCTTCATGCTAAGCAGGTTGGGGTCTGAAGGACACTTTTTTTTTTTTTAAAGCGCTCTATATTTCCGTAGAAACATCTTAGAAGGCAGCTCTTTCCACAGTTAACATGTACGGGGAAGAAAGACGGGGTAGGTTTCAAATATTTTCATTTATAGGGTTACCTACCCAAGGGATGCCAACGGGATCATATTACAAATATAAATCCATCTGTTGGTCTATGAAAGTAACAATACTGTACATTTAAAACCGTAAATGTAGCTCGAAATTTTCACATGTAAAGACTTTGTTAAAGTCAAAATTAATGCGGATTTCGCCATTAAGACCTCGGTAGTGCGGCGGGCGAGAAGGCTGTGATACAAGAGGTGCGAGTGCGATTGCCGTTGAAAGAAAAATATTTGGGCCATATTAGAATAGATAAGAAATTTCCAATATGGCGCATAACGAAGAGATAGTGTCGCATAACGAACTGTTTTATGCTAGCATACAATTTGAAGAAGACCTGTGCTTAATATTATACTCTTCTAGTTTGAGATATTGTGTTATCAAAATGAGGACTATATTTATTGGTCGCAGAAACTTATTGATCAATAGCTCTCTAGCTTCGATATTGAAATACCACAGTTTCATAAAGTGTCATATCTCAGTGACAGGTATTCTCATAAGCACTACTATTATCTTATGCCAATAGTAATAAATGGACTATTAGCCACCCATCTTGGGCCATTTTAAGACTATATTTAGCGACCGCTCAAAGAACCTTGAATTAACATCTATAAAATGTCCAGAGCAATACAAGCGATCGGAGTTTTATTGTTTCGTAATTGAAAACGGATTCTGATTGCTACAGTTACTGCCCGCGACATCAGGAGTATATGTGTTTGACGTAAGAGGTTGCTAGTTTGTTTGTCAGACCACTGTTACAGAAACGGCTAATACGATTAAAATGCGGTTTGTGCAACATTTGTTCTTAGGTAGTTTTATTTCCGCAACCATAAGAGGGGGCTGTAACAGACAACTGAAAAGACGTTGAGGTATCGAAAAATTTCAAAAAAAAATTTAGTAGAGATTAGCGGCCGACTGTGGAGTATAAGAGTCACTCGAAAGATTTAAAGACTGTTACAGATTCAAGACAGACAACTTAACGTGTCCTTTGAAGCAAAGGATCACTGAATTTTAAATAATTATCACTAACGATCGCCTATCTAATTATATCATGCTAATTGTTGCTTAACTTTATTTATCTGTAAGAATAAGGCAAGCTAGACAAAATATTTAAAAAAAAAATGTAACTTTGAACAATTGAGACTTAGAAGGTTGCGGGCTAATATTTGTCTCCGATCTGAGTGTTTTCTATGTATAATATGTATGTATGGATTTACAAAAAAAAATGTATATAAATAGTATATCAGTCATGTAGTTCCCATAACACAAGCTCTGCTTAGTTTGTGGCTAGATGGTGCTGTGTGAAAAATGACCAGCATTATTTATTTATTTTAATTAGCAAGACTTTACGACAATCAAAACACAATAAAAGTACAACTGCCAAATTAGTCTTATTCACTTTTACGATCTAGTGCTTAAAAAAAACCTTATTCGTTAATTAGGGTTGCCCGCAAAAATCCTGATTTCGACACCGTAATTAATCGAGTCGATTCGTTCGATCGTATCGGCGATCTCGTAAAAGAGCATTTCCCTACGGATCGTAGGGAATGCGATCGGTTCCCACAACCTTGATGACGAAGAATCTGCCGAAAGCAAAAAATGGCGCGCTTTCCCATGCCTATGTCAGTGGGTCGAAGGACAAAGTGACAAGGACGCTGGGTAAAAAAATAAAAAACTTCAAATTGCAACAGTCTATTGTGGAATAGCACTTTACGCTAACAAGTTCAACGTCACGATTTCCATACATTATCAGGAAATGGATGCTGTGAGGTCATGCGTATGATGTGACGTCGTATTTTTCTTTGTAACAACCTTATAACAGACAATCAATTGTAATTACCGAAATCTTTTTATCCCGCCGCACAAAAGGAGGCCTCAAACTTTAACCTGTATTTAAAAATCGATTGCCAACCAAAAAATTGTCACTGACAAATGATTCGAACGCCTTGCGGTTGAAATTACGAATTCAAATCTTCGAATTTTGAACAAAAACCACCATTAACCTTCGGCTGTTACCTTTTTTCGACTGTCGATGATTTTTGGAGCTAATCGCGTTTTTTGTCGATTGTTGCTAATCGATGTATCGAGCTCACTAATTCGATTTGTGCCACTCCTACTTTACTATAAGTGGGCGTGATCTTATTGATCTAGTTCTATCTCCGGTGATGCCGTTAATAAAAATACGAGTTTTTTATTGGTTATTTGACTGAGCGCAATGCAGTAGCACAAAATCGCTTAAACCGCGAACCGTAAACGAATGAACTTCACGACGTCAATAATTTAATAATAAAAAAGAAGAAAAAATCGATTGTGGTTAATGTCCGGCCGCACGAATCATCTGTACAGTCAAATCATCAAGCGCTGATGGTTTTTTAATGATATTTTTCACAATCGGTCCGATCATTGATGGTTATTAGGTATAGGAGAGCCTCGAGTCATGTTAAACCTTCGACAACTCACTCAGACCAATCTTGATCTTATCAGAGATCACTAAGACCCATTATCCTTTGAGAATTATTCGTCATTACTAGTAATTTCTTAGTCGTAATGTAGCTTGATATTGTGGGAACCATTTCTATGTTAAAACTTTCAGATTAAAATCTGCATGTTTGTTCGTCAAAAACTATCAATATTCAGAGATTGATCATCATTTGAAATAAATATGAGCCTCGTAAGACACCTCTTTACTTCTTTATATATCTTAGATTCTTAAAAGTCTCGTTTTTATTTCAGTAACCAAAAAACCAGTACATTTTGCGTAAAATACTCTTTTACGCAAAATGTTTTTTCTCTCAATACGTTAATCCACACCATCAATTCTTATCAAATCCTCAGAACACTAAGCTTACTAGGTAATAAGTAGAGACACGTTGGAATCCCACAGGGCCAGCATACCAAGGGGTAGACTTTACTCATTTACATAATCTTAACAGTGCTTGAATGGTTTCAACGTTTCAACTAATTTTCTATAGCACATCGCGTGCTCAAACCCTCGACTAACAGCGTTTATTGTTTATAAATAGTGGTTCGTATATTGTTGAGAATGACCCACGCTTATTAAAATTGTCTATACATATCAGATATTGTTACATCGTATAGGAACTTCACTGCACTAAACAGTTGTGAATGAATCTGTGATAGCTATTAGAAGGTTGAAATTACAATAGGCAGGCTATACAGCTCGAAGGACCAAAAAACGCGAAAGGTTCTGTCGATCACGAGGCCTTCTACCTATGGACTTATGACACCGAATGTGTTTGAAGGTAGTCCTAGATCAGTTCGTCAAAGTATCGACGGCAAATAATCAAATTTGGAATTAAAAGTCTACGCATGATAGTTTAATATGACTTTCATAATCATCATTATCATCAGCCCACATTCGTTCACTGCTGGAATATATATCTCCCACCAAGCCCGGTGTTCGGCTCTTATCAACCACTATCTTCCAGACTTTTTTAATTCATCGCTCCACTTAGCGGGGGGCGCCCCACACCTTTGACAATGAGTTTATTGTAGCTCAATTTACATTAAACCCAATAGAACCTAAATTCAGCGGGATACATTTTGCTTTGCAAGTCGTTTCGATGTGTTAAAGGCTTGATAAAGAATGAGCGAAGGTATAAGAGGCTCCGATTTGATTGGATTCGATTAGGACGATAAATTGATTAGTTTATGAACATCGAATTATTTGATTTTGATTTTATGCTTCTGATTATGGAAATTATTGATCATTCTCCTTTATGTTATGGAAGTTATTGATTATGTCCGGTTAGATGACGATTAGATACATAATTTGTTTTTTATTTTGTCTTGAAATCATTATTAATCCAAATCCGGTCGGTCCTTCTATATAATAGGGCCTTCCGTGTATAACATAATACCTACCGCTATCCGGGATGCACTTACCACCGGGACGTTTTAATAAAGAATAAAAAATTGGTTACTAGAACACGTTTTTTACAACCTCAAAGAGCTTTACTTGTCACCCAAAAGCTAAAAATATTATTATTATATAAAAACGATAAATAAGCATACATTATTAAATAGGTAATACCATACTTATCGTGACCTGTAACGTGAGTTATTAATAAATTATTTCATTTCATTTCTGAATAGCTAGAAAAACCATGTGTCATCATTACCCACAATTTCCACAATTTCTATGGCTGCATCAATATTTTTCAATTTGTACCAACAGGTAAAGTAAATTTGCTTTTTTAAAGTCTAGGTGGGTAGGTACTTTGTTTAAGTACGTAAGAACTTATAACATTTTGATTCACCGCACTGTGTTTTTACCTAATATGTAAAGTTATATTTTCAAAGACACTTTTCAGAGCCACATAGTCGTATCTATAAGACCAATACAATGACACCAGTTTATCAACCAACATGGAATTATTAAAAAGATACAAACGATTTTTACTTTTCCATTCGAGATATATTCTTCTTTTCAGACATAACCTTTCTCCATGTAGCTTCAGAACCCGAAAACATTGGCTATGACTTGCTAAATTAATTCTTAAGGCTAGTCAAACCCTGATTTCAAATGATTTTGGAACCCAGACTGTTGTTCATAAAATTACAGTGACGTCATGAAAAATATCACTCATTCGAAAATTCCACTAATAGAAAACACCTAATTAAAAATCAACTGAAGTATCGCCAAATTTTTGAAAGCATTATTTTGAGGATAACACAACGGTATTTTTTTTTTTCAATTAAGAATATGCTTTGTATTCTACTCTTACCATACCAATGTTTTTGTTGTTTAATATTGTTTTTGGTCCACCTCGCCTTAACAGCTCAATAGGTAACTAGGTATTATTGAATATACATGTCTATCAGTGAGGCTGTGAGTCAGTAATGTCAGGTTACTAATTAACGGAGCCATATACCATGGTTTTAATGACTCGCCTTGAACCAGTTGCAATCTAACCTCTTTTGTGATTTTTTTCTGAAGCTTATAGACAAAGTCGAAAAAAAGCATTAGTTCCTTGTCTATGATGACGTTAATGGCCAAGCGCGTGTCGCATAAAAACGTTGTCACTAATCAAACCTAGTAATATATTTATAAAAGTTATTCAATGATACCCTACACGTTGAAGTAATGAAATATAAAATTTTACGTAGATATCTACAGGAAATGTACCCTAAAATATAGCAAGACAAACATGTAGGGTTGATAAGTAAATAAATAAATTATACTCCTATAAGCGTATAAGGGTTCCTCTCTCCAGAATCTTAAAAATGATTCCGATACAGTCAAACATCCACGCACTGAGTATGAATCTGAAGTTGTCAATCATAGGGATACAGTCGTGAGCGTGTTTGCTATAGTTTAACTATCCGACAACCGCTGAGTAAGAAATGTTCTCGAAGGTTCATCCTACGTTGCTTCGCTCGGTTCGTGGTCACCCTAGAGATGATGCAGCGTAGGAAGGCCCCTAATCCATGGGCTGATGACATCTGAAAGGTCAATGGATGATAACCCACAATCATTCGTTATGACGCTTTGTAAGAAAAACCTTCTCGTATGTCAAGCAGTGAACTTCTATAGTCTGTTGATGATAATACATATATTTACCGACCATAGCAGTCGCTAAGCAGTCCCTGTCATTATCTTACACGAACTAATTATCATTCGATACTCAAGTATCGATAAATTATCAATTGATTAAAGAGAAGTGAAAGATTTACTATAGCATTAACGCTAAACGACACTAAAAGGTTAATTGAGAACGGCTGAAACGAAAATAAGCAATCGTAAACTTTAATGTAAAGTGATTTCATCGAGAGCAATAAATATAATGTTTCGTGTAATAAACGATGATTTTAAAAATTCATTAAGATAAAATAGCTTAATATTGTCAAAGAGGGCTAAGACGGTTGATGCTGGTTTATGGTTTTCGGAAATGGCGTAAAAGTGATTGGACTAATAATATTAGTGGCACCAGAAAAGCTATAATCTGCACTCAAAGATATAAAATTAATATATCGCTATACAAAGAAGATTTAATATTTATTTAGTGGTGTTTCTATGTACGAATTCATGACGTGAATCTTTTGGAATACTCATATTATAAAGAAGTTTATAAATTTGGATAATAAGGATGTAGGAAGTAATATACAAAACTTTGCATACGCTTTCAAAAGTTATTTCACCTATATTTAGAATAGACCTTCAGGGTTGGCATAGGTGACTAATTTTGCAACCAATGCGTTTCTGCATTCGGTTGAGAGACCATGGATTTCCGCAGTTACTATCTAGCAATATAAAGCTTCAATATGTACGGTGTTATCTGTAATACGACATTGGTTCATAAATCCTTGTATGGCTCATCGGAAAAGGCACCTATTCCCTCAGTCAATCGAGATTCTGCAGGTCACAAAGTTCACTCAAACAGGTGCATCGCTAGGTTGAAATGTTTTCCATATTTCTTAAATGCTTTCCATCGAAATTATTGTCGTACCGTTGGCATAATCATCTGAATATATTTATAGTAAATGTTCATCATCATCATCATCATCATCATCAGCCCACATTAGTCCACTGCTGGACATAGGCCTCTCCCAATACGCGCCACTGAGCCCGATCTTCGGCTCTTATCTTCCACTTACTGCCCGCTGCCTTTCTTACGTCATCGCTCCACCTAGCCGGAGGGCGCCCCACACTACGTTTGCCCAGACGCGGTCTCCACTCAAGAACTCGTTTACCCCAACGGTTGTCGGTTCTTCGGCATATATGACCAGCCCATTGCCACTTCAGCTTACTAATCCTCTGAGCTATGTCGATGACTCTAGTTCTCTGTCGGATAATCTCGTTGCGGATTTTATCTTTCAGAGAAACCCCGAGCATAGCTCGTTCCATAGCTCGCTGTGCAACCTTGAACTGGTGGATTAGCCCTACTGTGAGTGTCCATGTCTCGGCACCGTAGGTCATCACGGGTAGGACGCACTGATTGAAGACTTTAGTCTTCAAGCATTGTGGTATGGGTGACGAGAAGATTCGACGTAGTTTTCCGAACGCTGCCCAGCCCAGCTGGATCCTTCTCTTGGCCTCCTTCTCGAAGTTGTGTCTACCTAATTGCAAAATTTGACCGAGGTAGACGTATTCTTGGACAACTTCAAGTGGGTGGCCTTGTACGACGATTGGCTCCGGGTTTATGTTCCCATTGAACATAATTTTTGTTTTATCCATGTTCATCCGGAGACCAATTCGTTGAGAAGAGTCGGCTAGGCCATCTAGCATTCCCTGCAGCTCCTGCAGCGACTCCCCCATCAGGACTATGTCATCTGCAAATCGTAAGTGTGAGATGTACTCGCCATTTATGTTGATGCCCATATTTTTCCAGTCCAGCGTCTTAAACAGATCCTCCAATGCGTTAGTGAACAGTTTTGGAGATATGACATCTCCCTGTCTCACTCCTCTACGCAATTGGATGGGATTAGACTGCTGGTTCTGTACTTGAACACTCATTGTCGCGGTTTCGTACAGACATCTCAACACTTCGATATAACGATAGTCAACTTGGCATCGCTGCAAGGATTCCAAAACAGCCCAGGTTTCGATGGAGTCGAAGGCTTTTTCGTAGTCCACGAAAATGTTCAAATAGCTTTAACTGATAAAAGCATTTCAAACCGTCAAAAGTTTCGTCACAATAGTTGTTCAAAACTAAGTTTCCTACTTTACAAACTAAACATTAAGTCAGGCAAAGTTTTCTTTGATGTAAAATAAAAGGGATAATCATAACTATAATTAGCTTTTGTTTAAAACTAAAACCTAATTATAACTGAAAACTAATCTTTACTCTTTTATTCTTCAAGGAGTACTTCTGTACCTAGTTCACCTTGTACAATACAAGTGAATATTCCCATCTTACAACATTAAAATTGATAGAGTCGATTCATCCTAAAGCAATAATCAATGATACCTTCTCGACTTAACTTTCTGCAGCAAAAAGATAATTAAAATCTGCACCATTCTACCTGTCAAGAGAATTAGTTTAGAAAACGTTGATCTAAACGCATCTGACAGGTGTCAGTTGCGTTTAGTTTTTGCTGACGGTACTTACTGACAATACCCATACCCATTGTTCTCGCGATGTCTATCGCACGCTCCTGGCTACTTGCGCTGAGTTCTGTGTGCACTTTGTAACACCCTGTGGATACAAAGTAACAACAGCATGTAGATACTAGTAGTACGTATGGAATCGTTTCGAATCGAGATCTCACAAAGTATCGTTTTTACCCGACTAGCGAAAACCCCTACCCAATAATTGATAAAACCTCATACCTATTAAGCAAGTATACCCCAAAATTGGTTATTACTATACCTACCAAGTTTTATCAGGATTGAATAAACGGACAAACAAACAAACAGCCGGTAGCCCAAGAGACTCGTAGAACTTTGACAGTCGATCTATTGTAAAAAAATCAAAGTGTGTCAGTTAAAACCGTTTATTTCCAAGGAACATGTAGACAACTTAGCAAAAGCTTATAATAATACTCCTATATAAATTGCTACGCCATTTTGAAAAGATAGTATTCCACCAGCTTATTATAATGAAAGTTATTGTTACATTCTGGATGCAAAAACGTACCATTAATTGTAAAAAAACATCAGCACGCCCTTTCTTCCATGAACTCGGAGTTATGACCCTTCCTAGCATAGTGATTATGATTTACAAAAAAAAAAGTATATAAGTAGTATATCAGTCATGTAGTTCCCATAACTCAAGGCTCTGCTTACTTTGGGGCTAGATGATGCTGTGTGAAAAATGTCCAGCATTATTATTTTTATTATTCCGCATAAGCTAGCCAAGTCTAAGAAGTTAACTAGTGTCATGGGGCCCAGCAATATACAATCGGATCCCAATAAGCATCAAAGATGCTCCCAAGTCAAGACCAAAAATCTGACTTGTTAAGCAAATCTTCTACACAGTGGAAGTTTTTGAATTATGAAATATGACTTAGTTACTACTCTACTACTCTATGTGATGACGATGCCACCCAACTAAGTACCTACTTAGATAAGTACTTAAACTTGTTTTTATTTAATTAATCTTTTTTACTCTCACAAATGTTGTGACAATGTTTAAATTGATGTTGAATCCTTTATATGAATAAATGATTCTAATTCTTATTATGTTAAGAATTTGTTGCTAAGCCTAGTTAAAATTACACATTTCTATTCAAATCGCATTGAGATCTTGCATCTCCACCAATTCTTTAAGCTTTTGAATTTTCTCCAAGTTACTTTCGAAGTTATACGAATTGATAGAAAAGTCTATTGGATCTCCAAACGAAATATTTACGTGATGACCGCAAAAAAGGGTTATGACAGAAAAAGTTACTTTACCTACAGAGAAACAAATCAAATCAATATCTGACTCAGAAATAGGAATCCCAAGAAAGAGCTCAAGTATTGCTAACCGCGTAGAAACTTTTCCATCAATTCAAACAACTTAAAAGTTGAGCTGTTTGCTAACAGTTTATAGGGTTTTAGTGAAAACTTAAAAAGATAATAATTAAGAAGGGAGAAATACCCTTCCGTCATTCAGGAATCTTGCTATTAAATACAAAAGTGGACGGTAGAAAACATTAAACAAACGATAGATAGCCATCAAAGCGAATGTAGGGAAAACAAAAACTGATTTTATTTTATAACACCAACGCCATTTTTCAGTCGCCATTGACACGTCTCGCCAGCCGTTCAAAAATCGAAAACATTCAAACATTTCAGATTTAGAACGGTGTTCGAACTCTTTCGAAATGAGCAGGAATCGAAAACAGCGATTAGTTTTCGTAGACGTTCGAACTTTAAAAATATGTCGTTCGTTCAGTTTTAATTTTAACTGAGAGCGTGTATGCGTTCTATTTCGCTTCCACTTTACGACATTTGTCAGTTTAATGATTTTAGGGCAACTGTCTACCAAAGCGTAACTCTATGACTACGTACACGATATTATCTACGTTTGCGGTGCGCTTGGTTATTGTTTTTGTAATCAACAGGCAATCGACGGACGACTGACGTTATAAAGTTTGCATTCAGACAAAGATCTAATGCATATATAGCATAATGCCTTTTGCATTGATGCAACAGGCTAACTGCCGTACAACCAGCGTATAATGTGTTGTACGCGTCAATGCAGTGACGGCACGTCTCGCTTCATCAAGCACTGGGTCTTATAATTTTAGTTACGAAACATTCGAGATTGGAAATATGGAATTTATTTGCGCATAAAATTGTCCGCGCAGGCGTAGGGCCATTACAAACTATTCATAAAATAACTAAATGTTATCGTTCTATAACGATGATTATCATATTAAATGGACTGTAGAATGATTGGATAGAATAATTGTGCAACCAATTCTCACATTAATTCGATTTTCCATTAAACCCCTGACACAATGACATCTGTCAAAGTCTGAATGTCTATGAACTAGCCAATGATTAACTATCTACCCGTTTACTCCTCTTTTCAAATCTCAGAGTTGACAGTTTTAATACCGAACTTGATGACTTTGACACATTTCAAAACAGCTAGATTTATAACTAAGACTCTATAAAACTATAATAAAAGAACAATTTAGAAAAATAATTAAACAAATAAGCAATTCACGAATACTAGATTTAAAATTGTAAGGTACCTTTCATTATAAATAATGAAAAAATATACTGATGCAATATCAAGGAAAGAATTTCCGTTGATATTCCAGTTCTAAATTTGAAACTGTTCGATTCGATTCTGCGAGAGACCCATAAAAATGTCACCTCAGAAATGTAGAAAAAATATTATTTATCACGATCGTTTATAACAATCAAAGCGGAATACAATGTCTTAGCGATGGTCAAAACATATGTAACGCTATAAAAATAATATCTAGAAACATTCCAAAGAAAACAAAATGAAATGGAACGATGTTGTAACAGTTCCACATTTGAATTTCAAAGATCTTTTATGCTGAGTGAAAATATAAATGCAAGTTGTACGAAACAATAGTATTTGTAATTTTTCATTTGTATTGAACTTAGACGACTAATTATTTTGTCAAAGACTATTTAAAAAAAATTGGAGGGCGAAAAGTCAGATCATAATTTATAGAATTTATGAAAATATGTCACAGATGAAAGAAACAAACTGATTGCATTAAGCTTTCATTTGTATATGACAAAAGATCATTACATTTCACAAATGAGAAAACTGTGCAAAAAATGCTAAAAATAATAAGACATTGTCTTATTCCATTGACACTCACCCACTTGGCAAATGTTTTAAGAACAACACTTTCACTAACAAAAACATTACCTACTTTATTTGAAATTATTTTTGTTGTATTTTACGACGGTCGACATATTTATTAAGACGTTAAACGATGGTCTTGCAACATACCACGTATTTTGTTGGTTTCCTAGGAAATATTAAAGCATCGATTTCTTCGGAAGCGTTTAACTCTGGCAAATAATGTCGTGATTATTCACGTTTGATATAATGTCGTGATAATAGTGGAGCTCGGATAAAACAAACTAGAAACCAATTAATGTATCAATTAATGCCACAAACCATCAAATGAATATAAATAAGTATAAATACTTTTTAGTAAAAAATTCTTGAGCAATTTTGCAAGACTATATTATTCAATATGTGTTTATTAGATATTTACGTAAGAACAATAATCTATAATACAATCATGTATTTAATAATATAAAAATGAGTATCTACTTCCTCGGAGAAAATAAAAAGATTCAAACAGCTGTATAACCATACTCAGTCCACAACATTAAAACGTATTGACCGTTGTATCTACGAGTACTTTTTGCCGTTTTTCGTGTTGCGCAATGTCAAATACGACTTTAATAAGAACGGATGAAATGGAAAAAAGAAAATGACGTTTCTAATTTTAAAATCGGAACCCCTCGCGGTTCGATGGAGTTCGATTTCGAATTCGGAGTTTGAAATAGCCTGCGACAGCTGAGAGTCGACACTGTTTTTTATTGCCTCAACAGTGTTTATGAGCACTTTATGAGTTTTTATAGATTTTATACTCTAATCCAATGAGTCGCATCTCGTGATCGGATCCGTTCTATATTTACTGCTCTAAGCTGTTGGCTCGTTGTTTACGAGCTGAATACACTGTCGCGACACTTCGATTGTGTAGCGAGCGATGCGTTTCATGAGTAATTCTAATCACGTTGTAAAAATTATAAAATACTATTTCGTAAGCACCTCTTTCTAATACCACCTAATAAAACTAATGATATATCGTTCGAAAAAACTACAGCTGCTCAAAATTAGTTTATTTGAATATCCCCCTTTGAATTGATCAATGCCTCAATCGATAAATGAGCGATATCCTTCCCAAACGAGGTCACTTATCGAATGAATCTATAATCGAAACTCAAATCTCATTCAGTATTCAAATTACCGATCGAGTTCCGTTGATCGCATTCATTCTAATCAAAGAAAAACCTATTTAAAAGAGGCTTCTGTTTGAATTAAGAACGGAAATCAACCGTCGCGGTCGCTTGTTCCAAGTGTGAATCGATTCGAAATTTGAAAGGGTTATTTTTTCTTTTTTTTTTTGCCCGCGTGTATTGACATGTTGCGCGTTCGAAATGAGTCTATTGTCTTTAGTTTGACGTAAATGCGTTTTGGAATTACTCCGGTTACATAGAGCATAGCGGCGCGCAGTGGGAACCGTGGCTCGACCCTTCTGATGCAAAAGGCAAAACTGGCGTGTGCCGCGATACTTTTGTGCTTATTTACCGCAACATGACGGTTTTAAAGAACGAAAAGCCCTAGTTTAAAAAAACTCGTAGGGTATGGGTCACACAACCTTTATGCAAATTATATTGCATCAACTGAAATCAAAATTATTATTCAGAAGGTTTTATACAATATGATAATGGAAACATTATTGATTATTGACATTGAACACATGGTATTCTGGTCATCTCACGAGAGTGAACAGTTAATGGGTAAAGTATAAAATTATATTTTATTGTTTACCGAGCACTTAAATGGAGTCAAATTAGGGATTTTCGGTTTCCCATCACCAAGTCGTAAAATGGCGATAAAATGGTAAGTATTGATCACCGTCAAGTAAACTATTTTATGTTGTTTTTATTGTTATTTATAGAGGAATAAAATCGGTTTATTAATGTCATCGGTTCATAAGGACCGCGAGATTGTGAGAATAATTAAAGTTTTGTTTGGATTGAGGCGCTCCGGTAGGTCTCAAACTGCACCATATTAAAATCTATGGGGTAATTGGTAAGTAGTCTTAGTTACCAAATAAATTAGATAGGAAGCAATTTACAAAATCGTGTACTTTTGTTTACAGAAAATTTGATTTTAGTATTTTACAAATATTAATTTGACATGATAATACGAGTTATTATGTTACTGTAACTGAATATATTGACTCCTAAAATATTAGAAACTGTATTTCGGGACATAGATTTTATGTTACTTTTGGTCTGTACTTTTGGTACTCGTGATCTTACTGTTTTGTATCGATTGATATGATCATTGACACACCAGGCTAGAGCCAAAAGTACTATCACTAAAATACAATTGAACATTTACTGGCGATAAAATAATTCTTAGATCGTAAAGCAAAATTAATGTAACAGTTTTAATTTTATAGCGATGCCCGCATCTATGTATGAGTCCATAATCCTTTATGGGATTACATAATCTGTGGTATAGTACTGCATAAAGTGCGATGCTCGATGGTCAGGGGTTTGTTAGTCAGAATTATTTGAAAAGCGAACGCTGGAATAATTTTATAGTCAGAAATCAGTAACATGGTGTGAATTCACTCGTGAATTAGATAATAATTATTGTACACACGGTAGTTATTACCGTGTGTAATCACTTTTTGCAACCAGACCTAGGGTCTAGACAAGTACCTTACGCTTACTTTTCCTTTCACGCTAACGCAAATTTGTCAAGGTAAAACTTGACAGCGGTCACGTGACATTTCCACAGCTAATTTAATTCCCATACAATTCAATCATCGCAGATGTCTGCCTACAGAAAGCAGTATTTGTCTAGACCACATGACGCTTTTTTTTTCTTTTGAACCCAGTTTACGTATTTACATAACGAGCTCTTTTTTTTTTTACTCGTAACATGTCTCTGTTATTTGTTGACAATTTTATCTAATTTAACCTTTCCTTTTGTTGCAGGTAAATTGAGTTCTCTAGAAAACCCCTTTAGTATTTTCGTAAGTAAATAATAACTAGTAGATTAGAGAGAGAGCGAGAACTGGGATAATTATTTTTCATAGGATTATGTTAAATTAAAGATACCTACTTCGTGGCCTAGAACATATAATATTCTAATAATTTTTAGGATGTTCACGTTATGACTTTGCCACATACTGAACTATTCTCCGCTGACGTTTCGTTGACTGTTTAGAGATCCTTCCTCATGAGCTCCGTCCACGGCCACTCTCGACACATACACTTTACCGAGATCTTTATGCAATGCGATGCCCATCGCCACGTGACTCAAATAGCATGAACACAATACGAGTTGAACTTTGACGGCAAAGTTGGCAGACCCCAGTCGAACAAAAAGCCACCTGCCAAAACGAAATCAATCGATGGAACTCGCAAAAAGAGAACGTTTCGCAACTTTTAAAACTCGACGAAACGAATTGAACAAAACGAGATCGAACGAGTGTCCCTAACTTTGTCGTGTGCCCGCGTGAATCGTGAAAAATTAATTATTAATTTGCCATTCCCTCCCTCCGAGACGTGTGTTTTGTCTATACCTTTTTTATTTTTTTCGCAATTTATTTTTTAACGCTTCAATGTACGCAAAGGTAATTTGTATCAATTGCGTTTTTGTGTTCGTTTTCTTTTTGACATCGGTCACTGGTTTGGCAGTTAGTTAATTTGAATTACCACCTTCTTTTCCATCGAATAAAAAATAATTATATTTATTATTTCATCTTTTTATTTTTCGTGTCATTCGTTCTTCTTGACAAGGTTTTTGAGATTTGACAAGCTTGGTAATGTTTTAAATTTGAAAAGGAACACTTCTCAATGATTCCCATTACCAAGTCACGTTTCTGATATTGTTAAGGTTTGCAAATAATTACCACAGTAGCATTACCCATAGTCATTTTACTAGTATAATTAGCAATAACATCTAAATCAGGTCCGGCTTTTTGTTGTTAAAAGGGTACTGTGACTGGTGATGAAGAAACCAGTGTGGTTATAAAATTCCTTTCCCACTTTCGTCGATTTGCCTAAAACCGCCTTAATGAAGGCTCTTGGACCTTTGTCGGTTCCTTAAATTCTGTTTTACAATATGAATTCACGATAGTTTTGGAATAAAATTGCCTAAAAGCTTAGATAGAATCGGTATATTGACTTCCGAAGTGCTAAAATGGTTGTTTAGTAACTTTTTGATTTTTATTGTTATGTGAGGGTAGGGGTGTTTGATATTGACAAGTTTTGACGTCCCTGTCGGCGCTAATCAATTTTACAATGTTCTCCCTTTCGTATAGAGCGTGTTTTGAAATATTTCAATTCAATTTTGATCAATAGCTTTCAAGCTCTGCTTGTTCTTAATGGCTCTTGAGCCTTTGTCAAATCTCAACAAATTCACTCATTATTTTAAAGATTTCTCCGCACATTTTTTCCCTTTAATTAGATACTTACCTATTTATTACTAGTACTCTGCCCACGGGTTTGCCCACGTGGTACCCGGATAAAAAGAAGTCTCTGTATTATTCTAGGTCACCAACTATCTATACCTGTTCTGAATTCCATCAGTCCTGCCTGTTTGCAATTTTTATTTAACTTGCAATGTTTGTATGTTTGTTTAAGTCAAATCTTGCAAGCTGAATTAGAACCACTTCCTCTTATCCTACGGAGTTGAATTTTTACATGTTGGTTCAGTTCCGATGACAATGCATTTTTATGGTTAGCGTGACCTGAATCGCTATCCAGGATTAGCTCCAGATAAAGAAACTCTTCAAAGTTCATCAGCACAGACAAGTGAGAGTATTTTTTTTCATATATAATAAATATTTACTTCAAAAACACGGAGATAAAATGTTTATATTGATTTTTCTAAAAATAGGTACAATTAATTAATTTGTAAAGGTTAGCCAATTTTACGTCATTTTCTTTAAATTGTAACCTATATTTGTTGTATAAACGCGACTTTGGTAGGTACGAAAGAAAAGATTGCTTTATTCTTTATCAAACGGAACTAAAAATATCAGAGAAGGGTGGAATTTTCCAACTTGTTGAAAAAAACGAAGACGCAAGATGTATTATGGTTTCGATTACCGGTGCGGGACAAAATGTTTTTTACCTACGACACTTAGAATCCTAGTGTTGGGTCAAGACTATGGATTTTTTATATAAACTGATACTTACACAAAGCAATGCTTCCAGACTTCATGTGAGTGTCACAACTATTAGCTAATTTAAATTATTTTATTATAATTCAAAATCAAAAATATATTGACTTGTTCATCACAGTCTTCAACAAAAACAAACGTTGCGACGAAAAGTTATCCCAACTTCACTAAAAAGGTTCAATTTGTACGACTTGTAAAACAAAGGAACAAATAAAGGCAATCGAACTTCAAACCGCAAAGATTCGTAACATCTTTCACCCGTTGTTTACAAGAAAGAAAGTTCCGGAGGGGAGCACAGGTAAATGGCTAAGAGTATTTTTTCGCAAGCAGATCACGTTCGCCTTAAGTGAGACATCTTAGGAACCCTCCGGAACGATTTGAGCGGGAAAAAAAATTGAACCCAAACACGTTATTGATTCCTGACTGATGCGTTCGAAATTCTAATATGATTTGGTGAATCACTTGTTTTTTGACGCTGACAGTTTCACTACGCTCTGACTGAAAATTTGGAAGTGTTCCAATTTTAAATTGGTGTTCGATTTCACGATGAACTATCTTACAAGAGTGTGTACTTCTGGATATCTATTTTAATTTGCTAGGTACCATTCATGTTTTGGCTTTGTAAATCCATAACACGTTCTGGTCTGTCTTCAAGGTCGACATCCCGCATGCAGTGCCCCCGTGCTCAATTGTGCGCCTATTATCCGATAATACCGATCAATCTGCTCTGATTGAATAATCATCGTTAGCCAATTGAACTCGATTTAGCATTGCTTTCAACTCTGATGTGAGCCAGTTTGCTTTGACGACTCCTTGTATTGACAACTTTAGTAGTCTTCAGAAACGAGCAGTCATGATTATTTAGAAAAAAAATATTGCTTTTGAATAAACACACTAACAAAACATAAAATAATCAAATAAAGTGCTCAAAGGTATAATGACTATGTGACATGAGTTCAGTCTAAAATCTGCTTCATTCGGTATCCAGCACCAAAAACTTTCTAGTTCTAAAAGGAAGTGTTAAGGTGTTTAATGAAGTACGAGCCTTATAATTAAAGTAAGTATGATATTTTATATAAAAGTTCAAAATTGAATTCAATTTCGACCGGTTAAATAGGTATACCTTCTGAAATTCTTGTAATAATAAAGTAACAAAAACACAAGGCAATTCTGCTACTATTAGTGGTTATAAAAATAGTTCGTAGTAAGGTGAGTTCGATAGATCGAAGTGAAGACGACGATCCTGACGTTCCAGTCTGTCGGCAACATCAAAGGGCCTGACGCGCAATTTTGACAATTAAAAGGCTACGCATTGCGCACATTGTCTCTCAGACCAGCCGTGTCCTTGGCTGGAATCTCAACGTACCCTGTTTTTTCGCTGCAACCGGTTCGATTTGCCGCGTACAATTTCTGACGCTTGTTTGTGTTGGTTTATAATTTTTCTTTTCATTTGCAGACTGGTTTTCTATATCGCTGTCTCTTTTCAATTAATTTGAGGAAAATAATGAGAGCTTTACAGACACTGTCCGTCCTTGTTTCTCATTACATTTTAACGGAGCAAAATAAACGGATTTTTCTACCAATAGGTAGAAAAATCTCTTGAGTTTCTTAAATGTCTGTAAATTTTTATGTTCAGTGTTTTCATCAAATCGTGTGTGCAATAAAACTCGTCAATTTGTTAGTATCTATGATATTACAGTAACACCGTATCGTTTAGTTTTAAACCATCGTAAATTTTGACTTTCGGTCGTAATATCGAATTTTTAATGTGAATTTTGGGCCGATACGTGGTGAGTGCCAACGGGCTACGAATAAGTCAACTTTTTATGGATCGTAAAAATTTAGTATCATCGTAGGTGACTCTATTTTTTGGATATCGATTTAAGTGCAGCGGTATTGGACGAATTTAAAAAAAATATTAATTAAAAGATTATAATCTTGGATCGTAAATTTTATAAGTCATTAAAAACATAAATTCTTGTCAAAGACATTCATTTTGTGTATTGATTTTTAATAAAGTTATTTGAAGTCTCATCATTACAAAAACCTTTGTTCTTTTTGGAACAAGACTTGCTGTAAAACAACAATAAAATTATTCTCTTCCAGGTTACCTTGGTTAACGCGTAGAACTATATTGGTTTTGCCTAATACATTTTGGAATCCAGTCGCGAAATGCAGCAACGAAATGTATAAAACCTTTGATTATGGTAAAGTAGGTATCCCAAATTTCAAACTGATTTTAAATATCGAATGTGGCCAGATATTCAAAATCCGAGCCTGAGCTCAGTAGTAAAACTACGTTACTCATGATTTTGCGTTTTTGAGACGATATCCAATGGTCTATTTCTAGTTGATAGATTGATATCTACCTACGTCAATTCTTAGATTGCCGGTGGGGCATAGAGGACGTTACGTGATCGAAGCCCCTCATCCTCCGTGGGGTCAGGGTCGCGCGCCTTGCGAATGCGAACACTTATCGATGTGATTGTACTCGTTGTGCGAGCGTCGGTTTATGAATGCGAGTTTACTTGTGGTCTGTTTATCTTTGGATTCGGGTTTATACTTTATACTTTTAGTATATAATTCTTAATATAACGTATATGAGTTAATTGGACGCCTTTACTTTGATATCCTTTCTGTTTATATTAAAGGTTAAAGGATTATTAAAAAAAAAATTCAGTACTTAATACATATGAGTCACAGATAGGTATTTATTTATTTATTAGAAGTCTAAGAAGAAGAAAAAACATAATTTTTACTTCAACCTCAAAATCTCTAATCTTGACGTAAATAGCAAAGTCTCAAACGAGACATTTAAGGTCAATTATAAATTCTCCCCGCCCGTCAATCCGAAACCACGCGTATCCCCACACAAGAGAGCTCAGAATCAACAGCAGCTGTCAATGAACTGACATCTGCAATTATAAAAAGGTTGATCTGAAATCTGCCTTTTTGCTCGGATGCCGATCGCGACGTGATTTTCTCACGGGGAATATCACCGGAATAGGTCCGTAGGAATTAAGACGGATTCCTTTTGCGAATTAGCGAATCACCTGTCTAATTACGCGATACGGCTCGATCCGAAATCCGGAATCCGACTCTTCGTTTTTGAACGACAGGCAGACCCTTAAATCAATCGACGCGGCGGCGGCAAAACCGCGCAACGCACAAATTACCAAAAAAATACTAAAGAAACAGATTAGCATAACAAGTGACGAGAAGTGTTTGCGAATTGACAATCTGACAAATTTACAACCGATCACCGCGCAAAACACACAAAAGTGCCCTTTTCATGCAAATTTGTCTGAGGGATTCTTTTCTGAGTTTTTTTCTCCCCGGTGCGATACTTCCGCCTATTTTCTCGCTCAACGCACATCCGGTAGGGGGCGCCGCTTCCGCTATCGGTGCTGTTCGGAAATCGGATGAGTTCCACTGACAGAGATACGTCTATTCTCAACCCCTCGCCCCATTGATTCTTTGTAGAGTACTGATATTTTCTATGCAATACTGTTTTATTGACTGACAATAAATTTCAAGCCACATTTTATTTGCATGTTACAGCCTTATTGGCTAGAAACTCTTTTGTGAGCATAAACTTTAATGTTTGATGTTTTCTGATTCATCTTTAGAAGGAATGAATAGGTTAAAATATTTTATTATACATTTAATTAAATAAACCATAAGATTAAAGGTTCCATGGGCGGTCTTATCGCTTAAAAGGTGTATTGTATGAGTTCCTTTCGACGATGGGCTTGCGCTATCACGGGAAATGCTAACTAATTACAAAACGCGGGTATGTGTCAAATTTAATGTTTGGACGTGTCTATGACTACTCCCTACAAGGCACCCCTCAAAGATCTACTCAGAGAAAACCAGTACTGCGGTGTTTTCTTTTTTATTATTATTTATTTTATTTTTTCTTTGAGAAATACATCAATTTTTTTCTTACAGAAAGTTACTCTAAAGTAAGTGACTGCTGTATTTAAACCCATTAAAATCGTTTACCCACAGCAATCGAAGTCCCGGTACTAACCACATAACTGGAATGTCGGGCAGACCGCAAATCGGCCGGCAAACGTCTCCCATCGATGTTTAGCAAACCATAGTATCTGGTGTCCCTATCTAGACATACCATAGTATCTGGTGTCCCTATCTAGACAAACAATTCTGTCAATTATTGAATTTGCATTCTTGCTTTTAAATTTTGGTGTACTATCCTGGTGACGCCTGTTTTAAAGTATTTTTATACAATGATAGGAGGAGTTTCTCAAGTCGACTTATATATTTTTGATGTATGAATTATTTACAGAGTAGTCCGAATTTAACGATTCTTCATGCTACGTCTGCAGGTGTGTAGGTACGTAATGAGGGACTGAAACAACACCTGAGAGTATCAGCAAGTTTATTGGACGGTTCTTCAATACCCTCAAAGATCTACTCACTGAATATGTATCTGAGGATGTCCACCATGGGGAAGACAGTCGTGAGCGTGTTTGTTTGTTTTCTTCAATACCCCGGTCACTGATTCTAAGAGTGCTTTCTAAGGTGTTATATCAACGTTACATTCATTAACTAGAGTACCTATACTTATAAATATGTTTTTAATTTGCTTTATTGTATATTTGGCATCGAATCAAAAATATTTAAGGCTTAGGCTAAAAAGATTAGTCTTTTATTTTTCGCGTTTTTCTTCAGTGCAATCTTTGTTGAAAGGTGTTCATTTGATTAAAGCTGGTGTATTTAGTTTGTAGTTTTAGACAATGTGAATAATATCAAGATTGCGTTTTTTATATGGACCTTAATGTGTTTTTAGTTTACTTATACTTAACATTTGCACCCACTACTTGCTACCCTCAAAGATCTACGTACAATTAAAGTCGTGATCGTGTTTGTTTTTTAAATATTCATAAGTTGGATAGTTGAACTGTATAAGTAAGACTTCTATTCTTTAAACTTAAGACTGATTCATTACTTAAATTCTTAATTCGATTAGGTTCAGGAAACCGCCTTTTAGAACGAATGGTTCCAGTCTTAAAAATAAATTCACTAAATCTTATTTTATTATGTCCCATTGAAAAAGTGGAGTAAAGCAGCTCCCTTACAGAAATAGCAACAACACAGATGATCGAAGAGTTGGATATAAGGCAGTTAATACACTATGAGCCGTTGGCCGAGCTCTTACGTGTGAGCACGTTCGCATATCGACTTCTTAACGACCTCTGTGGCGTAAAGTTGTAAAGTTGCTGAGGTGCGGGTTCGAAGGAAGAGAGAGTGTTCGAATGTTTGAATGCTCTGCAGATATTTTTCCCGGATCTATGTGTTGTGATACCATAGTATTCTACTTCCGAAATTGTAGTGGGGAGAAGCTAGTTTACATTAAAAAAATATGGTATCGAAAACAAGACTATGTTTGAATTCCAGCAAGACCGCTAAATGCCGTATATAAGTAGTATAGTATACATGTAGTTCTCATAACACAAACTCTGCTTACTTTGGGGCTAAAGGATGCTGTGTGAAAAATGTCCCAAAAAAATTTATAAACTGAGGTCGGTGGTGATCAATGGAGAAAAGGTTGTGAAGTTGTTGTTTAAGTTCGCATCTATTTACTGATTGCAAACTAGCGTGGGCCTTGAGACGGCGCGGCATAAGAGCGTATTCAGCTCAATTTCCTCACGCTCACGTAAATGAGCGGCTCATTGGATGAGCCCAGTGTATTAACGGCTTTAATGATCGCCGATAGCAGCAGATGTGTTCCGTAACTGTCCGGGTTTGATTCTCGGCACCTGTTGTTTTGAAACACTTCGATTACGAGCCATTAGCGACTCGATATTTAATACTATTGACTTATATGTTTAGGTACTACTTAAGATATGCAGTACAGAATTAGACGCGAAAAAAAAAAAAAAAAAAAAATGCTCTTATTCTTAATTATAAAACTTTTAATTATGTTATAACTTCGCGAAAGTTTGAAAAATCCTATTATTCTTGTATTCTTGTTATATTTATTAACAGAAAGAACAATTGATTAGACTAGCCATCTTAAGACCGTTTGCATACCAGCAAGAAGTGCGGGTACGATTCCTACTGCGGGACAAAAGTATTTATGTTCTGCAGATATTCGTTCCGGGTCCGGGTGTTATGATACCACGGTACTAGTAGTTCCTTATACCTAGGGAATCATAGTGTGGGATTACATTAATTTTTAGCTATTTGGTTAGTTGAAATGATTAGCTTCAAATAATTATAATCGTGTTAAAAAACGATCTAGTTAGCTCCTATAGCTGATTAAAAAACCCAGAACGGGAAAAAATATTAAAATGGTTCACGTAGACAAGTGGTTATGCTCTTCGCTGGGACCGACATCTTAACGTGCCCTTCGAAGCAAGGAAAAATAGGTCTACCGTAATATGAATGTAGATATTTATAACTGAAAAAAAATGTTTTAGTTTTGTCAATGTGCCATCAGTTTGTGTTCCGATAAGCGGTGATCGGCTTCAGCCTGTAACGTGGAATGCTAATTGCTTGCAAAAACGCGGGCATGTGCCAACTGAATCTGAGGATGTCCATCATGGAGAATACAGATGTGAGTTTTTAATTTTTGTCAGTATACCTAACTACTATAAAAATGAAGGTACCTATTTAAATAATAAAAAATAAATTAACAGCCAACCAGATATACACACACCGTCCTAACCCCACACTAGGATACTCTGAGTCGTTGATAACAGAAACTACGAGTACCATGGTACATCACCCAGACCCGGAACCAATATCTGCAGAACATGCAAACATTTGTCCCGCAGCGGGAATCGAACCCGCATCTCATGCGTCGCAGCCGGCTTCTCGCCCGCGCCTACTAAGTCGTCGGCGTGGTAATACTACTAGTAAGTAAGTGAACATGTAAATGAGAACAAAGGTCCACTCAGACATAGCTTACTATAAATTAACTTATTCTACCCGCAAACGAAAACATTTTGAAAGTCCAATTAATACGAGAGTAACACCTTTCTGCATCTGACATGGACCCTTTTATACCCAATCGAATTTCAACTGAAACACTATAGCTATAGAGTGCGCATTAGAGTTGCCCTAACCCTATCATATCCAGACACAAAGGGCAAAAGCGTACAACTGAACAATAAATACTTTTGGTGAGCCGCAACTCAATAAATACTTCATAGTATCGGTTTGAGGGTGACTTGACCGGACGTCCGCCCTCCGATCTCTCGCCCTAAGGGACCGAGGGTACATGTGTTTGAATGTCTTTAGTTATTTATAGTTGGAATTAATATCGAATTAGGATAATGTCTTCTTGCTTTTAGTTGTGAGGTTAGAAACAAAGTTTTTTTTTAATTCACAGTAGTTTTTAATTCACATTTGTTACAAATAATATGCTTAAGACTTTATTTTTTTTATCTTAAGATATATACACAGTATACAGATCCTAGAAGATATATAGTAGAGAGTAGTTAGAGGTAAGTTTAAATAATTATATATTTGACACAAGTACATAATCACGATGTTACATTGATTTACTAATTATTACTTTATTTGTATTCTTTTATGCTGCAAATTGTTTAATTTACTAATTAAAATATTGGGCATGTGCCCAAGTTTTACATAGAAGTTAGCATACCACTGGTCTTAAATAAATAAACACCTAACAGTTACAGTCATAGACTTGACCCCACACTAGGGTTCCCTGTATCGTGGGTGTCACGAACTATGAGCACCGTGGTATCACAACACCCAGACCTGGAACAAATTTCTGCAAAACATGGAACAAAAATCCAAAAATAAGAATCGATCTCACTCTCTACGTATTTCAAGCCCATCTATGATACTTTTCATAAGTCATTAAATTGACCAAATATCCAGCAGAGATATAGGTTAAGAAATTATTTGAAATTTTATGACACATTTTTTAATAAACGTAGAAACAAATACGAAACAAAGTGTGTCATATCAAACAGAGGATTTGTTACTGGACAAGTTAGTTTGCGAAAAGTAAGTTCATTATTAATAGCTGGTAAAGACGGGATAAGAGGTGTTTTATTGGGATAATCCAGGATTACATTGTTTCCTATCGGGTGATCGCCTAAATTGGGTTTAATAGTACCGAGTCCAAGCCAACTTTGACTTGTGTTTTATTTATGATCGTCACTTGACCAAGGGATTGCATGTCCAAATTCAAAGTTACGGCCTCGATGGCGCAGAAGGTAAGTAGCTGGACGCAAGAGGTGCGGCTTTGATTCCCGTTGCGGGACCAATGCTTGCATGTTCTGTACACATTAGTTCCGAGTATTGTGATACCATGGTATTCATAGTTCCTAATACCCGACACACAGGGAATCCTAGTGGCTCCACATTGTTCTAACTCCACAGAACCACAGAACATTTGTCCCGCAGCGGGAATCAAACATTAAAAAAAAATAAGAAATATATCTACTATTGGCGTTCTTATCACTAAGAAAGTTATAACTAACTCTCAATCAAATCTAAACCTGTAATAAATGTCATAAAATTTAAAAAGAGGGAAGTCGTTAAACCTATAGATTATATAAATAAAACTGCCAATAAAAATGTAGACTTAATCCTTACATTCCATCTATTGATCTCGGCCATCGATCGCGATACAAAAGATATACTACCATAAAATAAAAATGACTATGTTTTATATCAAAAATCAACTCTATAACTTCATCTACAGTGTTAATATTGTAAGACCGTTGAAAATTACCTAGAGCAATGTAGAAAAATTTTCAACTTTAATGGTAAACGCGTTAAGGTGTATTTTGATGTGTGGGCCCTTTACACGTGCAAACTATTTACAATAGGCTAGCGGATATCGCCTATTAATGCTATGACCGAAACGGACGATTGCCAATGATTGAAGGACTGACGCGATTTGAATAGGATACTTATTCTGTTATGTTCCAAACTTATTATTTTGAATGTATCTTCATTATTAGTAGCCTTAAGTAAAAACTACTATAGCATGATAGTAGATATATTTTTACAAGGCTTCCTAACGGCCCACCACGATTCGTGGTTTTACGAACGCGTCTGCGTTTACCTCGAATGAGCCTCTTCCAATTGTACGCAAGTGCGGGGCTCTTGCTATGTAATCCGTAAAATCAGTCCACTGATGGGAAGCGGCCTTAAGCCTATTGTCGCTTATTGGAACACTGACTTACCGATGGCACAATTATACTTCCAAAATGTTAACTTAAGATCATACATGTATCCATTTGTTTGCATGTTTGAGCATGTATTGAAACGCACACATTTTTTTATAAGTACCTACATTGAAAATAAAACGTCGTGACGAAGTCGGTATGACCTAGAACCAAGAACTTGAAAAAAAAAAGCGGCGATGGTCTTGCAACCTGTAAACTAATTGCGAACTACTTGCAAAACGCGAGCATGTCCCAAATATAATGTATGGACGTGCCTCTAACCACCCTCTACTTGGTAGGCATAAGGTAGGTATAGTATATATAAAATAGTCGTGAGCTTGATTATTTTCTTTTATAAAACAAAATTAGTTTATTAAATTCTAATTTATAATAGCTAGAACATTTTTTGTAACATATTTTCATAAAGAAGTTATATTATACACAAGTCAAATTATATAAACAAAAGGGTTCATTAATAACGTTGTCTAATTACCGAAAACAGAATCAACTAGTAATAATAAAACACAAATAAATCTATTCAAACACAAGATTGAGATGCCACATGCATCATATTTACGTTTTCAGAAGTTATTTCAGTTATCCAAATAGCCGCGCTTATACAAATATCTATTCGTAAGATAACATAATAAAATTGAAACTTGATGACGGAAATATGTTTATTTCTGAGTTATACTAGTTTGCTTTTTAGGCGTCGAGCTGAGAATTTTTAAAATTCGAATCATAAAAAAAATAAGTGAGAGTCTAACCAATTTTAAATTCCATTTTTGAATTCAAATCAACGATTACAATGGCCGAGATAGGTCATTTCATTATCCGAGCAATAATATTCGCCTACATAAAGTGGTCAAGCAAGCGATTATAATAAAACGAATCCCCTTATTATTATTTCCTGGTAAATGATGTAGTCTAATCGCCGCACCTTATTAAGCTTAATATTTCCCCGGTTATGAACCTGACAATGTAAATAACAATTTTCAATTACACAAAGTACCAGGGTACCATAAACGTATAGCAATTTTAATACACTTTATTTACCCATTATTGCTTGCTTGATAAGAAAGAATGCACAAGACATTCTGTACTGAGCCGGTCTTCTCAGGACCTGCGCCGGCGAGAGGGACGCACATACGAGAAAAACACGAGAAAGACAGGGACAGAAACATACCGATAACACGTCAATACATTCCTTGCGACGGCCACATACGACTTTGAATCTTATTCTGTAGAGTCAGAGTGCGGTTTCGCTTGGCAGTATTAATGGATAACCGATATGGCATCAATATGTTTTACGACGTTTAACCACGAGTGATTCAGAGTTCTAGCATCCCAGTAATAAGGCTTACATTACTTTTTGTAGACTTTTTAAGAAGGCGTTCTCGATATCTTGTAAGATAGTGAGGGCGTTCGGAATCGATCGAAGACCGATACAGCCGTTATTGGAAAATCACCTCTATTCGTGCTAATAGAAGGTTGGAGATCACTAGGCGTGGTGCGCCCAGACACGCCCATGTCTTATATGGAAAAATGAGGAGTGACATTTTTTTATTTCTCGATCGCAATACTCGCGATAAGACGTAATATATATTTTTTATTGTACAGATAGAGTTATCTGTCTGTCTCTTCTGTACGATTGTGAATAACGATTTTATTCTTTATTTCAGGTACGCTAAGATGCTGTGTCTATTTCAGGTAAATTTCTCTTATATCTTTGCTATGTTAGTTCAATTCATATTCATCGACTACCACTCTACGATTGTTTTTTTTAAGACTTAACCAAATATTTCCATACCATCTCTATCTACCATATAATCTACGTATTGTGCCCTTATTCAAATAGGTCAATCATATTTGAATCATGATTGTATGGTTTTTTGATTTAGACCATTTTTCTTTATCCATAAACTCACGATACGTTTTAAGCTTTATAATTGGCATAAAAAAAACTCAGGTAGAATGGAAAATAATAGTTTAAAATAAAAACAAATCAAATAATAGTTCCGTTAATTCGTATTGAATAGCTCACAATTCCAATTTCAAAACAATTGGAACTTCATTCGAATAAGCAAATCCCATTCAAATAAGTTAAAAATAAATCGGAACAAATGAAGTGAAAATAGGTCGATTAACGAATCGGATTTTTTTTCAGAACACGTTCATTATGCGTTCGAATTTTAAAACAATACCGCCATTCTGCTGAGCCGTTTGAATATGGAATGTGATGGACAGTTTTAGAGGGCGCGCTCCGTTTACGTTTTTAACTGTTTATTTTAAGGATTATTTTACTCGCAAATTGATTGACACGGATCGTCGGCAAAGTGTCTGTCAATATGACATTTTAAAAGGTACCTGCATAACCTAACTCAGTATCGTATAATTATTTTTAACAAATAAACCTCGAATTGGTTTATTGGCCATGGTATGAGTAACTTTTTTCACATTGGACTGAACAAGATAGCGTACCTACATTTCAATGCTTTTATGTCAGTGTCAGATACTGATTCATAACAAACATCCGACATCAAACAAAAAGTGTGATGTAAGGCCGTGGCAAGGAGGGCTATCGCTATCGGCCCATTTGTTCGCTCGCCTACGATCCGATAGGCCTGGGCGCTCGCCACAAAGAGCAATTTAGCCCCAACAGTGATTGATTCCACCGATACATCACTAAAGGCGTTTTTCTATGAAAAATTGCTATAATCGACTTAAAAACTCATTAGGGCCGAAGACAAAGAAATCTTCCGACCGCCATTCGTCTAATTTGAGTTTCTCGATCGAGACGAATTTCAGTCGTGATTACCGCTCCCTTTTTTGTGATATTAAACTTTTGGGAATTTTGATTTCAGTCGACGTAACTATGATTGTGTCAGTGCACGCTTTTTACGCTATCGTTTAAAGATCGAGATCATTTGGTTGCGGTAGAATACGTATGCAAGCATATGGCGTACGTCACTCGCATCACATTCATTAGTGTTGACGGCACAGGAAATAGTAATAAAGCGTACATACGCCGCACGAAAATCATAAACAAAAATTATTAATTAAAAAAAGTTCTGATCTGAATGCGGCTGTGCAATGACATCGAGGGGCGCCTTTTATAGTTCCATCAAAAATAGAATAAAAGAAAAAATCTTTGTCGCCGTCATTCGAACAAGATAATTTTTGAATATGGATCGTTGTATTTGAATAAGTGTTGCATTAATATTCTTTTGTGATAATTTGAATTCGGAACGCCCACGCCTGGCCATTGTCTCGGGAGTTATTGGCTCATTAGGCAACATGTCGCTTTGTTCTGAGCGATTTGAATTTTTGATTTTGAATCGAACGTAATTGATTTGTGATTCTTATTTGAACAGCGAACACCTTAGAATCGCCATAAAGAATATGACAACAAAATTGAGTTTTTAAATTCATAATGGTACATCTTTGATTATACTGTGACCCTGAGTGTACATCATTTGGTTGACAAAAATATCTCCCCATCTGACATTGACAGTTCAGCTTCCGTACTTACACTATCTCGAATCGGAACAACAAAGGCGCGAAACGATATATTTGAACAATAAGAAAGCTCGCCCACGGACAGATGTTCGAATTACGTATGATAATGTGTCGGGTAATCCTTCCGTTGGACCTCCACGACGCATAATCGATCGATTATAATGCGTCTCTATTATATTTGGAACATAAACTTTGTTGTTCGTCATAAATACGTTGTCAAGGACAACAATGATATAACTCAAAACACGTATTTAGCTTCACTTACGAAACACAAAATGTATCAACAGTTCACTTAGGTAATAAAGTTTTTCAATGTTTACTTGCCTAAAATGTTGAGAAAGTTACGTGTCAAATGCAAAAATAACTCAAAACAAGTCAGTGACGCAAATCTAAATTTAGCAAAAGATGAACTTTTGAAAACGTTTATTTTATGATATGTCTGTCAATTTACAAATCAGACCTTTAACAGTTGAAATGGCAAACCGTATTTTTATTAAACATCCAAGTTGACATTTGACGGAACCGCCGAACCAATATGAAACGTCACGAGCGAACGAATCCGAGCGACATTACCGGTAATCATGTTTTATGAGTTTTCGCGCCAAATACGAGCACAATACGCCCCCCACCCTTTGCCACGTATACTTGTAAAAAGTTAAATTGAGATATATTCCGTTAACGCGTGTATTCATTATTGTTATTGCTGTTGAAGTTGCGTAATTTTATTTTATGTTATAACAAAAAAGCTGTACAGATTTATTGAAAGAGCGCAAAATATTTTCAAATAAAACGTTAGCTTACGAATGTCGTCACTGCCGACAAGACCTTCTCCACGTGTTTAGAAGAACTGTGATATAAGCATGCAAAGAGCCATTCTAATTCCAATATGCATTCTAAGCTATAATTTCTAAATGACGCA
Organism: Perizoma affinitatum; assembly: GCA_961405105.1. Lineage (NCBI taxonomy): Eukaryota > Metazoa > Arthropoda > Insecta > Lepidoptera > Geometridae > Perizoma > Perizoma affinitatum. The sequence goes on along the minus strand of OY560208.1, from coordinate 1,228,578 downwards.
AGCATCGATAATAACACTCTGCCCACACGATTCATAGAACGCACTATTATTAGCTGCTATCGCAAATTTCCTGTCAATACAACTGGCTGGCTGTCACACTTTTTTTATCAATAGCAACAGAGCGATATTTCGTTTGAATTTAGAATCACAGTTTCCGCTTCCGTTTCGATATTATTGACATTGTTTGAATTAGGAACACATTCTAAATGATAGCAAGTATTACTTATCAATGAATACTTTTTGCACAAAATATCAGTTATACCTACTTAAGGTATAACTGATATTTTGCAGAATGTTGCCTGCCATCAATTCACGTGCATAAGTTGCTTTAAATTGCTGCAATTGGGGAAGGAAAACAGTGATAAATTACAAAAAAAATCTGCAAAGAAACTACTAAATTACCTATACACCTACCCTATTTAATCCCCAAAATGTACGAAGCAAGGAAAAATCTGATTAGCTTCGATGATATATCGCTGAATTCCTCGCTTTAGTGCCTTAATTTGAATATTAGACGCGTTATTGAAAAGAAAACTTTCTGAACGGCCCTCCGCGAGCTTTTAATGGTTATTGCTTCTTCCCTTGCTATCTGTTTCTGAACGAATATTGTTTACGGTTCAGGTGTTTCGAAATTAAACTGATACAAGGCTACAGTTGCCAATATTCGTTGAAATAAAACCTAATTCGATTTAGGCGACGGATGCATAACAATTCAAACGTCTTTTTTGAATCAAAATTTCTAAATCAAAACAAAAATAGTAGAACTGGATGCTGAAAACAAACAAGGAAGGTGCTTTATCGATCGCTTGTGTATCGAAACAAGTCTTAAATTGCGAATTTCGTGGTTCATTCAAAATTTACAAAGTCAAACAATATCGTTGTATGGAGGCAATTCCGATGCGCGGTTTAATCCCGCGGCGCGGCTTGGCGAACTCTCAATACACTTGAGCGCCATAAAAAATAATTTAAATTGCTCTTACAGTGTCTCGCTATCGCTTCGAACATTTGCATAGTAAAATAATGCAAAAATCTATGCGCGGAACGCACTGGATACGTTTCCATTGTCATACTGGGATTTATAGAGCCGTTTCTTGGCAAAATTTGGTTTTGTGCCAACAAGTTTCAATATTGTTTCGTTGAAATGGTTTATGGAAATGTTCTGTACTCTTTATACCTATATAGATTATAGATATTCAAGTAGATAGGCGTCTTGTTTTAAGTTACTATTGTTTATTGGAATGATTGGTCAATATTTTATATTTAATGTAACAATGATTTAATTACATGCCTTCTTATACACACTTTCGTTCAAAATATACTGAACGGAATTAACTGATATTTGTCGTATCTACTTGTACATTATTGGCATCGATAGAAGACAATGGAAACGCGCACCGGCATTAGACGCATGGGGCAAAGAAAATTTTATGTTTTTTCTTGTTTTGAAATATGTGCGCCGTTACATTATTTATTGCCTCCATAGAGGTTATATTTCGGGAAGTAATGAGGTTTCGTTCGGAAAGGGCAATTTAAATGTGCGTAGATTGAGTCGTTATGGGGAAAACTCATTGGTTACACTTGGAAATTTTTCCCCTTTAAAATTTTTCCGAACGTTTTCCCCATTCAATCATGCGTAGGACGATTAAATTGTGGCTTTAAAAGATCTGCATGGAATGAAATGTGCCTATAAATTACGATCGAACGATGACGTGGTGTCGTTATAATTACAAGTGTTAAACAAAACATGTACTTATGGACAAAGAAAATATTTTCAGATGCATCCAATACGACGATAAAATATAAAACAAAATATTTTCAATACATGACTCACGGAGCCACTGAAAGACTGCCAACGATTTGAAAACTTTTTGTTTATAAACTGTTTTTTACCTGAATGAAAGTGGCTTCTTTGCCAAGATGATCGAAAATTCTTCAATTAAGCGATCAAACATTTTTTTCACACCCCGAATGCTAAAGTACGCCAAACGGAGCGTTAAAAATTTATAATTTTTTTCAAATATAAATGGACACGGTAGATAAAATATTAAATTCAGCGTTCGGCCACAGACCAGCAGGCAGCCGACCGCTAGATTTCAAATCTGATAATGAGTAATAAAAACACGTTATTCATAATTTTTATTTATATTAATTAAACATGGCCGTAAGTGTACCGTGTCGAGGTCGATGGACGTTTTCGTCACGTTAAACAAATTCGTTCCTTATTCGAAAAACCAACGGAAGCGAACATTTGAAATTATTGCCTGCAAAAAGTCCCAATTCTTTTTTCAGTTCATAAAAAGATTTTTGCTAAAAATATTAATCGTTATTAGGTACTTTATGACTCAAAATTTCTTCATCTAATTCCAAATTCAAATTGCATTATTCCGGACAATGATCGCTGAGCCCATTCCCTGACCAAAACAATATAATTTCTCATAAAATGTAACGCTACCCATTCACATATTATTGTACTTTATTGCACCGGCAATAAAGGTTAATTTTAAGTACCATCCGCATGATCGTAATTGGGATAATTAATTAAAAAGTTTACTAAAACATTTCCAAATTCGGAGTCAACGAATCGTGCATTGAATGTGTGAGATTTTTTTTTTACTGCTTTTGTTTAATTTTTCCATTATTTATAACTTATCGTAAGCATTAATTCAATTAAAAATTAAACATGATACTTTGGACCTTTCACTCACCTAAAACGGTATAGTACATATTGTCCTATTTATGTTTTTTTAATTTCACCAGTTTAGTTGAAATGTCCAAGTGTACAACTCATTAGCTAATTAGCAACATGGATGACATAAAAATAGTTTTAATAACCTCAATTAAAACGACCTCCATACGATTTCGATCGTTTACAAAATTGCCACAATTACTCACGGATGAATCATTTATTTTCTATTTTCCGCAGCGGAAAGCGTTAAATTTACTCTTCCTGTGTCAATATTGTAGGTAAAAATATTATCCACAACATAATTCTTCTGATTCTATTCTTGTTATTTTTCACAGAAAATTTATAGGTAGAGTCACCTTCACACGGTAGTTTCGAAACTTGTTTTTTTGTGAGTAATTAATTCAGATAAATCATGTTCCCTGAGAAATCGATCTTGCTATATTTAAATTCACGTAAAGGAGTTCAATCAGACGTAAAAATAATAAATTAATTCGACCCTCAGGATGAACTTTCTCACAAAAACCAGTTACAGACTATATCTGGCATTTTAATATGCAAATAATCGTCGATCTCCCCAACCTTCGACCTATATGTAGGCCAATAAATTAAAAATAAAAATAAAAAAACCAGTTTCAACCATTCGATTTTAACCCTTTGATTGTTCTATGATTTATACTGGTTCAATCGATCTGCATATTATTATATGCTAATGCGGGGCCTACATATAAAAATAATTATTAAATTATACACGAGGACGTTCGGCTACTTAATATGCGAATAATAATTAGTGTTTCCTTATTTTCTTGAGCCGTTTTCTCACGAAAGGGTTGATTGATCGAACTGAATGTGTTAATTACGCGGTTCCTATTTTGCATTTCATGTTATTCCACTGAAATACCTAAGTACTCTTGTTTAAATAAACTTATAGTAACTACGTAGGTATACAAGAAATCTATCACAGTTCAGTATACCATAAAGTTGCAACGAGATTTACAGATTATATGTAAAATAGTTACGGATGAAAATAAACAATTTATCAAAACTAAAATAGCAAAGTTCTCAAGTGAATCTCTATCATTTCTCTCGTACCGATTATGTCAACGCCACAAAGAGATCAATATTCAATACCAAAATAATGTGCGATTAAAAAAAACCCATTTCCGAATTCCGATATCTTTCACAATGAACTAAATATCAATTCTTCGAATGCAACATTGACATCTGGCGTCTGACATCCGAGGGTTAAGATCCTAACCCTAATCCTTTGAACGCGCACAAAAGAGGTCATAAGATACGCATTATTTAAACCTGTTTTACCAATTGATAGGTCGATTCCGATATTAAAATGTGCGCTTACAAAGGCGTAAGATGCGTATTTGCATACGTTTTCTTTGAGTATGCAAATGGCTTGATACGATTTTTATAAGATAGTATGGGAACTGTTTGGGCTCTGTATGGAAATGAGGAGATAAGGCGTGGATACTCGCGTTTATCTGAGCTAGTCAGTTGCTCGCGCGCTTTTGAAGTGTCAACGTCAGCGTCAGCGTCACTGCGCGAGGCTGGAACGAAACTAGTTCCAAGTTTAAAATTTAAACACTTAACTTAAAAAAAAACTTGTTTTATACGTATAATCTGTGATTATTTTTCTTTTTTCCTTAACTTTTGACCAAATCGTGTTTTACTATCTTTTTATTATTTAAAAGGGTAGCTATTGTAAATTTTAGACGCTTAGTTTTAAAAGCCGTGCTTATGAATGAACGGTATTGTGATAAACTGAACAACATTTATGTTGAAATTATGAAAATAAGGAGTTACTATCACGAGGTATGTTAGTGTTTACTAAATAGATATATAAGTAGCTCATCATCATTATCATCTAGTCCTTCTACATCCACTGTTTATAGGCTTTATGACGCCATTCACTACCTACTGAGTTGTAGTTGTCTTCTAGGTGCTTTTTAATATCATTAGGATTTGTGCCACTCATAAAAAAACGCATAAATCACAAGTAATCATTACAGGCAATAATTTCAATGTTTTTTATACTTTTAAGATACTGTTAACATATTTCTTAATAACATTGCACATGGAAATTTATCGATGTATTTTCAATATTAGGTATCTCACCACAACTGTTCACTTAACCACAATTAAATATTTATAAATTTATTGCTAAACAAGATTGATAAGAAATGCATCAATCTAGATAATAATTACCAAAGAGGTGACAAGCCGTATTAAAAAAAAAATGTAAAGACCTACTTATAGGTATAATTAAAGCGTGGTCTATTTGACATCTGCAACACCTATCCTACTACTATTATAAACGCGAAAATTTGTGACGATGGATGTTTGTTACTCTTTCACGCAAAAACTACTGAACGGATTATGATGAAACTTTACAGTAATATAGCTTATACATCAGAAAAACACATAAACTACTTTTTATCCGGATACCACGCGGGCGAAGCCGTGGGCAGAAGCTAGTATACTATAATACTACTAGGGCATTACTGATGCGTTGTGTGCTCTGAAGGACTCTTCTTTTTTATATATCTTTCACTGGTTGAGCTTACGTTACAAAATCTCTTAAATACATTATAGCAAAGCGTGTTGAGACTTAACCCTGTTCAGAACTCTGTGCTAATGAAAAGAGAATCTATAATGGACGACACAGCACAGTTTATCATGTACGAACTTAGGATATGGCATTTGATAAAATAATGTATTTTAAACACGATACCTCTATGCGTTTGGGCACATTAGAATTATCTTAATGAATATCTGATACATTGGTGAGGGATTCTAAGTCTATGTGAAACAAGTCAAAGGCATTAAAATTTTGGGTAAATTTACGTTTTCTTTTTAATTGTTTACTTGTAAGATAAATAAGTTTGGCTTCAGTTGTGGCTGAGTAAAATATGGCCGGAATATTGTGGATGCATACATACACTCACGGCTGTTTCCCGGAGGGGTAGGCAGAGACCACGGATTTCTACTTGCTACGATCCTGACATACGGCTTTTGTTTAATTAATTATCATTATATTCTTCATGCATTATTTGATCTTGGGTATTCTTGACCTTTCTCCAGAACATCTTCAATCTACTTTTAAATTGTTAAACAATTTTAAATTCCTATTTAAACACAAAACCACTGACCAATAAAGTAGTTTTTGAGAAAAACTATGACAGACTAACAAACAACCCGTCACCCATATTAAGAACCCCGGTTCTTTCAGCTTCAAGTAAAAAGCTTTGCCCTACATTTTCGCAGTAATTAGGTGTTTTTCAATACCACATCAAAAGCTATTCGTACGTTCCTCTCGGGTCCGTCCGTCCCCACATCTCCCGTTAATTAGGGAGGCGCAAATTAGCACTGAAGAACTGTGTGTTTCTTTTATCCGACACTATGCGGGCTTCGGGATGCATTTATTTTACACAGCCACTAAACATTTACTGAAACAAGAAAAAAAATAAAAAAAAATTCGCCACGGTCTAGTTTGTAGATCTTTGAGAATACCAAATAGGGAGTAGTCATAGACACGTCCAAATATTTTAGGATATTATTACGATTATTAATATCTGAAAGAGGAAGGACCTCTAAACGCCAACAAAATAGTAGAAGAACAGTAGGTAAAGTCATGATACTAAACCACGATAATTTTAAGCTACGTCCAAACATATTTGCATTAGTGTTCCATGTTCCAACCAAAGCATTTAGCCCAAAAATCTGTATTGGAAAGTGTTATTTTTTTGACTTGCACCGAGAAATCTAGCGCTCAAGAGTCGCTTGAAAATACAGGTGTGCCAAACCTTTAAAGTTAATTAATATCGCCCCTTTGAAGGTTTTTCGGCCGATATCGGATCCTTTTTGCGCACCGTACGTCCGAGGTTCTGTACATAAAAACCCCTTTAACTTATGATGAATTAGCGATCTCCTACGTTATGTCTCCCGTTATCTCCCACCCCTACACCCCTGTGTACATCAATATTAAGGCATTAATATGAGTGGCGAAAATTTTGGGCTGCCCGCTACCCATTACGGGTTTTTACTTACGAACGAATGGTGTGAATAATTATGATAGCTATTCTGGTTTTGTTTTGGGGTTTAATACTCAGAGATTTGATTGCGAATGGAATTAAATCGATGACGAGTAAACCAAAATTTGATTCAATCACAAGGATGATCCTAAAGTTTGTAAATTACGTAAATATAAAAGGTACCTATAACGTGAATGTGAATACAAAAATTTTCAATGTCTTATTGATTTGTATTGTAAACTTTGGAGAATTTATGATAATTTTACAAATTAGAAACAATACCCCATCCTGAAATCTGTGGCGCAGTGGGCGAAGGCCTGCCTGAGACGCAGAAGGTTGCGGGTTCGATTCCCGCTGCGGGAAAAATGTTTGAAATGTTTGTCTCGGGTCTGGGTGTTTTCTATGTATAATATGTATGTATTTACAAAAAAAAAAAGTATATAAGTAGTATATCAGTCATGTAGTTCCCATAACACAAGCTCTGCTTAATTTGGGGATAGATGATGCTATGTGAAAATGTCCAGAATTATTTATTTATTTATTTAAATCACTATGCTTTTTTGTTTTAATAGTTCTAAATAAGTGATCAGAGGCCTCACCATCAATTTAGGCCTCTGGTCACTTATACTATTGCGTTATATTGCGATTTAATTCAGACTAATATGTCAAATCCTGCTTTGCAGTTTAGGACACTATGGCGTTGTCATATAATCTTCAATCGCAAAGTGGGATTAGACATTTGCCTAATCACAATAAGACTTGATGGTAAGACCCCTGATCTCTTATTTAGTTTATTTCAACTTATTAGACAAAACCATGTGTACTGAAAGGAACCTACGGTTTATAAATGAGTATGAGGTGTCGATATGAAAGGCAAATTATCAAAGCTCCAAACAATACGACCCCTATGGACAGAACTTGCCAAGTCACTACTAATCCACATCAGACGTTTTAAAAGACCTCGTCGCCCAGCTAATCCTTTTTCCAAAAACTTGGACCCTACACGGGTCCGTTTGATAAGGGAGATGTTTTGATATCCCCCATCATTCACTTAGGGGGGTGTTTCTATAGAAAAACATTGACGTAAAAAGTGGGTTGAAAATTAGGGGTGGGCGTAGGAAATTTGGAAAAGGTTGCCAGGCACTGTCGAAGTGACCGCTGAGAAGGGTAGGCATTATGTGGATAACGACGTTATGTGTTGATCAACTTTAATGCATGTAGCGTTGGCATATGAAGCATATGAAGACTTTCTTTTTCAGGGATTTCCATGCTGATATTTTTTTGTCATCCTAGACTTGCAACCTATCACTAATACTAAAAATAAACAAAAACAAACAAACACGCTCACGACTGTCTTCCCCATGGTGGACATCCTTAGATACATACTCAGTGAATAGATCTTTGAGGATACCAAGTAGGGTATAGTCAGAGGCACGTCCAAACATTACATTTGGAACATGCCCGCGTTTTGCAAGTATTAAGCATTCCACGTGACAGGTTGCAAGCCCATCGCCGCTTATTGGAACACTAACTGTTGGCACATGCCTTTGAATTTTTGGTTCTAGGTCATGCACTAATACTAGCTTAGTAAAAAAATGCGTACGTGTGCCAAATATGATGTTTGGACGTCCCAACTCCCTCTGACTACCCTTTACTCTGTATCCTCAAAGATCTTCTCACTGAATATATATCTAAGGATGTCTATCATGTGTAATAAAGTCGTGAGCGTGTTTGTTAGTTTTGCTTCTTATAATCTGCCAGCGGGTTTCGCAAAGTATTGGACTAGGTCATTTAAACTTATCTTTAGTGGATTATTTTCCATTATCTCGCCTAAAGACGTTTACCGAAATTTTAACACAATATCATCCGAAGTCAACCCGATAATTCTGTGACACAAATTGTTTTAAAAGCAAATCCTTTATAACTAGATCAATATACTTTAAACGAATTAATTTTTGTTTACCCCTAAAAGGGCAAGGATCGATCGGATTAGAACTGAAGTTTCGAACGAAATATAATTAATTCGGGATTTTGGAAGATACAATGTCGATAGGTACCGGGTGTTGGAACTTCTTGGTAACTTTTAAATTATTTAAGTACAAACGATTAGATGGTTTTTTTTAAACACTTTATAGTCACATATATTGGAGTCCTATGTACACTAGTGTATCGTGGGTATAAGGAACTACGAGTACCATGGTACCATAACACATAGACCCGGAAAAAATATCTGCAGAACGTGCAAATGTTGGCACCAAGTCAAATACCGAGATCGTAATATCTTAAATTTTGTAAAAATTTACAATTCCAATTTGAAGAAGACTTACTATTTACGATATTTAAAAAAAACACATGGAAATAAACAAAAAAATAAATATTTTGTTCGTTATTCATAAATTTTGATTCGTTTAGTCAGATGCAAGTCCATCTATTGTCTTAAATAACGACGCGACATGTGAGGCAATGGGATGATTCTCGGAGGTGGCATATATCCCCTTGGAGTTAAATCAATTAGAGTCCGTTTTAAAATCGTCCTCTCAGAGAGGGCGTAGAAAAACTTCTAACGAATGTCCACGGAACCCTTTTTAATCAATTAATTACTCACCCCCGAACATTGTTCCGATTCATCGTATACCTACGTCTCTATTTAAACTTATAAGGATTGTTATATCATTAATGAACTTCTACATTAAATAAAAAATAGTATATCAGTCATTTAGTTCCCATAACACAAGCTCTGCTAACTTTGGGGCTAGATGATGCTGTGTTTAGTTTTTATTCAGAATGTTTAACAATCGTGGAAACTTAAAAAAAATATCATTCATTCATTCATTCAATGTTCAGATATACGAAGCAAAGTTTGAATTTCGAAATGAAATAAGATGACAGCGTTCTATTCTCGTGGGCAGCGAGTGAACGCGCCTCGCCCATTCGATTGCAATTAGAATCGAATCGCGGCTAAATGAGAATCGATGACAACTCTTCTCGGTTTAACGTCTAGTGATGGGGTTTGATCCTAATAATACAAAAAAACAAACCAAATATTTTCACTAATTTTTCAAGTACTTCGTATTCAACAAACCGATGCTTTCAAATTTTTGGGTTCTAGGGCACGCCGGTTTCCTTACAAGTTTCTACTTTTAAAAAGTTTTTAACGTGTACTCTGATGTACGCCGTGTATGGCTTGACCGATTTCGTTGGAATTTGGAGTAACATTAATTTTGGAACTTGAAATAACATTCTGCTACTTTTTATTTCGGTAGTACTACTCTAACTTATCATTTAAATATCCATACTTTCGCATTGATAATAAAAAATAAAAAATATAATAATGAGTCAGATAAAATCACACTACCAACAGCGAAATTAACCAATTAGCAATGATTATAAATTAACGTCTGAAAAGTGTATCGCAAATACGAGGCCCAAGTTTGCAACTTAACAGAACTTCGGCAAACTTCGAGAAACTTCGCCAAAACTCGATGAGCTACAAATAGGCATCGGAATTAAGTTCCTGTCTTTCTGTGGGCCTTTTAATTATTTCTGTAACCCTTCAGGTGGGACTTTGATGGCCCCGCGCAGTCTCACTTTTGATTTTGTTCCAAATTTGACTGATAGGCACTTATAAGTTGTAATTAAGTTGTCTGTAGAGGATCTTCGTTTCTTCTTTTCCAATACTTCAAAACATTCTTTGGGGCTCAACGGTTTTGGCAGATATTTTTTCAATCTAACTTTTTTTTGTACGATTATTTCATTTGTACAAGCGTTCGATAGCTTAAAGCTTTCAAATAGACGTGTACAAAAAACTAAAATAACTAAACTTGCCCACCCTAAGAACAGGCAACCAACATGCAAAAACGAGTCTCAACCTAGAGGCATTCAGCCAAATTATTCAAGGCACATCTCTATCTATGGACGTGTCGATGTACAGAAATCGACAATCGACACGGATCATTGAGATGATCTTTCCATGTCTCTTCACTGATCTATGGTCATAGAATAAAATAACAGTATCGTACAGAAGTATCACTTCCACGAAGTTCTTCGTATTTGCAATGATTAGTTATTTCTTGAATTGGTCTCCTTAGATTTGAATATCGAATCCTAATATAATATAGAATCCTTTAGATTGAAAAGTAACTGTAGTTTTTAAGTTGACCTATTGAATTTATTTTGAACTTTGTGATAATGAAATAACATGTGTGGTGGAAGGATTCAGTCCATTTCGAAAATGATTCACGCGTAACAGCTAGATTTTTAGTATATAGAAAAGTGCTGGTTGAATCTCTGTTTCGTGCTATGGAACAAATAAACTACTGAATGTTGCATCAAGAATACTAGAGCATACATTTTTAGATATATTTCCAAAGAACACTATATTAACGGATTTTTTATGTAGATTCGTTTTGCAGCAAGAACTTAGAAGGTTTAAAAATTCTCACACCCAACCCCGAATCTTACATCATAGTGATAAAACATATTTTAAGACAGAACTTTGATTTCATGTGATTTAGCTCTACCATTGATCTATAAGTATCTACGTAAGTGTCATCTATTTGACCCAATTCGTTTTGCTATCAATCCTCTTAATGTTTTCCTTATGTATTTAAAATAGAAATAACGGGTACTTAAGTTTTATGTGCGGAAAAATCAAAGAAATAGTGTGAGAAATAGTGTAATACGAGCACTGGTCATGGGTGTTAAAAGAAAAAAGACCCCTTGTTTTTTTTTAACTAGGTAATGATTCTTGATTTGACGACCTCTGTGGCAAAGTGGGGACAAATGTTTGCATAAACAAATATTTGTCTCGGGATCTGGATGTTTTCTATGTATAATATATATGGATTTATAAAAAAAAAAAAAAGTATATTAGTAGTATATCAGTCATGTAGTTCCCATAACACAAGCTCTGCTTACTTTGGGGCTAGATGATGCTGCGTGAAAAATGTCTAGCATTATTTATTTATTTATTTATTTATTCTTATGCGACTTTAATCACGTATTGATGTACGAACTACTTTGATCCAAGTTAAAATTTACGAATTTAACGAGATATAAAGTACTATGTTAAAGTTAGTTAAAGGTTTATAATTTAAATGAGATTTTTGGAGATGCCACCTAATAGTATTATATTTTATAATATTTTAGGACATTTTTTTTATTCTATTATATTCGTTTTTTAAATGTATTTCACCAATATATAATTTATATATTGAAAAAAACATTTTCTGTTGGTACAGGACAATATATCTAACGAGTGTAATCATTTACCCCATATTCTCAGTAAAAAGAAAAAAAATACACCACAAATAAAAATGCGCGAAAAGCAACGAGTCCATTGTATTAAACCAGCAAGTACACTTTACACCTAATTCTTGAATTCGAACTCTCACCAAAACCTATGATTACAGCTAAAGCTCGCATTTAAACAATATTTAACTGGACTCATTAAGATCTGTATCTTTTCGCATGCATTGTTTTGGTACTGTTAGAGACGAGGTAGGAATCAGAGTTGATTTGCATTCTCTTGTTAGTGTGCGTGTTTTTCAACTATTTGTTTTACACAAGTTTTAGTGTGCTAGCTGTTGACCGTGACTTAAAAAAAAAACACGCTCACGACTGTTTTCCCCATGATGGATATCAGATACATACTCAGTGCGTAGATATTTGAGGATATCAAGTAGGGGGTAGTCAGAGGCACGTCTTAACATTATATTTGGCATAATGAGGTATAATATAAAAAATATCCTATAAGTAGTTTAGTCAGTTTTAGCCTAGGAATTCGGGTAGCAGCAAAAACGTAGGACGTAATTTACCCTCAATTTTGAGTGAATAAAAAAAACAAAGCTTTTTCAGGGGTACTACTCGATACTATTTATTTATTTACTTTCAATAAGTCAGTCTTATTTTTGACTTTGGTAAAAAAAATTGTATAGACTCATATAAAAATTAACACCAATAAGAATCTTTTGTCCCACTACTGGTCAAAGTCTCTCCTTTATATTACCAGCTATATTACCACTAAGGTTGTATTCGAATGCATACAGGTCGTGACGCCATTTTAGTGGTCTTCCGCTGCGCCATCGTCTTTAATAATGAAATTTAATAATACCTTCATTAATTACATACACCCTACATCAAAAATTACATCGGCAAAGTTCGGAGCTCTTCGGCAATTTCCGTCACCTCTTAATTCGGGCTCAATAAAGGTTTATTGGGTTATTAGAGAGGCTTTTATCTTCTATCGTGTGCACAATGCGCCCTGCTTTAGAGTGGTGGCATAGAACAAAAGTTAGAAGGTACACTTCATAAAAAAATTAAACGAAAATGCCTACATGTACAACCCTGTCTGTAATATAATTTAGAAAGGCATTTTTCTATAATTAAATAAATATTTTTAGAATTATTCTGATAATGATACCAATTCATCTTCTATGTAGGTTATAAATAGCCTTCTTTCGCGACCTTTTGGATTAACATATTGCCTAATCTTTGCCTCATATAGCAAGGGGAGGCGTTATGGGCAACGCTGCTTTTATCTCGATACAAAGAACCAACAGACAACATTTTACACATATATCTTCGTAGTGATTGAGGGAGAAATATTAATATTCCAACACCTTTGAGCTCAAGGGAGGTCGGAATATGAAAGCGTAAATTAAGGAAGGGCGTGACATACAATATCAATCTACTTTGACCACAAATAAAGAGAGAACTCTTCTAAAACAGGGTATTTTAACTTAAAAGAATAGCTCACAACCCATATCATCTAGTTTTTCTTGTAATCAAAATAAAAAATATAGGTATATTTTATTTTTACAAAAAAAAACTGTCCCAATTAATGACTAATAAAATTATTGAAGCCTGGGTGTTGGCTACACTGGTACAGATCTCTCTTAAAGTCATTTAAATTCTATAAAATAACTTTCAAGGAAGTCAGGACTTAACTCAACCCACAAAATCTGCAATGATCATAAAACAGAGGATATACTTATATAAACAACAATACCTACACAATGTACAGTCAGCAATAAAATAAACAATACATTCGGTGCGGGTTTGTTTAAAGTTTATGGCGTAACAAGCGAATAAAACGAAACTTCGCCGCCGATCGGAGGCTAAACTTTTGATTCTGCAAAGAACTGATATGTGACAGACACGCCGATTGATAAAATTTACTATTCATATCATATAATACCAACACTGTAGCAAATAATATTTAAAAAAATTCAAACTTCGTTGGGTCTCCGAAGGTCGGATGTATTGGAGATTATAAATTCTTATGGTTTCCCTTAACTATGAGTTAAAAAATACCCAACTCTATACAAACTCAAAAAGAAAAGTATATCTACATTACTTGACGACCTCTGTGGTGCAGTGGGGGAAAGCGCGCCTGTAAAACACAGAAAATTGCGGGTTCGACCTCGGGTGTTTTCTATATATAATATGTTTGTATTTAAATGTATATCAGTCATGTAGTTCCCATAATAAAAACTCTGCTTAGTTTGAGGCTAGATGATGCTGTGCGAAAAATATCCAGCATTATTTTATTATTTATATTAATGTAAAAAATAAATTAAGTTCATGTTTTTTCATGATCCTACTTTATTAAATAATAAGTAAAAAATGTATAATTCTACAATAGGTGTTTATATATTTTTTTCCTTTAATAGCATAATATAAATAAAAATTACTAACACTCCCTCACAGAGTCAACTTTCAAGTAGGCAAAATTGCCCATTAACAGTGCAGCAGGTGCTAACTTTATTATTGACACACGCCCTCATAACTAACTTAATATTAGTATAACTATATACTCTGCGAACTTTAAAATTTAGTTTCGTCATTCATGGATTTTGTCCCCCAGAGTCTCTACCCTCTGTTTGAAATAAGTTTATCTGTGTGGTGAGGAGATATCGGAAAGTTAATCAGGCATTCTGTAAGTACCTGAATCCCATTTGCTTTTCATACCAGTAACTTTGGACATGTTCAACAATCGCTATATTTTTTTTATCATTAGAAGACATAAAATGGCCTAGGATGAATTATTAATGAATATACTTTATTGTACATCTTATAAATAAAACAAAATTAGTAATAACATATTCAAATTAATAGCGATCCTTTCAAGAAAACTCTTTTATGGAGAAAAATATTAGAACACAAATATAATATTTACCAACGGACCTCGTTGTCAAAATATCACTTCTTTGTGAAAGATTACAATTGTCATGACCAATAGTAGTTCCAATTCTAAAACATGGTAAATGATTTTAACAGTAGATTATTTAAAAAATGGGGTATTAATAGGTTAATTACCCAAAGTCCCATAATCGTTCGTTCAATCGCACAATACCTATCAAATCGCAACAGAGAAATTAAGGAACAACACACGAAAACTCAAATGTAGATCGAGTCACCGATCGGATTATGGCTACGCGTATAAAAGACGAAATATACCGAGTTCTTACCCCTTTTTACCACCCCTTAAGGGTGAGAAGGGGGTTGTAGCAGTACCACTCGGATTCATTAGTAAATTAGAACCGGATGAGCCCAAAGTTGGGAAAATTCAATATCTAATAATGATCAACTCGGTACCTGATCGAGAGTTTCGAAAGCAAATTTTCGTATTTGTCAATCGTACTTTGTTCGAAATTGGATTATTTAGTTTGGCGATTGGATGAAGGCGAAAATGTTTGACTACCTGGCTTTTCTGTTACGTCCCGTTTTCTACCAATAGCCCCTTTTATTTAGCTATATGTTTATTTATAACCATCGTATTTGTCTATTGGTAGTTGTGACCGCAACAGTTTTCATAGAGGTTTTAACTACTTCGTAAACATTCTGCGGGGTATTTTTGGTCGATCTTTTGATTCTATGAATGGTCACCTGTACTTTATGAAGGACTTTACCGACGAATAGCCTGTTTCTGAATAATTTTGAAAAGCATTCTTGAAAACGTGATCTACGCGCATTAAAATTGGTCCCCTTAGAATTTATCCAATAACGAAATTACCTAATCAAATTACCAATTTGAGGATATTAAAAACGTTTGCCTATCTTCTATCTCCGATAGAACACACAAGGTGGGTGCACTTAATCTCTCAATGTCAGTTTTAATTTGCTCAGAGCTCGAATTACCTTCCAAGAGTTTTATTTTCGAACTTTATTTACTTAGTAGACGTGAGAGGAAACGTATTTCGACAGATTACTAGAAAAAATATGTTAATCCAGTGATGAAAAATTGAAGCATCGATCTTTAGGAGTTTCTTTTGGAACTAGAGCACTTTGGCAGGCGGATTAAAAAGCTCGTAAGTGAATATATATGACTTTGAAGGACTGGCTGATAATTGCTTTGACATATTCGATACTCTAAAAATGTTTTATTAAAAAAAAAAAAAACACGCTAACGACTATTCGACTAATGTATATCTTGACATACATTAGTGCGTAGATCTGTGGATACCAAGTAGGGGTAACCAGAGGCACATTCAAAAATTACTTTTAGCATATTCCCGCGGTTTGCAAGGTTCATTTCACGAGACAGGCTGCAAGCCTCGGTACTTAGTATTCTACGTGTATAGTGTTTTTTTTATATTTCTGCACCAACAATGTATAATGGGACTTAACGCTAAAGCATTCTCTACCAGTCATCCTGGACGTGTAAAAATATGGTGTGATCCTTTATTATGGAACATCTGAAAATCTCATTCATTATATTCTGTATCTGATACAGCTAGGAGATATTTTCGAAAGGAACATTTTTAACAGACACCAATTTGAAAAACAACAAAAATATCATCGTGTCTCATTCCGACCCTCAAAGAACAGATCAATCTGTGAGTTATTTAGACAATAGTCAAACGGACGAGGGAGGGTAACGAACAAATACCTAAATAAACTTAGGAACATGTATATTATTTTTAAGGAAAAAAATTAATCCGTCTTCTATTAACGGAATGTTTATAAAAAGTCCATTATCAAATTGCATCCCCCAATTTTTCACCATAAGTGTTTTTTTTTTCATTGAAAATGAACCATTAGAATCAGTTCACAATTGGTGAAAATATCGGGTAACAAACACAAAAAAAAATACAGATGTATTGAGAATCATTTTTCGAAGTCAGCTGAAAATTTCATGTCAGAAATGGACTCTTTGTTATGTTACAGATGATATTCTATAAATTGTTGTAGCAATTTATAAAGCTCGTTCTTTCGCCGTCATTGAGACCCATTTCAACTGATATTTTTCCACTGCGTCTTGGAAAATCCTAAACAATTTGTATTATTACCAGACTGATCTGAAATCCATAAGCCGCAAACCGATTATTTTAGTAATGTGTCCTTTGATGGTAAAATTGAATTGCCTTCAAATACCGCTTACGTTGGCAGTTGGCAGTTAAAACCTTCTCGTTGCGTAGTGGAGACTTAAGTATGTATATTTTTAGAAGAAATTAAAGAATGAAAAAAAAACATAAGTAGGCTAAGTACCTACGTACTAAGCATTCTTTATGTTTTTACTTATAAGTAGAACTGAACAGAAATGCCCACGCATCTTCTAGATCCATCTAGGTAGTTCAATATCGCGCCAAAAAGGTGTCAGCTGAAAATACTAGGTAGGTAGATAGGATACCTAAGACATCGCTTCTAAGCCATAAGACTGCCTATTTTACTTTAAGTTTTGTAGTTTTGCATGCAACCATCTGCCCCGCAGCACTTCCAAATAATTCCATGAAATCTGTATTAGAAGAAGATATTTTTCAATAAAAACCTTTTTTCCGCCATTTTCTTTTACCGATTAGCAGGCCAATACAAACGATGCTATTGACAAGCAGACCCTCCGGAAAAAACAAAACAACCTCGCCAAAGGAGGCCCTTTATCATATTTATTTTATTTCAATTCAGTACGAATTTAATCCTTTTCCATTAATTAGTGACCGCTCCTAATGCGGGGTCCGGCGCGACCCCTTGTGAGTGTGCGTTAATTTTTCTTTGGCAGCGGTGGGGTTAGATTGGTTTGGTTTAAGTTAGGAGTTATAGCGATGTGTTTTTTAAATACGCAGATTTTTTTATACTATCAAGGTGGCAAACAAGCATAAGGCCCACCTGTTGGTAAGCCCGTAGCCTATGGACGCTTGCAATACCAAAAGCATCACTAGCGCAACCTCAAAAATATTTTTTTTAGGACATTTAAAAAAAAAGTTTGGCTTCTCTTTGGACAAAATGGTGGTGACAAACGGATATGACCTTAATACACACTCAACCGGAAGTAAAAACACAATCGACGAACTTAATCTGGAAAAAATCGGGTCGTAATATGTGGGTGTAAAAATAAAATGATAGATTATGATGAGTCCAAATCAAACTGTTTTGAATAAAAATGTAAATTAGTTTTTCCATCCACCAACCGTTTATAACAATACGCTTGTAAAAAAAGGGCACAATTAAACTCATATTAACTGTTAAAAAATCATAGAGCCGAAATTTTAATTAGAAATAATGTGAAACGACCAATTAATATGATACATGAGCACAATCTGATAACTTTTGAATTTCAATGAGTTATAAAAGACGTTAAAATGGTTTTTATAAAACAATAAAGAAATTGTGAGAGTCTCGCGGCTACGTTTTGGTTATTATAATCAATTCGGTGTAACGTTTCGAAAGTTATCGCTAATTAGAGTGAATACAGATATTTTGACGGCCTAGACATGTTTCTTTTTTATTTATAAATTAAACAACAATCATGGCAAACAATCTACATACCATTTATCATGACCAAATCAAACATTTTCTTTTATGTTTTATCAAAGCATAAGGTCCGTATAATGGTGCGGGGATACCGCTGAAATCTGAAATCCTTGGGGCATTGCTGGAGCATTGCCTGTTCTAAAGGACTCTTTTTTTAAATAGATCACTTTATAGTTTTATAGCAAATACCTCAGAAGGCAATTCATTCCACAGTTTAAATGTACGGGAAATACATTATTATTATTATTGCGTGTGCTCTTTATTGAGGGTTCAAGGTTAAGAATATATCCTCTATAATTTTTTAAACCTCAGGCACAAGCGTCAGTATCCCTAGATTTAAATATCAATTTTTTCACGCAACTCCTAACTGCCTATTAGATTTTGCCACGAATTTTCCAGACTGCTAAAGTATTTCCCGATGACCACATGTTTGCTTTGACTCAATGATTGTATCACAGTATCTATTTTTCTGGACGTCCAGTCTAGTCATAAAGAACTTCGTCTAGTCCAACATTGACGACCTCTGTGGCGCAGTGGGCGAAGGCCCGCCTGAGACGCAGAAGGTTACGGGTTCGATTCCCGCCGCGGGACAAATGTTTGTATTTGCGAATATTTGTCTCTGGTCTGGGTGTTTTTATGTATAATACGTATGTATTTACAACAAATAAAAATGTATATAAGTACAGTAGTGTAGTATATCAGTCATAACACTAGCTCTCTGCTTACTTTGAGGCTAGATGATGCTGTGTGAAAAATGTCCAGCATTTTTTTTATAACATAGTGTCGCTCAGTTTTATTAAAGTTTTTCGCAAATAAAAATAACCATCTGAAAATGATGTTAGTAGTTCAAACCTTGATTGTTGTCTAAATGACAGTCCAAAAGTTATTGGTTTGGTAAAATATTCTTTTTGTGTTTTGGACAAATAAAATGGACTCGCTATAAGCAATTCGAAGATCACTAAGTATTGTTTTTAAGATACTTTTCTTTTAATTTAAAACAAAATCCAATATGCTACGGTTAATTTAAATCAAATGACAGAAATTAATAATATTAATTTCAAGTTTTGCGACGAAACCTCGCGGTGAAGGCACCATTGTTCAACAAATCGAATTCAATTTGTTTATGCTTTCTTTGATTCCCATTCAGCTATTGTTTCAAAACTTTGAATCTTTCTTGATTTTGTTCAGTCAGTACATTATTACAAAATATCGATTAGCATCGTGAGGAAACCGGCATGCCCTAGAACCAAAAATTCCAAAGCATGCGCCATCATTTAGTTTTCCACTACTTGCAAAGCGCGGGCTTGTGTCTAATATAATGTTTGGATGTGCCTCTTACTAGGTATTTTCAAAAGGTCTACGCACGGAGCACGGATTTGTGAACGTGTTTTTTTTTAAAGTGAAGGTAGTTTCCGATTACGAAGTAAATAGTTCCTGTTCTATAGTTTGAGACTATTACGATTCTCATAGATAAAGTACTTTCTATGCCTAGTTATCATAATATTATAGAAAGCGACCGAAATTGTCATTGTCTAGTAACAACATCCGGTAGATACGAAACTCAATTCTTATAATCATTCAATGAATCATTAAGCGCTCTCCCGTTACTCTAATTGCCGACGTGAGAGCCGAAATAAGTAACAATTACTGAAATTACTTTAAACTTAATCTAATGCTAAAACAGTGGATTGTGATGGCTCTGATAGATAAGGTTTTGTTTCGGAAAGTTGGACGTAGCTAATGTTTTAATTGTGCATTGAAAGGCTACCTATATATTTGCTTTTAGAATCGGCTATGTGGAAACAAAGGATCGGTTTCATGTTGAGATTATGAATTAGGGGCAAGATTAAAAAGGTGTGGGTTCGATTCCCGCCGCAGTACTTATGATTGCATGTTCTGCAGATATTTTTTCTGAGTCTGGGCAAGCTTTTAAAGCAATTCCAGATTCCCAGCAGTTGGCTCACAATGCTTTAAGTAGGTAACTAATGGCCAGGATAAGACTAGACTTTTGCTAAACGTAGCGTAAAAACTGGTGAGCGAATATCATCTTCAGCTCTGTAAGACCACCAAATTCTAATTCATGAATGTCATACAGAATCATTATCACTACTTTCATTATAAACTTTCACACGGCCGAAACTGTCTCAAAAGATTCGTAATTACGAAAATATTTTTACCGTTCAAACAGAATTCGACAATTTTTAACGATCCAAAATTATTTTTGTAACAATTCACACATTCAAATATACATATCTAATTGAATCAGTTTAATGAGTACTCATTACGTTCCTCTACTTTCTAGTTATAAAAAATTGTATGAAATTTAGATTTCTACAACCGAATATGTTATTGATGGTAAGATTACCTTGATAATTATGCATTCAGATCATACTATACATAGACGATATCTCGACTTATTATGATATTTTTCTGTTTTTTTTTAAATTAAATTAAGTTTTAAAGTTTTCTTTACATGTGGCGGTAGTTTTTTTTATACTGCCAAGGTGGCAAACAAGCGGCCCACCTGTTGGTAAGCGGTTACCGTCACCTATGGACACTTACCATACCTCACTCCCTTATCTTAGAAGATCTATTTTTTATTATTTTTATTCATTAAAAGTATCATATATAGACGTCAACATATAAACTACGAATATACAAAATAATAAAATTAATTTACGCCGATAACACGCGCGCGACCAATCCTAGAAAAAATATGCAACATACTCTGTTTGGATTATTTTAATGAAACTTCATTCAGCTTTAGTGTGGAGCCAATCGAACAAGGTGAACTCATTCATTGAAAAAGAGTTTTAATCAAATAATTGAATGTCTAAAAAGTTCTTAACTTAATTTTACACACGTTACATTTTTAATCTATGGTTAATGATTGACCAGCAGACTGGATGGACCATAAACAGTTTCCTAATCATGACAGAGGTCGTGGGACGTAACCTCAGTAAAAATTTGTCATCTGCCGATTACGTAACTAGTATGAGCTATGATCGCCATAGACAATTGAGCGAGATTGATCACTCCTCCTTGTATATGAGTCAGAACAGACAGTTTTAAAAATATTGCCCTTGATTATTGATTGTCGTTACTTTTTCAATTATCTTTCTATTCCCGTTACACAAAGACAGAAATAAGGATCTACACTATTAAAATATTATAATGAGGTGAAGTTTGTAAGATTAGATGAAGGAGGTGATCTCTGAAATGACTCATAATTCTTTCACCAATATTTCAAAGAGTCTTCAAAGTAGATTCTTGGATAGGTTTTATCGCTTCAAGTCAATAAGGGGCGTAGTTTTTTTTTATTTTACGACAACGTTATTCCCAAAATAAAATATATATACATAGAAAACCTGTATACGGATAAGTTTAGGATTACCCTTCAAGGGCCTTACTACATGAAAATGAAAAGAAAATGAAAAAACATTTATTTGGCAGCTTCGTTCACCAATCATAGATCATCACATAATTTATTTTTACTCCTATCTTTCTGATCTGACTCTCAAAGCTCCATTATCTTCGGAATTCACTAATGAGTCATTAGTTCTAAGAAATCCGTACGCGTGGAGGATGCGTGCGCGCTCGCATCACGCATCTCTGCGCAGATAGGATCGTCTAAAGGTGATGGTAGGTCTGACAATTTTCTTCAACTCTACTTTTACAAATACCAGGTTCTTCGGTGGCTAGAAAGAGCCAGTGACTGATGGCGAAAGAACTAATATATTTTAGGATGCAGTTCTTTTTGCACACTAGTTCCGCCACATGAACTCTTTCCTTAATCGTGAATCTATCCGCGCTCATTGGAATATGATCACCATCTTACATCGTGGACATTCCGTGCGTGTGAACACAGCCTAATCGCCACACGCATTGTGTACCTAATAACAATAGCTACTTACTACTTAGTTGCGATCTGTTATCTGGATTAATAGCGGTTTCTAATTATTATTGTTTACGTTGACTGGCTGATTCCATCCATCCTGCATCAAGATTTTAGATAGTCAGATAGCTATCACATTTAATTTAGTCTGGCAGGTATACATACAACCTATCAGGCTTTGCCTGTGGTAGTCTTAGTTATTTACATTAATTAGCTTACCTGCCACATAAATAAGGGGGTATAGAGATACATAGTACAAGATTTTATTGGTAAAAAAATATTTTATACGCCGAATATGCGTACGTCTGTTCTTATATTAATACACTTAGGTAGGATATAAGTAGGTATCTATGTACCGTACTGAAATAATGGTCTTGGTATCAACTGTTAACTTATCTATATTTTGTTTATGATACTAGAATTAAATAATTTTAAGAAGGGAGATGTCGATTTAATCTAGCGTTGGTGGGTGTTTGGTAAAACT
The DNA here is from genome assembly GCA_961405105.1 of Perizoma affinitatum. NCBI lineage: Eukaryota > Metazoa > Arthropoda > Insecta > Lepidoptera > Geometridae > Perizoma > Perizoma affinitatum. The sequence goes on along the minus strand of OY560208.1, from coordinate 1,205,719 downwards.
GTCTGTATGTGCATGATTCTCGCTTGTTTCAATAAAACAATCCTGAAATAAATAACATACTATAAATAACGGCTAATAATGACGCTTTTATCAATCGGATAACAAACCAAAAGTTTTCCAAACACCTCAAGTACCAAAAAAGCTATTTGAACCAATAGCAATCAGCACATCCGGCGATCTCTGATTACCCCCCGAATGACCGAGCGTGGTGAATGCAGAGGAAGCGAGACAAAGCCCTCGCTATGGGAACTGATAATTAGATTAAAACTATAGAAATTACTATTGTGTGATGCAAAATCAATGGCTGAAACATCCTCTATCGCTGATGTTGAAATGTGGTGGAAATAGCCGTAGATTGGTGAATGGTTCTAGTTGTGATGAGACTTTTTGCGAGAATGCTGACTTTTCCCCGCAAAATATCATTTCGAGATATATTTTGTAAGGCTTATATCCCGTAAGTCTGTTGGTAATTTGGTCTCTTTTGGGAGCTACCTTTTAGCTTAATATGTCATATGGTTCATTCAAGGCTCGTTCAGTTCACTTTGAAAAAAAATTACTTAAATTTTGAGCCAATTCCGTAACACCTAAAATATCCGCAATTTTTCCTAAACATCCCGTTCCGTTGTTCCAGAGAGCCACACTGGCCGAGAAAGAAGTGACCACACTAAAGGAACAGCTGGCTACAACCAGCCCGACGCCACTCCAAGCGGCCTTGCCTCTGAAGAGCAATGGCACCCATCTAGATATCCGGGATCAGGCCACTGAGACACGGATAGACTTATACACAGATATCAAGGTTACTCTTCTTATTTTTCTCTTCTTTCAATGTTAAACTGTCTGGCAAAGGGTCCACCATGATACCCGTAGGAAAACTCCTTTAAACTATCACTAGATGGTATCATTTTGGTTAAAGGATATGCTAGTTTCATAAAATCACGTTCAATTTATCTACAAAACTAGCAACTCTTTTTGGGATGGAATCTTTCACAAGGAGCTATTAACGAAAGAGTCTCTTTCATATACAATGTGCTGTCAAATAATCTATTATTTTGTTCCCCAGGAGGAGAAAGACATTGATGAAGATAAGATGGAACTGGCGACTGGCAGAAGCAACTCATGCCGGAGTAGTCCAGTTCAGGGGAGTGGACTAAACGAAGTCACTGCTAAGGACAAAGAGGTGAGTTCTCTATAATATCATAGTAAAATAAAACACTCCTGGAAAACGAGACTCCCACACCGTCTTCCTTTTAGTACGATACCATCGGCTCTTTCATGAAAGCAGAAGAAAATAAATAATAATAATGCTGGACATTTTCACACAGCATCATCTAGCCCCAAACTAAGCAGATCTTGTGTTATGGGAACTACATGACTGATATACTACTTTACTTATATACATTATTTTTGTAAATACATACTTATTATACATAGAAAACACCCAGACAAGACAAATAGCCCAAGACAAATATTTGCAGATACAAACATCGAACCCGCAACCAAGCTCCATGAACTTCTTTTTTAGTCTTTATTAACCAGCACTAAAAGAACACTAGACAAAATTCACTGAATGTAAAAAGCGTTTGTGTCGTTCGCTTTATACCTTCTTTCTTGGTCATCCTGCCTTAGATCGGCAACTAGGTTAGGTTTTATTGATAGTAAACGAAAAAGGGTGGCGGAAGGATTTCGTTGTGCTGATATTTTTTTTCTAGTCTCTGATGTTTCTTCTACTGTTGGCTCAGGGCTTTCGGTTTGACCCATCTTCGATAACCCTTCACTCAATTGCTCATAAACAATAGTGCTGTATCAGCTCATAAAGATATTTATTTAGCTGGATTACCGTTCGCCGATCAATCATCCCATTGAACGTATCCTGTTTCCCCGCACTAGTGTTGGGCTTTCCGATAGTGTTGATAAATTTGTATTATCGATGAGCGATACTCTTTCATTTCTAAACGATAAACGGTACTTTGTCTAGAAAGTATTATCGGAAACTATACTCTTTACTGCAATTATCTAGAATCTGGAGTTTATCTAGACCAGTTAGTAGAGTTAAATTGGTATTTACTTCGAAACTTCAAAAATATTTTAAATTTTAAGTTTCATGACCATGCCAACTGCCTAAATGAGAGTAACAACTATCTTTGTTTAATTTTTTGTTTACTGTATAAAAACTCTCATTGCACAAAATAGTATCTTTACTTTAATTTTACTAAAACCGATATTTTTACCATTGAATTCCTCCCATTATCATGGAAGAAACTCCTGTGAGCATAGTTAAAACCCGTTTCTAGTAAAATTAACGTTCATCACAAGACAGTATGATCTGTTGTTTGTATGATCTACAGATATTTGTCTCGGTGTTTTCTATTAAACTATGTATGTATTTACATAAAAAAACGTATATAAGTAGTATATCAGTCATGTAGTTCCCATAACACAAGCTCTGCTTACTTTGGGGCTAGATGATGCTGTGTGAAAAATGAAAAATTTATAGTTTCGATAGTTATTATCGAATCATGCACATCACTAGATCTAGCCTGTCAAATCCAATTGGTCGGTGCGGGGGCACACGTAATTGATTTATTGATCGTACGTTACATTCGATACGATACATGCAAGGCTGTTGCATCCTTTACCCATTTAACCGACTGACCTCTGATGTAACTACGGTTATGAGTTAGAGTTTTGTCGCTTTAGTTTTGAAGACCGGATTTTTAAACTACCCGACTGGTAAATTTTGTGATCAGTTCAAACATGTTACCGTAAATGTAGGATATCTGCCTTGTCATAAAAAAATGCTTGTTACTGTGTGCTAAAAAGGATATATTCAAATTTAAATTCAATAAGCAGAATTACAGTGCTACCATGTTAGTTTAAGACAAATCCAAACATTATATTTAATATATCTCTACGTATTTATCGGAACGTAGGGAGCTCGTATATGATTTAGCCGTAAGAGGTCGTGATATTGACTATGATACTTCGATAGGATTCACCTTGTATTTCCTACTGTAAATAAGCAGGGATTAGTTTTTAATAGTTCCAATGTTGGCACCATTGGCAAACGATCAGAGTCGCTAATCTTAATTAGTGTTGTGCCAAGAACATCGACATCCTGACGTAATGACAAGGTTTTTAAGTAGAGAGTCTTGTTTGTAGATATCTGTCTTAATTGAGTCTTGATGTTTGTTAAATGTGATGTCACTAATTAATGTATTTCTTTAAAGTAGTATGAGGTACTTGGCAATTAGGTTTGTTTGTGTGTTTGTTTGCTACAATTCACTTCACTATTACTTGTTGTTTCTCTTCATGTACAAACTAACAAATATGGATCTATGTAGTCCGAAATAAACTATATTTTAAGAACCGAATTCAAAAAAGGAGGTTCTCAAATTCGTCTGTACTTTTTTTGTGTGTACGTTACGCAATATCTTAGGCAATTGTGAACCGATTTCATATTGTACTTTTTATCAACTTTCCAGGGTTCTGTTTTGCATTATAAGGTTTTTTAATAATTAAGTCAGGTATTCACTATTATTTAAATAATATAAGTTCAAAAGTATTTAAAAACAATCCCTAACACTTTGAACCAATAACTGTAATCTTAAGTGATATTGACGCCCCCAATCAATCAATATTATCGATACTTCAATTAAAATCATCGATATGCTCAATTACGCGGGCGCACCTCTAAATTGAGAGCAATGGGATGATGCAGCATCGCGCCTGTTAGCCTGTTTGTCTGATTGTCATAACTACTAAATAACGCCCCCGCTATCCTGGTGCGAGATTCATTGGCTTTTTAGGTACAATCTTTTGATGTCATCCATCGATGGAACATCATCATCATCAGCCCACATATACGAGAGGGCATGCGTACAAGTGGTAACAGACAAACAAAATAACAAACAATCCCTTATGGCAAACGTATGTGGCTCTTGTCGTCGAGTAAAAGTGATGTTATAAGTGACTAGCCTCTGCCCACGGCTTCGCCCGCGTTGTACCCGTATAAAAAGTAACCTATGTTTTATTCTGATGTATAAGCTACATTACTATAAAGTTTCATTAAAATCCGTTCAGTAGTTTTTGCGTGAAAGAGTAACAAACATCCATCCTCACAAACTTTCGCGTATAATAGTTGTAGGATTTTTTATCCAGTTACTACAGATTAAAATATGACGTCGCACCTACCTATTAAATGATAAGAAAAATACATAGCTTGTACCTCCTGCATGGCAGCCCAATAAAATATATCAAAAACATTTCATCCATTGAAAAGGCAGTTCTTTTGGATGGATCGCTATCCAAAAGAACTGCCTGGTCAAGAGTTCTCAACATCAAAATGCCAGTCAAAATAATATGAAAGACTGCAGATAAAGCTACGGCTGCCTGAGAAATGGCAACCGTTAAATGTCGGCCGTAAGCAGCGGCTTTATAGCATGTAGAAGTGACAATGGATAGTCTTACAGAACCGGCAATCGCTGGGAAACAGACGGAAGCGATCCCAAAATGCTGAAAGCATTGCCACGCTGAATGGCAATGCTTTCAGCATAACGCGAACTTACTATAAGTATAGTATATTGTTAGATAGATGGTAAGTTTGTAAACATCGTTTTTTTTCTGAATAAATATTTACTTTATTATTAAAAAAAACAGATAGAAAATGGTAAAAATGATCTTGTTATTTCAATAGAATATTTTTGACAAAACAGCTTATCATCGCTTTATTACTGTCACCGCTGATTTAAAAACCAAAGCCGGCTAGTAGCCTAACCAGTGTGCGCTTTTATGCATCCATTCAAGCTGAAATCATTAGTCCATTGAATTGCCGAATTTCGAGAGAATATTCTAAAAAGCTGCTTTGCTTTGTACTAGATAGCTAGCTGTTTCGGTTAGATACCCCTCACTATTCAATGCGGAATAATTAAATTGAATACTGCAGGATTCTGAAATTGTTTCAAAAGCAGATTTTCTTTTTGTTCGTTTTAATTATTGCAAACGGGAGTTTTCTTTATGTACTTATGTTCTTTATGTACTGATAGTAATTGTATTTGGAAATTTAAGGTGCATAGCATTTATTGCATTCTTATAAGTTGTCTCTTGGTCACATTCACTTTGGTGATACTTCCTAGGTAGAAAGGGCAAAAAGATTTGGGTGTTTTTCAATAGTTTCAAAAGCGTCTGGACTATAAAATTTGTCATTGTTGAAAGGTGTTGAAATTGAAAAATACTGTTTTTTATAAGGTTGTCTGATGGTCACATCACTAAGAATACAGCCCTAGGTAGAAAAATACAGAAAGATTAAAGTGAAATTTGTCAATAGTTTCAAAAATGTCTGGACTGAAAAATCTTTTGAGCGTCGAAATAGAAAGCCAAAAATATTACTACAAAGATATGTAACAATGGCGAAAATAGAAACAGCTAAAAATAAAGTAAAATAAACAGCAAGACACCCGATGTTGAAACTTCATTCAGATACATAAAAGCTGTTATTTAACGTAACGAACGCCTTTGTGGAATTCCTTGGCTATCTTCAAGATATTTTGCTGTACAATGCTGGTTCTCTTAGCTCGGTAATTGTAAATACAAAATACCACAGCAATGGTAACGTAGCATAGCGAAGATTTCACGCGGAATACCCCGTAAACAATTCGATAAAGGTCGAATGGAGAACTTTCGATGGCAAACTGCTTTTTATGCAAATTCTAACTATCGAGGT